>VZRX01022563.1:39997-231637 GCA_013398075.1 Notiomystis cincta | reverse complement strand
GGGTAAGAAAACCAGGAGTTGTAGTAATTCTGAAACCATGCTTATTCATGTTGTGACCAGTTTTGGCCTCTGCAATATAGGAAAGATCTAAAGCTCTTAGAGAGCATCCAAAGGAGGGAAATGAGGATGGTGAAGAACACTGAGAGAAAGCCACTTGAGGAGCAGCTGAGGGCATTTGGTCTGTTCAGCCTGGAGTAGAGGAGGCTGAGGGGAGACCTCGCTGCAGTTACATCTTCCTTGTGAGGGGAAGAGGAGAGGCAGGCACTGATCTCTTCTGTGTGATGACAGTGACAGGAGCCAAGGGAATGGCCTAAAGTTGTGTCAGGAGGTTTAGGCTGGATATTAAAAGAAGGTTCTTCACCCAGAGGGTGGTTGGGCTCTGAAAGGCTCCCCAGGGGAGTGGTCACAGCACCAGCCTGGCAGAGTTCAAGAAGCATTCAGGCAATACTGTCAGGTACATGGTGTGATTCTTGGGTGTCTTGTGCAGTGCTGGGAGTTGGACTCGACCATTGGGGTCCCTTCCAAGCCAGCATGTTCTGTGACTCTGTAATTTATGCACCCCTGGCTTTAGCTGTTTACACTGCTTTCTCACTGAGTTAAAATCCCAGGTTCAAATATCCCAAGTCACAGGCACCAGATATGAATCTTACAGATTTTTGTCCTGTCTCAATGTTCTACCACGTGTGGCTGTGTGGACAATGAGAACTCTGGCAATAACAGAATTCCACCCTGCAAAGGCAATTCACATATGTGGGTATGGGGTTTGTTCTGCCCTTTTCTGCATAAGGAGTGGGGTCCAGACACAGTGTGCCTCACTCGTCAGCAAATCAGCCAGGTCAAATAACACTGCTAAGGAAAAAACTCCCATGAAATTCTACCCCCTTCAATTAACTTCATTTCAGAGTAAGACAGAAGATGGGCAGATCTTATGAAACTCCTGTGACATGCTGTGGCAATTTGGTCTGTGAGACTTAATTGCCTGTCTGTGCATGCATATTTTGGAGGGATAATATTGGGGAAGGGCCCTGAACCCATCAGGTAAACAGTCTGGGGTTCATACACAAGCTCTCTTAAACCCCCTTGTGCCTTTCTGTACAATTACCTGGTACATGCATTGGAGTGGTTTGTGCATACATAAATGCAGAACACTCATAGGAAGTGTATGAATATCATTTAGAAAGCACTGTTGAATTTTTGGCTTATGTAGGCACATTCTGTGGCCTGACAAGATTACTCCCGTTGGAGTAATAACTAGAAGTTTTGCTTATTTAGGGCCTGTTCCTACTCCCTTTGAAGCAAATGGCATAATTCCCAGTAATGTTTAATGGTGTTGGGTCAAGTCTTTAAGGATGACAGAATTTGATGTTGGAGGCTTCAGCCAGTGCTTACTGCAGTACACAGGGGTTTCCTCAGTTACTTCTGTGAGAAAATTGCCATTATTTAATCAAAATAATTATTTTAAAAACAACTTATGCAGAAATGGTATTAGTGTTAAACTTCAAAAAGAAGAAAGTAAATTAGGAGACTTTATTCTGGCTGATATCAAGCACTTTTTACAACTCTAAAACATTCAGTTCAAGTAAGTTCCCAGAAGCTGGAACAGCCGTATCCAAAAGCAATGAACTTGTTAAATTGAAAAGGACATGTTGTGTTGCTGCCACATCTCTTGTGACTTCTGAAAGCATTTCACTACTCCTGTTGCAAGAACAGCCGTTCTCATGGTATCTCAGCCTTCGTGCTTCTGGTCTCAGCTGCTCTGACACCGTATCATCTGCAGGGAAAGGGAGATGATGAAGAGAAATGTTGCAGCTGCTTGAGAAAAATGCTGGCTCTTGCTAATCAAAAAGGCCAGTACCATTGCAGGTATTTAAAAAAAAGATTAAAAAATGTGTTTCAAATACATTCTTTCAATGTGTTTTAAATACATGGACTTTGGTATTTTAGGCTTGCTAAGCTAGGTCTTTAAAGGGATGAAGTAAAAATACAGCAAACTGAGGAGAAGCACAGAAAGCTACCAGAGGGTGTTTGTTGGCATCCTCTCTTTGGTTCAACAAATCTACTGACCTAGAGGGCCTGCAGGAGGGTTCTTCTGGTTTCCCACAGTTCTAAAAGGAAAGCAGAGAAGGACATGGAATTTATTGTGTGTATTAATAGTTGGATACTGCTGATCTACTGGGTTGCTTTAACTGAAGGACAGAAAACACTTTTCCTGTCGTGTTTTCTTTGGTTTAGGTCTGCTCGTATGCAGTTACATTGGACCTAAGTATATGGAGCAGTCTAAATCATGTCACCAGCCAGACTGCCACAGTGCTTGCCTGGATGCTGTTAGGCCTTCTTAATGGACAGTCTCAGCTGTGTGATTGAAGCTTCTTTCTAGGTCTGTTTATCTACAGCACTTTTTATCACCTGGAATATCTGCCAACCTTTCACAGAAGTCAGGCCCAATGGGCCACATGTCCTTCCCCTTTCAATGGCAGCATCCACACTTCAGGACTTCCCATATTTTAAAGGCACATCCCAGAGCCCCAGTATTTGGTGTGGCCACCCTGTGTAGGGGAGACAACAGATTCCACTTTAGATAACATGAAAAACACTGAGCTCTTGAAGTTAATGAACCAAATAAATGTTTTCCTATCTCTCTTTCATTACTGCCCTGAAGAGTCCTCTAGGCTTAGGACTGTAGGGTGGTGACCTTCTGGGTAATCCAACACATGAAGGAAAACACAGCAACGTGAAACAAATGTGGTTTTAAGCCTTGTCACTGGAAAGGGAGATTCTGGCTGTTAGTGTTACACTAAGGACCCGTGTTTATGATTTATGATACTTCCTGCTCTTTTCCTTGTGTTTAGTCTCTCATGCAATTGTAAATTTTACAGCTGTTTGAATGATTGTCTTGTCTATTACAGAAGGTGGCCATAAATTTTAATGAGTAACTCTGCACCAGTTCAGGCAGACCTGGTTGAATGTCTTTTTCTGCCATGTTTTCTGGAGTCCAGCTCAGCAGCTTTTGGGTCATGATGTTCACAGACAGTACATGTGAACACCAGGGAGCTCCAGGCCTTGGGAAGAGGTGAACCAGGGAGAGCTGCTGAGATCATCAGTACTGCTGGGTGGGTCTGGGACTGAACTGTGGGTCCAGCCCACCACCACCCTGCATGAGATGATGGATCTTCTGGGAAATCTGCACACCACTCCTGCAGCTCCTCATCCTCTTATCTCTGAGGCACTGCTATCTGTGGGTGACTTTCAGCCATGGGGTTCACAGAGTTAGGAGCACTGGTTGCTATTTCAGACTCTGCTTAGAAAATGATTCATTTCAGTTTCACGTGGGTATGTGATCATAAATAGGAAAGTGTGTTAATAGTGCAAGTGTGTATATCCATAACGAGTGTGTGTTAGCATTTAAGTCTGTAGCAGAATCCCCATTAAGAAGTGGGGGAAATAGAATATAGACATTATTGCAAGAGTGGCTACAAAAAGACTCATGATGTGTATTTATAAAAGGAAGTTCTTTGTCCAGATGTCCCCCTGCACTCCTTAGGGAATGTTTCTGATTGCTCTCTGAAATGTATATTGCTTCAAATGAAATATATGATACAACCCCCCCCCAGGGCCAGGAAAATTAGCAAAGGCACTTAAACTGTACAACAGCATCACTTAACTGCTCTTGTTGAATTATATTATAAATGAGCTATCACAGAAGCCTCTGGGGAGCTTCTGGTTGAACACTTCAATGTGAGGGAAAGCTGCATTTCTTGGTGTTGTTTTTAAATTTATTTTTATATTTGCACCGAAGAAGAGAGCAAGCAAAAAGCTAATGTCACAACATTAGTCACAGAAATCTGCCCCAGTAACACAGTATTACCTTTATCTGCACCAATGATAAATGTTTAATTTTGGTATAGTTCTGAAAATTCATAGTGTTCATCAAAACTACTGGGGCTGATTTTCCTTGTGGTTTTTTTTTGCTTGATTTTTTGCCACCTTATACCTGTAAAATGTTCCCAAGGAATGTAAGTCCTAATTTGTTAAGGCTTTATACTCCCACTTTGCACAGGTGTGAAGAGCTGTAAAGGGAAAGAAATGGCAAATCAAGCCAAACCGAAACACGACATGTTCCACGTTTTATAGGCATCAGAAAAAAAGGCAAAATGTTTAAAATAAGTGTTGTAACCTAGGATTTCAACATGAATGAATCTCTGCTACTGATGTTTGTTGATGGTCAGATTTGTGGGCAGGAACAAATCAGAGAACTGTTTTCACCTCCCTCTGACCTCGGGCTGCCCAAAGACATTGCGTGCAGGAGGTGCCCTTGAGTTGTTACTCAGGTAGCTTGGAGGAAACAATTCCCTGAGCTCAAATAGTAGTGTCTCCTTCATAACTTTGTAAAGTTTTCATATTGCTCTTTGCAACCCCTTGGAAACACTCTGCCTTTCATACAGCAAAATAGAAGTGTTGTCTGTAATAATTTACAACCTTTTAAAATATTGTCTAATACAATATCATAAGATCACTTCATATAAATTCACTCCTTATATAATTACAAAAGCTGGGAAAAAAATTATCAAGTCCTATAGTGCATGGATGTACAAGTTGAGTGGATCAAAAAAAGTAATTTTTGACTTTAAGTTAATCTTACAATTGGTCTCTTCATGGCAGTGACCAATTCAGACATTGATGGCATCAACTGAGATTGTTTTAGGACAGACCCAAATGATGTGGAAGAATATATTCTTGGTGCAAAACATTCCATGCAACAGGAGTGAAAAACAGGAAGGATGGAAGTTTGAAACAGTCATCCCATGATAGGTATTAGTAATTCTATGAACTTTTCAATGGGCAAAAATGCACAAGAGACTCTTCAAGGAATAAGGGAAATACAGATTTGCTGTTTCTTGGACATCACTCTTGCTTGCACTGCTGTAGTGTTTGTCTCATACTGATGCCTCTTTTGCAAAGTGGCCTGGCTTTGGCAGCTCTTCAGAGGTGCATATTTTAATTTTTGTTCAGAGGATTTTGCTTATTTTTATTTATTAAATTTTATTTGTTTTCCTACTTCTTTCCCTTATTTTATTGAAAAATAGCATCTCTCTCTCTCTCATCTGTTCCCAGAGAGGAGAGAACAGAAGTTAAGTAAGAACAGCCTCAAATTTCTTATCACAGCCACGTTTCAATCTGTGAGACTGTGTGTAAGAATTTATAAAATTTATAAAGAAGTTATAAAGTTTGCCATAGGATAGCATTACAGAGACTATGGTTTTTCTTTTTCTCAAAATATAAGCTAATGTTATTGAATATTATTGTCTTGAGCACAGAATTGCATCAATTAGAGATAAAGATTGATTTATTATTGTAGTCTGCTATAAAATTTTATAGACCAAAAAATGAATTACACCAAGTAACCAATGGGAAGCTGATCCAATCTAAGCAAAAGTGAAAAATCAACTTCATAAAAACAACCCACCACATTTTTAGTTGATTAATGTAATTCATAGCCTTTGACAGTTGCCCAGGAAATGTTGCAGAAATTTGCATCAGGCAAGTGCTAATTTAAAAGGAAAGATCTCAATCATCTACTTGGTATGGATAGTAAAATCTCCATTATTTTCTCCCTTCCTGCCACTGGGAATCCAAGGTTAAGAATTCAGAAGGAACTGAGGCCTGAGAATCTTGCTGTTACTTTGACTTGTATCTGTCTTCTAAAACTTATATATAGCTTGTTGTCTTTGTACGTATGTGTATCTTCTAGTAGCAAAATACAGATGCAGGCACATTCACAAATTGATACACAAGAGTTCTTGCCTTTCCAAAGGTAACTGTGACTTGCATTTTTCAAGTTTTTCAGAGCACTGTTTTTCAAGTTTTGTGAGTGATGCATATGAATCTTATAGGCATATTACAGGGTTGGCAGCCAGTTTTAAGCTGTAAAGAAAATCGCTAAATCTCAACCAATTACAGTTGGTTACAAAAGTTTATTGCATTTGTGTTATTGTTAGTGCTACATTTTACTTATTCCACAGTATTTATTAATAAATATATGTGAGGAAAATGGAAAATGTTGTTGTTTAAAAAAGAGCACTGTCCCGTTTATGAAAGCAACTTTTTGCAGTGGTTCTCCAGATATGCTTGGACACTGCACAAGTCAAATGAATAGGCATCAGTATGCCTACTCATTTCTCATTTGCATACAATTTATATTTATAAACAGTAACGTGATTATAAAATTCTGCTGGAAAAAGTAATTTACTTTTTCCTTATGATTTCTCTGTCTAAGGCCGAAGAACACCCCTGTGGAGTGTAAATTTACTCTTCTAATGCTGTTTTTTCCCCCCTAGCACTCTTCTCCCATGTTAACATCAATTGTAATAACTGTAGCAGTTCACAAGACCACAGCAGTGTGTTTTCCTTGCTATTGGGAGTAGTAGAAAAATCCAGCAAACCTCGGGTTTTGGCTCCCTTTCCAACACCACGGGCACAAACCGGTTGCAGACAGGACTGAGAAACCTCTATGGTGACATTGTTTCGGAGGCTTCTTATGTGAGCAGAATTCCGAAATTTAATTGGTTATGCAACCTATTACTGCAGCACTTCACGTTGAGTGGCACTAAGTAATTACACTGTAACTGCTGCACAACTGTTGTAATTTTTCATGCAGCTCTGTTACACGATAACACGATAAGGCTGATGCTAATGCTAACGTTGGGTTAGGCAGCTAAAGAGGGGATTACAACCCAGAAGTGCTAATAGCATGTTGTTAGGAAACAGGATGCCAAGCAGTCATTATAAATGAGAGTAAAAGAATAAAATGAAAACTCCAGCGGGAAGTTGGAAAAGATTTATTTAAGGCCAACTGCAGGCAGAGGGTGTTGTGCTGTGTTTAGTGTATTTAAATCCTTGTTAAAGGGTATAGACTAAGAGGTCAAAAAATCATGATGATGTGAAAAGCAGTGGGAAGTGATGGGCTTTAGAGCAGTCACCTCATTTAATGACTGCAAGGTGTCTTCACATAATGTATCTGCTGGGTTTGTGGAGTGTTTCTTTGGCATACTTCCATAGATATTTTTCTGAAAAAGAGTAAATTGATATTCCTAAAAATACCGGAGGGTCTCCTGAGTAGCATGAAAAGAAGAAAAGGGCTCCAGATGGTGGTGACAGGGATGAGATAGCAGACTCTTGCAGTTTTGTAATATCTGAGGCAAAGAAGGTCAAAAAGTGGTGTAGTCCTGCATGGACAAAGGGCCTCTGTACCCAGAGCGCTGTGACCTCCCCTTGGTAATTAAATTGGCTTCCCTGCAATGTTATACATACAAATGGCAGGATGCAGAGATTGGGATTTTCACAAGTACATTCCGAAAGTGATAAGTTTCCTGCCACGCTATCATCGCAGTGACATCCACACGAGTGTCAGCAAGCTTGCTTTATTCTGCACCCATATGTGCCAAGGGGAGCAGCACACGGAGCCGGGGGAGAGGACAGGCTGAGGGCTGTGGGGGCAGCGGGGCTGCTCCCTGCAGGGCCCCTGGGCTGAGCCAAAGACAGCCAGAGCAGGTAAGGACATCAGAGTCTTGAGGGTCTGGGTCATTTACAGAGCAAGGAGCCCCTCGGAGAGCAGTGCTGGTGCACAGCGGTGCTCGTGGCCAGGGCTGCTGCGGGCAAGGATGAAGCCATACTTGCAGTCTGGCTCCTCTCCTGTACACTGCTGACTGAGCTACTGCTGCTTTTGCATGTCTTCCCTCCTTTCAGAATACCAAATATTCCTATATGAAATATCTATATCTCTTCAGTTAAGCGTTACACTGATAGCGTTTGCTGACTTGGTTGCACCAACCACTTGTTTACATTTGAGGACTGAAAATGGGGATTTTAGTGTTAGCCACACATGCAAAGCAGTTTTGTGCACACCAGTATATAAACATTAGACTGTCTGGTCCTTTCTAGGTTAAACTATAAGAGATGTAATAATAAATATTGCCACACATATGTGTCAGCTTCTCAGTCCAAATTTCTGCTTATGGGCAGAAAAACCTAAAAAGGAGCAATCCATTTTAAAAACAAAACTGAGCATTTGAGAAGTTTTTTCATTACAAATTATGATATGTGTGTGGGAGGCAGGGAGCTCAAGTAAATTTTGGACTAATTATTGCACAGTAAATAATAGGTGTTTCAAATACAAAGGCATGAATAGCTTTCTTATGAACAAGCAAAACAAAAAGTCTCTGATTAGAAAATAATTTTTCAAACACAACAGTGTACTAAATTTTTAGTTATTTTCCCTCCTGGAAGGAGGAAAATAACATCTGGTTCTCATTCACTTTGTCTGAAAAACATCAGGAATATTAAACCTGCTCTTTCCTAGTGAGGGTTTAGGTCTTTTAACATGCTTATTGTGATTTCTTGCACCTCAGCTAAATCTTTAATGAGTGTTTTTTTCCCTCTGAAATACTAATTAATTGTTTTAAATGAGTTCAATGCTAATATAAGTGTATCTGATTTCCTCTCAGCTTTTTTTTTTGTGGTCTTGCCTCAGGGGTTTTCACCTTTCCACTAATTCTTACAAGATCTCTGTGCTCTTTCAATACCTAACATTTGGGCACAACCTCTCTATCTCTAGGAAACATGCAGCCATTTGTCAGACATAAAGAGGCAATGGACAAATTCAGATGTTTTCTTTTGAACCTGACCCCTTCCAAGCAGTGAGGCAGTTATGACCCATTGCTTAATGCTGAATTCCACAGTGAAGTATTATTTACTGGGGCTAAGACCAAAAACACCCTTCAGGTTTGTTCCCCCTTGATCAATGTGTCTGCACCTTTCCATACTGTGCATCCAGGATGTGCTTTAGCTGTCACAGCATCATCACACCCCAGCACTCTTGGGCTGGACTAGAGGCTGGTACTGGAAGTTTGTGACTTGTTCAAAAAACATTGATGATTTTGTATAGTATCTGTTTCCTCTCTTTCTTTTGCATTTGCAGTTTTCTCTTCTGTATCTTTTTGTCAGACCTGATGGCAACAGTGGTATTTGAGATTATTTAACACTCTTCATCATAATTCTCTCTGACAAGTAAATGATTAAATTATTTGTTAGGGTAAAAATTTTTTATGCTGCATACTTTTTGCTGCACATTGAATATAGCGGAAAAATAAAAGGATATCAAGTCTGATTTCTAGGCAAAACCATTCAGGAGAGTACGTTTGATAATTCTTTATTCCAGGATGTGGGGAGCTTGGGGAATCCTGGAAAAACTTAGGAAGTTGTTCTTAAAACTGATTCTCTGAAAGAAAATCTCCGAATTCTGCCATAAATGTATTCTTTACAAGTTAATAATGTGTGTGTGAAGAGTGTCCCTTGTCTGTATGTATTTCAGCTGAAATACCTTCCTAATATTTACTCACTCTGGTAAAAGGAATTTCCCCACTTTCTCTTCTACTGATATGCTTTTGTGTTTCCAGGAGAACTTCAAGTCAGAGGTGATATCAGGGATTACTTTTGCTGTTCATTCAAGACACTGACCCCAGATTTGATCAAAGCCGAATATCAAAACATTTTGATTCAGAATTGCTCAGCAGAAGCAGATGACTTCACTTAAGGTTGAGTGCTGCTCTAAGCATCTCCCCAGGGCATCCAGGTGCTCTTCTTGCGATCACCTCTGTTGGCTGTGCAGATGTGGGACAAATCAGATAGAAAATATCTATTTTCTGGTGCAGAGATGATAAGAAATGAGAATTTGTAGGACAAGGGTGAGCCAACCAGACTTTTAAGAGCTGTGCAAGGCAGAAGAAAGCTGAGGCTGGATCACAGGGCAAGTTTTCTTCTGATGAAGTGAGGCTGAGACTGCAAATGGGCACCTGTGACTGTGGGAGGTAAACTGGAAGAGAAGGACGTAGTCAGGAGGGCTGTGGATGAGGGATAAATGAGAACAAGCAAGGAACTGGAGAGCTGGGGTAGAAGTTTATAAGCTGAAAACAGTGGAGCTAGACAAGACTGGATAAATGGAGTGGTACCTGGGTCAAGAAGAAACCAGGAACTATGAGAAGGTACTGGGAGTCACAGTAGAAAAGTCATGTCTTGCAAGGTGACATCCATTGTTTGTGAAAGTTAAATTTGTTCTTGTCACAAAACTATTGAGATCCATTGTCAAGGCACTTGATGTCTTCCCTCCAGGGGCTGGAGAATAAAGAAGACGGCCAAGGTGCTGTTGCTGTGCTCGCCCTGCACTTGGCTCAGCTTCGTGCTCGTGTGTTTCCATCCCCATCTTTGGAATCCTGTGATCGCTCCTGTTCCTGTTTCTTTCATGTAAACTTGCTTCCTGGGCAAGCTCATTGCAGGCATTTTCTACCTTTTGGTGGATTGAATTTGCAGATGTGACAAGTTTAACATCTGTCATAACCGCTTGATTCACCCACTCTTCAGTGGTGACATTGGTTTAGCACTGGACAGTCTTTCTCCTGAAGTCGATATTTTGAACCATCACTATTTGCTAGGACTAATCTGCACAACAAAAAGGCAGCTCACACCTCTGAGAGCTGAGGACAAGTCTAAGTTAATGGCTGGAAATGAGCCTGATCTGACTCCTTTTGCATGAATGTGGAAGTGGAGGAGGATAGCACTGGTGGAATGGTTCAAGCTCCAGGATAGGTGGTGCTGCATTCCAGCAGCAAAGGGCTCTAAGTACAGGCAGTGCTGAGGTTGCTGAGTTAGGCTAATCCCAGCTGGATTGGATTGGACCAGTGCTGTTAACTCTTCCTGACATGACAGATTGTGTTGCATGGTGTGGGTTCACAAGTGGGAGTCAATGCAATTTCAGACAGTTTGGCACTACACTCTCTTTCTGGGTATTAACATATATTTAAGTATGCAGCCCAAATCCTGCTTTTAATGTCAGCTCAAATTTGAGCAAGTTAACTGAATAAATAAGAGTAGCTTTTTTCGTAACTGTCTTAGAATTTGGCTTCATAATGCTAACACTGTTTTTCTCCAAAGTACTTATTATATTAGAAAACACTTTAAGTATGTCAGCCAGCCCAAAGGCTGCAGCTGCAATCTGATAATAAATACAAGCTAATGAACAGAATTTCACTATCTGTAGCACATCTCTTTATTCCAATAGAACATAAACACATACCAAGTAGGGCATAGGATCTCATTTTCTACACCAAGTGTTCCAATTTATTGGCTTCCTGAGGAGCTAACAAAAATGCTCCAAGACCACAGGAAACTTCTGCTTTGGAAGCATCTTAAAAAACACTAATGTGAGTAGTAGAATATTACCAAAAATTGATAAAATTGCTGTATAAGTGAATAAGTAGCACCATAACATCCTTTAGGAGAAGAGGTTCTAGCATTCAACAATGAGGGAGTGTTTTGGGATGTTGCCCTCGATGGAGAATAAGTATTTGACTTCTCATAATAGGAGACTTCTGAAAGCAAAAGCACCTTTAGTGTATTTCTGAAAGTCAGTTGTCAGAAACAGAAAGGAAATAAATGTAGTTGCCAAGAGCCAGGCTTAGTGACCTTTCATGTTCCAGGTTTTAGAATAATTAGATTTGTAATAATTGTTTTGGTCTTGACTAATATTACGTGGTTCAAAAATAGTTGCACAACATGTCAACAGACGATTGTTTCAGCAATAAAATATTACAGTGAAGTTATTAAATCTGTCAAACTTGCTGAATAATATAATTAAAAAATCATATAGTGTTCCACTAGGTCTGATTGTCACCTGAATTTTGAGTTTGCAGTTTCAGATTGTTTGTAATTTTTGCTGCTGCAGCTGTGTGCCTTTCTTGATAATACAGTGACAATCCAAGGCTTAAACTGTACATTCCCAGAGGACTCAAGCTGCTCTTATGTGTGTAAGATACTAAGGAGCAAAAATACTTCCTACACTACACTCCACTCTTGGGAAAGTCTTCATGTATCCTCCCCCTTCAACCAAAACCTTTGATGTGACACTGACACTGTGTTTGAGGGTGTCTTTCAAACAGGGATGAGTGCCAAAAATGACCTGCAACTGAGCCCAGAGCTGTTCTGACTGTGGCTCTGGGATGGACCTGTTGATTTGTGATAAGTAATCCTCTGAGGCTTTTGTGGTGCAGACAGCTATGTGCATTTCTCTGTAGAGTGCTAGCAAATTTGCTTGTGTTTCCTATGGGATATTGGAGGCTCAGCTGCAGTCTAACTTGTGACACACTGACCTCAGCTTCACTGGCTGCACTGATGCCTGCCAGCATCCCTGGAGAAGGCGCCTGCGCTGACTCAGTGGGGCAGTGCCTGTGAGTGCCTGTGCTTTGTTTCTCCTTGAGCCAGACAGGTGAGCACAGAGTGGGCCAAAGAGCTCTCACCTGGCTGCTGCATCTCTGTCCCTGCTGAACCCTGGAGCCAGTAGCCTGCAATGCTTCTGAATCAGCTGAAAAGCTAAAGTTGGAAGGCTTCCAAAACTCAACAGAAATATCCTATTTCTGCTTCCCCTTCTTTATCCCCAAAGACTTTTCAGGTGTTATTTGAAGCAGAGGAGCTCATGAGCTCATTGTCTCTCATTGCCTGCTCTTTGCCTTGTACAAGTTGACTCTCTTGCAATTTCTCAGTGCAAAGGGATCCCTGCAGTTTCCTCTCCTGAAAATAGTGTGTATGAATGTTAAAGAATTGAATGGCAAACAGAAGTTGTAGCTAGTGGCCCTTGTATTTGACAGGGCATAATCCTGTGAAGTGCTCAGAGCCCTTAGTCTGTTGATAAAAGCCAACAGAATCTCCATGTTTTTCAGAAGTCCCAAAAAACGTGAGGCTAAGAATCCACAACTGTTCTAGCAATGGGTATCAATGAAGTGAAGCAGCGTGCCCAGAGATGTCATGGTCATATCCCTCTCAGGGTATCAGTCTTGGGTGATGCTCACACAGAGGATACTGCGCCTTTCCTGGCCTCTGTCTTCACCATAATCTGTGTGATCCAATTCCCAGAAAACAAACAGCAGCTCTAAGTTCATTGCTAAAGAAATACTGGAGAGAGAACCACTCAAAACTGCTCATAGTAAAGGAAAGTATGGCCACTGCATTCCTCAACCTCATCTCTGGTCTTAACAAAATCTCAATTGCTGGTGCATACCAAAAGAATTTGAGTCTCATTCATCACTTCCTATTTGTCTTAAAGTGAATGCTGTAGATGGGATCCGATTACCATGGCACAAAACCCTTTTGTGTTATTTTGCAGTGACACAGTTTTGCACCAAGATTTTATGGATCCTGTTTTCCCAAGAGCAGCCTGTGGCAGCTGGGATTTCAAAAGCTTTAGGATGCTTTCCAGCACAAATGGCATGTTCCTCAGCAGCCCTGCAGCTCCCACAATCCAGGGAGCAGTGGTAGGCCAGAGGCAGCTGTGGCAAAGCCCTTCCTCAGGTGAAGCAGCAGAAGTGGGGAGAGGTGGCAGAGCTAATTCCTCTGTGCTGCATGCTCTTTTTACCAAGGTGGCTGAAGAAATGTTAGTAGTGTGTTTAGAAGATAGTTTTCACTATTTTTCTGTACATCCAACTTTTTGTAACTTTATTGTTTAACTATTTACAGATCAATTTTGGGAAATAAGTTTCCAGATTGTTGCTTACATTGGCTTTGTTCCCTGCTCATTGTGTGTAGTGTGTAGCTGGTCATGGAAATCACAGGCTGTTATTTGCCTGATAAAATTGTTATACAGGAAGAATAATGATAGATTGGCCTGGGTTGGAAAAGAGCTTAAAGATCATCTCATTTCAACTCCCTGGCATGGGCAGAAACACCTCCCACTAGACCAGGTTACACAGTGCCCCATCCAACCTGGTCCTGAACACTTCCAGGGATGGGGCATCCAGAGTTTCTGTGGGCAGCCTGTGCCAGGGCTTCACCACCCTCACAGTAAAGAATCTAATGTAAACCTACCATTTTTCAGTTTAAGGCCATTATCCCTAATTCTCTCCTTGTGAAAAGTCCCACTCCAACATTTTTGTAGGCCCCCTTTATGTACTTTAAGGTGCTATAAGATCTCCCCAGATCTTCATCTTCTCCAGGTTGAGCAACCCCAAATCTCTCGCCCTTTCTTTGTAGGAGAGGAGCTCCAGCCCTGTGAGCATTTTCACGGCCTCCTCTGGCCTTGCTTCAGCTGATCCACTTCCCCCTTCTGCCAGGGACCCCAGGGCTGGGTGCAGTTCTCAAGGAGAGGTCACACTGTGAGTGTGACTGCCCAGGAATTCCTTACCCACCGTGACCCAGCCACCAAATCCGTGTGTCCAGTTTAGTGACAAGGATGTTGTACAGAACCATCTCAAACGCTCTGCAGAAGCCCAGGCAGATGATGTCAGTTGCTCTTCCCTCAACAACACCTAAATGAGCACCAAGTAACAAACAATGAATAGCCATAAATGCTCTTATTTATGCATGAATTGTCTTTCCAGCATTCTAATATGAGCATTTGTATGAAGGAGAGTAATTCCCACAATATTGTGAAACAAAGCTTTTGAACAGATATTTGTGTGTTGAATATGATGAGAATACTTAAACATCTGGTATTTGACTGAATATAAAGTAAAAGCACGCATTTGCTTTTATGATTTCATCAGAGAGAACTCAGGGGATGATTTTCAAAGGCACTGAAGACACAAGAACTAGCTGAGACTCAAAAGTTTTATGATGGGGAGCTGTGCTTGAGGAGACATGAATTCCAGTATGTTTTTGTACTGAATTGGAACAAAAAGTGACATTTCAAAATTTTCCACTCAAAGGAAAATGAGAAAACTTTAAGTTCAGGAAAATGGGAAAACATGGTTTAAGTTTTCCTAAATGAAAGAGCTGTCATAACTTCTGACTCCTGGCTCTGCCATGCTTCCTTGGGGCACACTGGGAAGCTCCCAACCTGTTGGAAGCAGCTCGGGAAGCTCCCTGAAGTGCCAAGAGCTGCTCAGGTTGGAACCATGGTGGCTGTCAGGTGCCAAAATGAGTGTCAGGAAATCAGGAAGCCCTGAATATGTCAGCTATGATTTGAGGGCTTCCAAGCAGTATCCTGCTGGTTTGCTCCTGGCAGTCGTTGCGGCAAGGTTGTTGTCCAGTGCAGGATCTGGGAAGGTGGATTTGCAGCAGAGAATCAGGCAAAGTGGAAAGAAACAGAATTGTGCTCCCAACAGGAATTTGCCTGTCTTGGGAAGATGTCACGCCCTTTCTGTGTGATATTCATATCTCACTCTTCCCCATAAACTGTTTCACCAAGGAATTCACAAGTGCCTGTTAGAAAGACAATGAGGTTTGGATACCAAATTGTTGCAATGTTTTGGAAAATTTCACTTGAAGTTAAAAATGACTCCATAAAATGATTTCAGGTAAACAGTCCTCCCTTCCCTGCCCCTGTTACCTGACAGGGAAGTGGAGCAGTTTGGCTTAATTCAGTTTGTGGTTTTGCTTTGTAGTTTATCTATTCTCACTCTCACTTAATATTCCCATAAGCTTTAAAATATTATAGCTTTTGCTTGTGAAAACATTTGGAAAATGATTTAAAAATCTATGCCAGTTTGCACCAATTTGGGGTCTGCTCACTCATTCATTAGAGGATAAATACAGCCTTGTGTAGTGTTGGCAGTGTTAAGAAGCAGCTAAAGGAAGGCAAAATTTAGCTAAAGTCTAAGTGATAGGCAACATTTAGACAACCTGTAATCTAATTTCTTTTTTCAAATGCAAAGGGAAAATTATTTTATGCCATTGGGTGACATTGGGAACCAAATTGTCTATTAGGTAGTGGTATAAAAAGCAGCAGTCCAGGCTCCTGTATTTGAAGAGACAAAAAGTATCCATTACAGAAAAATAACAAGGGCATGTGAGGGTTAAGCTGAAGAATGTACCAGCACAGTTCAGTAGAAAAAAAAGTCCAGGAAGGCATGCAGGGAAATCTACTACTGACATTTATTTGTTTCTTTCAAGTATTTTACCTTGAAAACTGGAGCTATTTTTCATTTTTATTTTCTCATAAAATAGGCCAAACATTCAACGGAGAAGGAGAGTTGGTGGACTTGTTGTTTTAATAATGAACATATGCCTGCATGTGTGTGATTTCTTTTTTATGCTTTATAATTGGCATAAACTCCTCATGTGACAAGTCTTCAACTTTAACTACTGAACTTGTGCAGACATCAAAAGTCATTGTGGAATTTCAGACCTTTGATGTTTGTTTTAACAGAAGAGCTGATGGCTGCTAAGGAGTAGCTACCAGGAACAAACAGATTTTCTAGGTCTCATCACACACAACTTATTTTCTCCCACTTTCTGACATTTTTCAAAGTTTCACAAGTGTTCATGGTGCCTAGTTGTACGTAGTTCTGCTGTTTCTGATGTTCATAATCAGAATTTGGCCTAGAAAAAAAATCTGATATTAAAACCAGCCACCACTCCCCCCAAGATTTCACAATATTGCGTAGTTACTTTTTATAGACATTTAGTCTTAGTCTTGCATGTCCTATTTTGCCTAAGTTGTACCTTTCTAACTCTGTAAGTTCTCATGGATGTGTATTCACTTGCTTTCACTAGTATTAAACCCAACCCCTCCCTACAGAAAAGAAACCCACACCAGAATCCAAACTCAACAAACCATATTTATTATCTGAAGTCTTGCACACAGGTTTGGTCTCACTTTTTCCTCCCATTATATCTCAGTAATCCTGATTGCTATTTTAGTGCAAGTACAAGCATATTCTATCACCTAAGAGTCTCCAGTTTACATGGCACTAACTACACATAGCTCTGTAGTGTGCATAGACTATTCTTGAGTAGCACTGTTAGAGGAGAGGAGTTACAGATGGTAGTGGAGGTG
The DNA here is from genome assembly GCA_013398075.1 of Notiomystis cincta. Taxonomy (NCBI): domain Eukaryota; kingdom Metazoa; phylum Chordata; class Aves; order Passeriformes; family Notiomystidae; genus Notiomystis; species Notiomystis cincta. The sequence continues at coordinate 214,821 of VZRX01022563.1, read as the reverse complement.
AAATTGCAAAAAGGAGGAAAAAATAGTTGGTATATAATGAGGGTGAAAGATAAAAGGAGAACAAAGGCAAGAAAAGGAAAAGAATGGGAGAGAAGGAAACAGAGGTACAGAATTGTGCTTTTTATCCTTGCTTAGGCTGCTGTTTAAGTTGCAAACAGTGATGTATTGGGTGCATCCAGCTGCTTTTGTGTAGCAGAGACTGCAAACAGAAATTCTGCTGTGTACAGACAACCATTTTGAGAAAGAAAACAAAAGAATAAAAGTTTCTGTTAGTCTATACTTCATAAGATGATCCCCTTCCCCACTGTGGCTCTTGAGTGTGGCTCCTCTTTGCCAGGACAGGCCAGCCTAGCACTGCACAGGAGACCCCTGTGCCCCGGGGGATCTGAAACTCGGGCTGTAGGAGCCTCCTGAGGCGTGTCCAGCCCTCCTGTGGAAGGCAGGCAGGATGCCTGTGACCCTGTGCTGATCTGCTCTGTGCCTGCAGTCTGCTGAGCCAGGCCATGAACTCTCCCTGCTCACGACTGCAGGCGTGTCTGCTCAGTTCCCTTTCCCTTACCTTTGCACGGATTGTTTCTGTCAAATACGGTGCTAAGCACCTTAGGAGATTTCTCTGCTTGTGCGTATTTAAGTAAGAGGATTAAAAACAATAGTTCAATGTCTGGGACACTCCCAAAAGAGTGTCCTTATTTGGCTTCTTGCTGAGGTGTGAATACTTTTTTGATGATGGAAAGTAATTTTCACCGGTGTTTCTAAGAGGTTTTCAGGCTGAGACATGATTGTCAGACTCTTCTGAGTAAGGAATATGAGGACATGTTCCTGCAGCTTAATATCTGAGCACCACACACACTGGTTCATTTCTGTAGCAAGTAGCCATCACTGCATAGCATCTTGAAGGCTTTATTTTCCAAGGAGCATCTGCAGTCTGCTGGATTCGACTGACTGCTAGTATTTGTGTTTGGCTTTAACAGATCTATAAGTGCATGAACTGTCCTGTGTGTCCAGCAACAGCTGCTGATTATCATTCTGTCTGCAGAGGCTGCTGAGCAGCACTTAATTGAGCTGATGGAAATTTTCTGCTAGATAGAGCCCTGACTCCATAGCTGTGACAGTGATGTGTCTGTATCAGCAGTGTGATGGTATGAAGAGATTCCCCTGCAGCCAGCCCATGTCATTTCATGAAGAATTATCAAATGCAGATATGTAGCTCTTCATGAGAGACACATGAACAGTGTTCACTTCAGCAGCTTCAGTTGAAATGGTTTATTCTTTGCTTATCTCAGCTCATCCTCCTGAGTATCATAGACCCATGAAGCCTACTGTCTGAATCCAAGTTATTCTCTGGAACAACAGGCAGTATTTTCAATTGACTGTGCAATAAACTCAGCAATACAGATGTTTCAGACAAAATGTAGCTCCCTAAGGACAAAACTCCACAAAAGGATTAAAAAAGGTCTGTAACCACCATGCAGGGGTTAGGAGCATCTGCAAGTGGGGTTTTCCAGAGTTCAAAGAACCACCCTAGAACAGGTGGCCCATCCTGGCTAACACAACCCAGAGCAATGATATATGGTCAGCTGAAATAACCAGGTATCAACTGGAATTAGCCCTTCATGTGAGCAAACCTTTAATAGAGATTGGAGCAAAGCTTTTGGGACCACAGCAAGATAGTTTGCCTCTGTCACAGGGCATGATGTCTCTAATTTAGGCTGAGTGGTGGGTAGAAATGCCTATGCAGCAACTTCAGGAAAAGGAGGTGGAAGAGGCACAACAAACAGTTATAGCCTGGTGGTAAAGATGCTGGCCTGCCAGGACAAATAGATGGGTGTGAATTCTTTTTGGGAGAAGGTGAAAATTGGCTCAGGTGGAACAAGTGTAGTATAGTGGCTAGGTCACTTCTGGTTTGTTTGGGACTATTTCACAAAGTCAGGGCCTAAGTTTCCACTAGCTTGAAGGGAATGCATCCCTTTGAACACCAATTAAAATTCCTAAACAACAAACTGCAATTCTCCAAACTCCATTCTAGTTCCAGTGCATCAGGGAGGTGCATAAATCTCTTTTCTGTCTGATGCTCAGAAGCACCTCTGACACTCTTCTGCTGTGGTAGCCCATTGAGCTCTGCTGCTTCCAGGTACCAGAAATTTGTCTGGTGCCTGTACTTTGTGAAGTGAAACATCTGGTGATGTGCAAGAGCCCAGCTCACCTGCCTGCTGAAAATTCAGCAAACTGAAGGCTCTGCACAAACCACAGTGTGTCTGTAAATCCTCCCCTGCAATCAGTTACCCCTATAATTGTAATGGGAAAGATGCAGCCTCAGTGACACATGTGAGGGGAAACAAACAGCACAGCTGCTGCAAGCTCCAGAGGCAGGAGGGGAGAGTGGTAGAAAGGAGATCACCCGTTCGCTTTCCGTGTAAATCTGTCCTGGATGGAGCCCTTGCCCTGTGTTGCAAACTGTGAAATTGGATCCCCAGAGGGTTCAAAGTGTGTTGGCTCAGCTGCTCTGTCCAGCAGGCTCGAACCTATTTTGGTACAGGGAGGTTGAGGATCAGCAGTCTCTTTCCTCCCCTCCTTTCAGAACTCTTCTGCTTCATCCTCCTTAGGTTGGAGAGAAATAGTGACTCTTACTTTCCTCCAGATATTTTGTGTACTTGTATAGGAAGAGGGAGAGCTGTTGCTCTAAAATCAATTTGAGTATTTTTGCACAAAAATACAGAAAATATTTACAGAATACAAAAAGTACCATTTAAACCATGAACTGAAAATTGGGGATTCCACCAAACCAGAGGCTGCTTAACTCTAGTGAGCTTCTTCCCTCACTTGAGCTGCAGAGAGACTGTGATGCTGTGCTGGTTTCCTTTTCTGAGGTAATAGGGTTTTGTGATCATCCACAGTGGTGCAAGTACTACCCCAGTCAGCTAAGTCATTATTCATAAAATGTACCTAAAGAAGGTTTTCCTTTCTATTGCTTTTAAAGGGCAGGATTTGAGCTCCTGATTGTTTTAATTTTTCACAATGAATAATTAATGCTTTTACCTGCTGCTCAGTTCTCTTATGGACTAAATAAGCAGCTGGTTTAAATCATCACTATTCTGTTAAGCCTGGCAGAATAATGCCACTGTGAACCATTGAACAACTTGGCCCCATTTAACTTTTTCAAATACTCAAAAAAATTTTATTACACTTGCTGAAAAATAAATTAACAAGAGACATAGTGCATATTCTTGAGGAATCTGCCCATAACAAATCAGGTTCATAAACAAGTGAGATGTGGAACCAAAAATTTGGCAGGAAACAGATTTTACTCCAAGTTGACAACTGCTCACATGGCAAACTGTAGAAAATATCATTACAAAAATATGTTCCAGGTGTGTGGATCCTTTAGCAAGTAGGAGACAGCACTCTTGGTAGAATAATCTGAACATCCTCATCCCACAGCACAGGAAATAATTTAGATTTGCTAGGATCTTTTCTTCAGGGAAAAAAATCACCAAAAGAAATGTACACATGCAGAATGTTACTGCAGCAGGAATGATAAATGCTAGAACATTTCAGCTGCTAAAGACATTGCTTTGCTTATGGCAAGGCATTCCTTTCCAGCCAGCCAAAGACAGCAACAGCTGTACATGGCAGGAGGAGAGCTTGTACTGTGGGGCACAATCCACTTCAGTAGCTGGGCCATGAATGTCCATGGTCCCAGTCATGCCAGACCCATTGTACCATTATGTGCTTACTGTAAGTGGCTTATTTATTAAACATTCACTCTAAGTGAAAATTAGACCTTGCTAAAACAGAGACTGAATGCTTTCCTCTTCCTGATCATTCATATTTCACTTGTTCTGAATCTCAAGAAAGCTTGCACCTTCCTTTGTTTATTTACTCTTAGCACACTGTACAGTGAAGCTGTAATCTGTACCTTCAGAGCTGCAGTTAATGGATCATGACAGGAGGGGCTTTCAGCGAGTTGGGATGCTGCTAATGATATCATAATCCTTTTTTGCTGAAGCACATAGGTTTTTGAGTCTTGAAGCTGTGTTTGAGTGTGTGATGGAGAAGTTACACATTTTTAGTTTTTACATCAGCAAATGGATGTGTTTTATAAGTTGAATACAACAGAGAGCATGTAACTGTTGTACTTAAGTAGTTAGAAAGCAATTTACAGTACTGAAACAATGTGCATCTCAAGTATGACAGCCTTCATATTTATCACTCTCTCCATCCCTCCATCTTCCTACATGCAGGTAAAGAAAGCTGACCTGCTAGTCATATTAATGATGGGACTTTTCTTTACTACACAAACAAAGACTTAAAGTTGCTATGGAAATACACAGTTCATGCATTTATCAAAGGAGGATCATCATCCCATAATATTGATAGAGTGCATGCTGTCTCCTACATGCTTATCACAAGACTCTTAATGTCAAACAGAAAAATGAACTGCACTATGTCATTGATGTTGTGTCCATTGCTCAGTGCCTACATGACCAATTTCTCATTTTAATGGTGTTTAAGGTGAAAATCACACTCCCCAACCCCAAATATGCAGGTATTATTTAAGTGTGATCTCATTTCAGAAGTGTGCTGATTTTGAAGGCCATGGCTTTCTAGAAAGCCAGCTGATGGCAGAATCAATTTCTGAGCTTTTTATATTTTTGCATGTTTGTTTTTATTAATGAACATTTCTTCAACTGAGTTTGATTTTATTCCCCATCCTTCTCCCTCTGTAAACACAGAAAAGGAGGCAGTAATTTATTTTCCATGATAATTTGAGACATAGTAGCTCCTTGCACCAGCTGTTCTAGTGCTGCTGTAGAAACTCCCAATATCTTTAGTCTTTCTACTTTCTAACTTTGGATCCCCTTTGATCTACAGAGGCTTCTGGGGCAAATGAGTGAGGTTAAAGAATAAATTGTTTCCCATATTTGTGCAAGTGGGTGCTGATGAACTAAAGACAACCAAAGCTTTCTGTGTTTATGTACCATGGATGCAGACATGTCATCATCCCTTGCCTTGGTTCCAGCTCTCAGATTTATTTCTGAATGGCTTTTGCATGAGCTTTTTTGTCACGTATTTCAGTTTCACAGATTACCGGCACCATCGGAACAAATCATCTGAGCACTGAACGTGTAAGCAAAACTGAGATATCCAACATTTGTATAAAGGCAAATACATTTAAAAAAAAATCAAAATGAGCAAATCCCTGAGCAAAACTATTGAGTTGATAGCCTTGAAAAAAAAAAAGGCACAAATCTAAAATAGTTGTGAATTTGCAATGTAGGAATGGCACCAATCCAGAAATACATTGGGATATTTCAGTAGAGGAGTTTTTAGTGCTATCATTTCAAATATTTGCTTTGTTTCACAGTGCTGTGTTTTCATTGGTATTAATGAAACTCTGAAGTTTGTGATGTGACCAGAACCCCAAGACCCTGGTTTTAAGGTGAATATTCCAGTTGCCTATGTTGGCAAGAATGAACTGAAAAACCTATTTCAGAAGCAGGTGGATCAAGATACTTCTTTGTCATCTGGTTTCCTAAGGAAACATGGCTTACATGATTGTACTTTGTGGTTAACTTCAGTTTCACAGGGATGAGTTATCAGAAAGACATTAGTCTCTCAAAACTTTGAGTAGTAAATGAGAGGAGCATATATAAAGGAGATCCCATACTTCTGTCCTGGAGGTCTTCTAGCAATGCAGAAAGCTATAGAAGGCTGCATGCTGAGTTCATGCATTTTTTGGCATTAGCATGTATGTGGAAGGTGTACTTTAGAAATGCCCCAAATTCTGCCAGAGTTTGCAGGAACCTGATTTTAGTGGTTCTAATGCTATGGTACTGTTTGCTTGTTCCCTTTGTCCCTCACCTGCAGAGAAAATTTTCACTGGGTAGATGATCAGTCTTAAAGTCGACAAAGAGAAACCATCATGGTATAACTTGTTTCATGTTAATCAGCTCAAACAAGTGTGAGGCATGATAAATGGCACATTGGCTAATTACAGCTGGCCAAATTTCAACCAGATACAGGTCTCTTAACTATCATCTTTCCTGTCAGTCTGCTCTAGGGGTAGGAATTCTTAACACAATTGCTGGCCTCAGCAGCAGACTTTTGTTCTTATTTTTAAAATGTTATTGATCCATAATGTCTTGTAACAGTCACTGGGGCCATTGAAGAAGCCATGGAATTATTGAATTATTTATGTTGGAAAAGACCTCTAATATCAGAGAGTCCAATATGCACCATTTGTGGATTATGTGTATATTTCTTTTGACAAGGATTTCTATTTTCTATGCCCTTTTTAGCCAAAGTGTCTTTTCTCTTTTTTTGCAGGCCAGTGATGGGCTTAGTTACTGGTTGGACAGACAGGTGATGATACAATTACTTACAATTAAAAGACAAGATCTAATTTCATTGTGAAACTTGGCTACTTATCACAATTGTCTTTTCTTAATTAATTGTATTTCAGGGTAGACACACTATAAACTAATCAGTCTATTGTCACATGCCTGCTAATTTTGTAACTAATTATTATTGCTAGAGCTGAGTGAATAATTTCTAAAAAATAACTTATTTGATGACTTTGCCTTTTTTCTATTCATTAATCCTGTACAAACATAATGATTTTCTGAAATTGGCTTGTTATTTTGCAGTTATTCACTGAGTTATTCTTCATCAGTACCCAACACACAGTTCATCACAACCTTTAAAGACTGAAATAAGTTGCATTTTGACCAGAATGAAATGAGCATGTTACTTATCAACTCCCTTTTGTAACAGTATGTTCCTTGCAGTTGTGTGAGTTTTTTCGTTGTGGTGTTTGTTTGTTTGTTTGTTTGTTTTATTGTTATAATCATTAATCTGACATTACTTTGTATCAGTGTTCTTCCAAAATTTAATTATTGTTCTTTCTATTTGGAACATTCTTGCCTGCTAACTTGTTTGGTAGCACATCAAAAGGTGTAAGGCAAATGAAGCAAGAAGCTGGAGAAGTTTGTTTTGGAAGGCTGTAAGATCTGCAGTTTTGTTGCTGGGTACCGTTCCCTATTAAATGGTTTGTGGAACCAGACAATGCAAATCCAGCTCTGCTATATCCTGACATGAATGGAATCTCTGCTCCCAACCAGTGTTGCATGATTGGAGGGATTTCTGTAGGCTGCCTCAGTACTACCTACCTCCCTTTGGCAGTAATGGTGTGTTGTAGACATGTCCTGTTGTTTAGCTGTGCTTTTCCACTGTCAGTTCATCCCTCTTTCATTGCTGCTCTGCTTTATTGGCAGAGTAAAATAACTGGTGATCTGGGCCCCACTCAGGCCAGGTTTGCATTCTGTGTTTGACTTGGGCCCAAATCAATGCTTATGTCGCCATTTACCAACCATCCACACTGTTAAATAAACAGTGTCATTGACCTCAGCCTGGTCGGTGACACTGAGGTTTCTCTTCTGAGAAGCAAAGATCCAGCTTTCCTGGACTTGAGGTGTGCTCAGATGCTTTGATGCAATGTCAACACAGGAATTTGCATTAATAACAGAAAGCAGCAGCTGAGAGGTGGCACAGCCGGGCTCCTCGGTGCCTCTCAGCTCTTAGGCAATGGAAGGAAAGCGCTCCCTCTGCCCTGCCATGGGCTGCAGGGGCTTGGGCTACTTCAAACTGACTGCTCTGGGGCAGAGGAGGAGCACTCCTACTCTTGGACTCCAAACCCAGCTGAGAAGTGGGTTAAGAAGTTGCCCTTTACTGCCTCTGGGCTCTCAGTTGCCTTCTCTCAGCAGGGAGGCGTGTTGGTTGTGTGCTAATTTGGACTCTAGCAGCAATCAGTCAGGAGTCTGGCCAGGCCAAAGCCCCTGAGTTCAGGCTTCTGGCCAAGTATACAACATAGACATGTCCTGAGAGATGGGAGTGAAACTGTGAGCCTGGATTTCCCTGGCAGAACCCACAGAGTTATTCCAGCCCCCTGTATGCAATAACTCATTCTAGACAAAGCTGATCTCCGTTGGACTGTGCGTGTCCTCCAGTGCAACATTCCTGGTGAGCCCCCAGCTCAGCCCTTGGGCTTTGTTGCCATAGCTCTGTTTTGTTGCCCTTTGCCATTCCTAGCTAGATAACCTTCTGAGGTTCCCATTTCTTCACACTCTCAGTGGGTGCCCAGAATCCAGTTCAATTGTTTCCCATCTTTTTTGGTACGTGCTCTCAGCCCCCGAGCTCTCCTGCTGCCTTGTCAGAGGATACTCCACCTCAGCAGCTCCCCCGAGGCTCTTCAGTTTCCAGGCTACCTATGGTATTTGTTTTTCTTGGTCTCCTCATTCCCAGGCATGCAGAGCTTTTATGGACTTGTCTCACAGAAAAGACCAAACCATTTGAATTTTGCTTTTCTTATCTCTAATGAGCTTTTCAGGGGTAAAATCAGATTGCTGTGTTAGGGCACAGGGTTTCTTGAAAATGTCTTCAGCAACCATCCAATGGCATCAGATGTATGCACTACAGCATTTTACAGGACAGAATTTATTTTGGAGAATGACATTTGTTTTCTGACAAAATGGCTGTCATTTTCAGCAGGGTGGATCCAACACCACTGCTTTGGATGTAGCGAGGAAAGAAATGAAATGAGGAGCTTCTAGTGCCTCTTGACGTGGAACTAAGTATCACAGCAGCTCTGCATGAGCATTAGGGTAGGTTTGGACAAACATGACAGGGATCTGAGAATTTTCAAGAGGGAAGACTGCAGGCAACACTCTTGCTTACCTTATTCCACTACAGAGACAAACTGGAGAGGCACCAATCTCTTGCTCTGAGCTGAGTCAGAGGGAAGGATTCACTCTATTCTTGGGAAGTGGGTGGTACATTTGAGAACACCCAGGCAGGATTTCACCTTCTCTGACTAATTTTGTAGTGGTTCTGAGGTGAAATTTTATTCACAGATTTCTGTCTTTCAAGTCTACATTTCCTCCTGCCATGTGTGATATCCTGGAAATATGCTCATGGTGTTCATTACAGTTTTTATAATTAAAGGTTTTTCTTTTCCATACTTTCTAAAGTATTCAGCCTTGCATGGGTCTAGAATTCTTCTAACATCAACTTCACACTAGTGTATCACCATTTACTGCAGTGAAGTCCAAACTGCTGTTCCTTAGATAGTTTATTTATTTTTTAACAGCCCTTTCTTTGCATTAAGCTTCTTCTTTTTGTCTTACGCCATACTTACAGTAACTTCTTTTCTGCCATTGGAACTTGCAGGTGAAAGGAGGCTGGATCTTCCAGCAGCATTTGTCTGTTTGCCAGCTCTGTATTGGCCTATAGCTAATGTTAGTCAAGAAGGCCAAGGGCACCCTGGCTGGTAGCAGCAGTGGTCAGTGGGGTCAGGGTGGCTGTCCCCCTGCACTGGGCACTGCTGAGGCCACATCTTCAGTCCTGTGTCCAGTTCAGGGCATGACAAGGAAGACATTGAGATGCTGGAGTGTGTTCAGAGAAGGGAAAGGAGCTGGGAAGGGTCTGGAACACAAGTCTGGTGAGCAGCAGCTGAGGGAACTGGGAGTGTTTAGTCTGGAGAAAAGGAGGCTCAGGGGAGACCTTATTGCTCTCTCCAACTCTCTGAAAGGAGGCTGTAGCCAGGGAGGAGTTGGACTCTCCTCCCAGGTAACAAATGATAGGACAAGAGGAAATGGCCTCAAATTTTGCCAGGGAGGTTTAGATTGGATATTAAGAAAAATTTCTTCACTGAAATGTGATCAGGCATCAGAACAGGCTGTCCATGGATGTGGTGCTTGGGGATATGGTTTAGTGGTGGACTTGGCAGTGCTGGGTTAACAGTTGGACTCGATCTTAATGTCTTTTCCAACCTAAAAATGTCTATGACTCTGTAATTTATCTACATATTGCTAAACTAGAACTCTTTATATGTGTTTTTTTCTTTATTTCTTTCTCTGTTATCGCAGGAGCTTGCTTCCTCAATATCATGAAATAAAGGCTCCCTTCTCAAAGGCACAAGACAGGATGTTTCCTCCTGTATTTACACCTCCCAGCTGTCCATGCTCTATCCTGTGCCTCCAGTCAGTCCCTCTCTTGCTCCAGGGTCTTCCAGCCACTACTGACACCTTGGTGCTTTCCCTCAAAGATTGTCAGAATTTTTCATCTCTTTGTATTGGACAGCAGCACATAGGTTTTGAGTGGATTTGATGCTGTTTCTTATCCTTCCATGGTTACAGCTTTTCTGAGTGCAGTGATAGCTTCTGGGGCTAAATATTAGGAGTATTTTGCTTTATGAATAGCTGGTAGTAGTAACACTTCTCACTAGAAGTCCAGAGCAAAGCAATAACAAGCAGTCAGAGTCAGAATTGTCTTTTAGGCCATCATAAACAATTAGTCTTATTTTGCTGTAAAAATAGTTTTCTGAAACTCAAGTTTGGCTTTTTGTGTTATGCTATAAAAAGCTTTTCAAATACTTCGGTGGAAAGTTGCCTTAGACTTGAGCCAAATTACAATCTGGATAGAACACAAATGCAGGTTTACAGTTTGTAAATCAAGATAATGGATGCAGGATAGTATGGTGTCACATTTTAGAAATTTATTAATATTTATAACCCATACCAATTTTGGTATTATTCATAAGTTTTATGGAATTACAGGATATTTCTGTTTGGTTTCTGGCCTGGAAATATTTCTAGGTTGACTTGAAACATTTAATTTGTCATGACACTAAATGTTTCATTCCATCTTCCTATTGCTTTGCCCTTTTAATTTTTTTTTTCTTTAGAAAGGTCATTTGAAACAAAAAGCCTAAATGGTTTATTTTGTATTCCCTTTTTTACTGTTGGAAAAATTTGCTAAATTGCGTTTGCATTTAAAAACTATTTTTTGCAGTATACTGTTTGCCAAAATAACCACACAAGTCGTCTTGGAATAATCTTTTTCTTACATTGGTATCTATGAAAATTTTTGATGGAAGATTTGCCATATGCCCTGTGCAATTAAAATAAGTGATACATTGTCTTCAAAAACCTCAAACAAACAAACAAAAACCCCTATAAGCCAATAAATAACCTCCCACAAAATCAGCAAACAAAACCTCCAGGCTTCAATATGCTATTTAAAGTTGCATATATTCAGGGGCTACTATTGATATGTGTGTAATAAATCTTAAGTCTGCTCTGTGGTAGGTGTTGATGATCCTCAGAAACCTGACTGTGACATGCTGACACGCAAAACATAGAGTGACTTTGTGGCACTTGGAGTAAAATTTGCTCTGTAAATAGTGAAGAGCTAAAAGTTGTTTACATTGATGTGCTAAGCCCAGAGAAACTGCTGTGGTCTGTGTCAGCAATCCCAACTTCTCCTTATTATGAAAATAGCAATAAAAGGAAGTGATTAAATGCAAACAAAAAGCTCTCAGGGGACTGTAGGGCTGACTGAAATGAGCAAAATCTGATGGCATAGAATGCCATCCTGCTGCAGCTTTGCCCCTGGACTAGAATTCAGGTGTTATTTCCTGCATGATTGGGAAAGATTGCAGTTCCTCCAGGAAGCAGGATGGGCTGAGCAGGAGGCACAATAGCTGCCTGCAGTGTGCTAGGCCTGGCATTTGTCACATTTGTCTTTAGTGTTTTTCTTCTTGGTAATTCAGGTTTAGTTACCTAATTTCACTTTTTTTTTGAGGATTTCTTATGTGTCTGGTAAACCTCACCAAAGGATTTTCCCATTCATGATACATGATATGCATACACACGCTTTGCAATAAAGAGGAAATGATGGAGGACTGTATTAAGAAATCTTTTATTTTAAAAATTTTATCAAAGGCAGGTGTTAGTCTGGTGAGAAAGCCTCCACTCAATGGTGGCCACACAGGTTCTTCCTTGAAGGTGGAGGTTAAGGTGCAGGTTTGCTTTAGTCCACAGGAGCTTTCCAGTTGTCACCAGCAGGGGATTGTGCCCCAGAGGGGATTATGAGGATGTGACAGACTGCACCAAAGAGCTCACTGTGTTACACTGTCTGCTGGCCTAAACTGAATGAACACCCCTGCCCAAGGCAAATAAACAGGGATGTGGTGTAGAGAGGGAATGGCTGAATTAATGGACATCAGGAAATTTGTATTGAGTCTTAAATTGCTCAGTGTGTGTCTCGAAGTGTGGCGGGTGTGGGCTGCACCTGGGTGATAAGGTGAGTAGCCAAACCGGATTGTGGCGCTCAGCTTGCACCGCCCTGTCACCTGAGCCAGGAGCTGTTACCGAGCCTGAGCCCCTGTCCCTGCCACCCCGAGGAACAGGCACTCTGCAACCGACTTGGTTGGTGTGTGGAAGTGTGTGGAAATGTTTGTTTGGGTGCCCCCAAATGCTTCCTCCTTTAGCAGAGACCCAGTCTCACACAAACACATACAGAAGCACACGCTTGCAGACACATCTCTTAATACAGGCTGCAGAAAAAAGTATTTTTCTATCAGTAAAAGTGTCTATTTGCTACCTTTTCACAGCTGGGAGATTTAAGAAAGGAATATGAAGTTCCTGTAAAAACAGATACTGGCAGAGAAATGTGATTTAGCTGAAGCTGAAAGTACTTCTGTGCTAGTGGTACCAGTTATACAGATGAACCTGCATCCCTGTAGCTGATCCATAGCTGATTAAAAAGAGTAGTTTCAAAGTGATTTCACTCTCCCAGGCTCAGAAGTGGGGCTGCCCTTCATCTGTGCCTGAGACATGTGTGCTGTAAACCAGGTACAACAGCTCAAGAGAAGAGCGCACACAACGAAAGGAAGAGAATTAAAAAAGCAATAGTTACTTGTGATCTGTATGAGCTTTTTGTTATCAAAAGGCCTTGTCTAGAACATATTTTTACATATCTCATTTAGACAAAGTGGCTTTTTCTTTAGTTTGAAAGTTATGCTTGTATTTAATGATATTTTAAAATAACTGTATTTTATTTGGAATCTGACTGCTATTAAGTTACCACTGGTACAGCATCACTTTAGTTTTTTAAAGTTTCTATATGTAAAATATTGTACCATGGCTGCCATCAGAAGGGCTTCCCTGTGTTTTTATAGGCATAATGTATAGATTTCTGGAGGTATTGTTTTACAGTTCATATATTTATGTTTGTGTTCACATATAAGTGTATATATTTATACACATTTCTATTCATTAAAATATGCAAACACATACCTATGAACACATTTATTTTTGCATGAAATGCAAAGTGGTAGCTTTTTGAAAAATGGTTCAGATATAAGGTGTAATATTTCACTTAAATATTCCTGTATGAGTGTTTAATTGGCTTGTACATGCTTCAGAACTGGATGAAGCCTTTTGAGGTTTAACAAGCTAAATACTAAGGAGCAACAAGAGATGCACAGCCATGCTCTGTGGTATGTGATAGTGTTCTTTGTTTGTGTAAGAGGTTTCTCTATCAAGTAACAGGATTAAAAAGATCTGGTATATCATCAGTTGTTCAGGATCACAGAGTTAATTGATTCTGAGCCATTTATCATGAAACTCAGTGGGAATAAGACTGAACCTGATGAGAAGCATGATGAGCAGTGTTTTGAAATCTGCGCTGCTAATTTGCAAGGTCTGAGTCTAACCAAGTAATCTGATTTTCAGAGGTAAGCAGCAGTGTCAGTCCACAGCAAATGTAATGGGATCTCCAAATGAACTGGTACTTAACATACCTTTAACTCCAGTGAATAATCAGAGATGTGAGTGTTTAACAACAGCAGCCCTGAAGTTTGAAAATTATATGCAGTGCATATCAGTTTGGGATTCACATGTGTTTGTTGCCTGATGACATTAATGGGATTATGAGGAAGATGTCTGATAATCATCAAGATATTAGTAATAGAGATAGTAAGGGAGATTTTAACATTTCTAATATTCTTAAGTTGCCATTTTAATTGCCCAGAACAACCTGGCCCAGGAGTTGCAACTTTCAACACTGTGATCCATTTTCACTGTGTGGGCTCTTCAGTGCATGTGCCTCTGCATGTGCATCTTCACTTAAAACCTGTTGGCCTGAGCACTCTGTTGTGAGGTAGCAAATATGGATTTCTCCCTCCTTGGCTGAATTGAGTGGCACAAGTCAGTGGCAGAAAGAAGGTTCTGAATAAAGGAGGCATGACTTCTTCCAAAGGCAGAAGATTGTGTTTAAATAGGCCCACAATTTCCTTATAAGTTATCTGTAAGGACTGATGTTAGCATCCAAGAGCAGATCTTCAGTCTGGGGATCTTGGTAAAAGACAATTGTTTCCTTTATAGTCTAGAGTCAAGTGCATCAGCTTTTGAAAGGAACAGTTGTATCCTAATTAGTGCAGGGGATTATTTTGTCATTTTCTCACTTCTTCCCTGTGCAGAGATTGTAGGCACCCTGTGCAGCAGACTTGATTGAATTTTGGACTAGGGTCTGAAAAGTAACAGGTGACAACTGACACAGAGGCATTGATTGCTATTGTCAGTTCTAGCCCTTCACATACACACCTTGACACGTCGTTATAGCTGCACTGCAGTACCGCAGATGGGAAACGTTAGGGGTTTATTAATCCTTCAGCTATTTGCATTCATGCAACGTGACTCTGGGAGCTGTAATTGATCACCTATCTAACCTTCTAATACTTCTTTTTAGAGACAGCCCTTGGAATCATGAATCTCTGTAGGACAGGGCAGTGTGTGCTCCCTTGGATAATGCAGCTGAGAAATAAGGAAAAGCCGGAGCACAGACGGTGCTAGTCTGGCGTGGGAGTTCTGGCACAGGCTTTGTGCTGCAGCCACTCAGTGCCCTGGCACGGGATCAGCACTTGAGCTCATGTCAGAGAGGCTGGCAAGTGATAAAGAAAAGGCTGATGTGAGGAACAGATGCCCCTCAGATCCAGATTTGGGAGGCAAGCATTCGTATGCAGTTTGCTTAGAACCCAGGGCTTTTGCAGCCGGTTTAGCCGAGTCCCCCCCCCCCCCCAAATATCCATCCAGCTACAGCACTCTGCACATGCTTCAGAGAACCCAGAAACACACAAGTTATTGATATGCAGTTTATCCTGCTCAGTCTAATTAGCTGGGGCTGTCTGAAGTGCATTTGCTCAGGGAAAAATGTCAGACTTGGGCTTCTAGGTCTGTTGGTAGAAATGTGACCATTTGGAAAAAATGGGAATGGCAACTTAATCTCATTGCATTGTTAAAACTCTGAGTTTTTTTCAAGTTTATTTGGAATCTGAAGATCCCATGCTGGCACTTTTCCTCAGAATTGCTGGTCCTTTAATCTGTCAGTGCTGCCCATTTGAAACACATGATATAATCTCGAAAACAATACCTTCTAGTCTACAGAATTTTTCTGTATGAAAATGGACCCCATTGAATAGAGGTCTATGAGATCTCTCAGCCAAGATTCTTGATTCTTCTTTCCATTTTATTTTTAGTTGTTGCATTTCCTAATTAAACTGCTGTACATCTGGCTACAAATCATTTAAGTAACAGAAGTTAGAATTATTAAGGGTAAACTCTTTTTACTAGATTTTCTGAGTTATTGTACCTCCAAGGGACTTGAGACACTGGAAAAGTCAGTCCTAATCCAGTCACAATCTTAAGCACTTGGATTTGTAATACCTCTGTTGTGAGTCAAATGTAAGAGTTTATCACTTTTAGAAGACATTATTTGCTAACCTCTGCAAAGAAAAATTGGTTCATATGCTGAAAAGTTATAATGTAAAACTTAAAAGTGTAGTCCAGCAGGACATGAAAGAAATCCTGATTAGAATCTCTAACTTAGTCTGTTACATGTATCCCAAGAAAAACTAATTGCTGGTCCTGTTCAGGGATATTTCAGCACCTGATACTGGAAAAAAAAAATTCACTCCACAGTTAAACATATTGTAAATCTAGAGGAAATAAAAAAATTTTCTCTTCCCTCTTAGCAAGATATTTTTGTTTTAATTTTCAGAACTTACTCAAGCTCATATTCTCAGGAATAATCTGTAGTCTTGTTGACAGGTCTGCTAGGAAACACCTTTATGGCACTAATGGAAGGGGAAGAGCATGCTGCTTTGATTTAAGAAAGACTGCTATTGCAGGAGTTCTGACTTTACACTCCAGTATTTTTATTAGTTGTGTTTGCAGCCACTGCAAGCTGAAGTTATGGAGTCTGGAGAGTAATGTTAACATGATTCAGAGAAAATTAATCGTTAGTCAGCACTTGTCTCTCATGTACTTTGGGTCATGACCTGTTCTAAACTAACTTACTTTCTTCTTATTCAGTGATGCAGGAAGGAAGATTTAAAACCAGCAGGAGGGTAATAATAGTGTGACAGGAAGAAAAAGGTCACTGGGAACAATATGAAAGCTGATTAATAGGATCATCTTCACAGGTGAATTAGAATTCTGCAAATGACTTTTCTATTTCTCATTCTTTCCCTACTCTATTTCTGTAGCAATGCACCTGAACAGGTGCATCTGAAAAATAAGCCTTAAAAGCCTTAAAGCCTGTAGGATTTTTTTTCATTGAATTTCCTTTGTATTTTTCTTTGAGCATTGGAGTGCACTAAACCAAATAGAGGTCCAAGATGTGCATAGATTTTGAAGAAGGAGCCAACAAAAAACCCTGACACCAAAAAAATCCCAACAATGTCAAAACTCTCACGTCCATCAAAGTGTGCTTGATCCAATGCAAGAAAAACCATTTCTGCTATTCAAAGGCAATGAAAAGTGGTTCTCAATATAAAGCAACAGCATTTCTTATGTCATGCTGTTCATGATACTCTTGATCTCAGTTAAGTGAGGTTTAGGATGCAGTTTTATCATGTCTTGGGTATGTCTTGGGGAGGATAAAATGCTAATGCTAAATGGATAAAAGCCATGAACCTGTGATTCAGTGCTGCTGCAAACAAGGTCTTTAGAAGGTTCTGAAGGGGGGATTTCTCTTCCTCAGCTTTAACTATCTAAAATCTGGTGTTCCAGGCTCTTTATACACACAGTTAAAACAGAAAAGCACCTACAAGATGCTTCTGCATTAAAGTTGCCTTCTTGAGGTGCAAGTCCACTGGCTTCAGAGGTACAACTCAGGTGCAAACATCCTCTACAGGGTGGGCAATGGGAAAGTCTGCAGCTTCCTGCTCTGATCCCCACACTCTCCTGGCAGTGCAGAGACTGAGCTGCTCCCCAGTTCTTTCTGGTGAACTTGCAGTCTTGGCACTTCCCATCAGTTTGTGATGTGCTGTTCAGCCCTAGCTTTTGGTTTGAACTCTTCATGAACTGGAAGAATGTATTGTGAATGTGACTTCAGCTGTAAACTGGAGGACTGAGATCATAGAGCACTTCTTAGGTATTTCAGTACTCTTTGCTGATTGCTCTAAGGAAGTGAAGTATGCACTGGTGAGATATTTTGTTGCACCGTTGATTTAAGTTTTCAGCTGATCTCTTTTCATGCCATGTTTGATTAATTGCCTTTGTTGTGCCCTGTTTTCTCTGCTCCTTGACTGCTACCTCCCAAACAGGCTGAGGGCTCACAAGGTTTCTGCAGGCAGATACAGTGTCCACTGCAGGTACATCACTGTGCGTGAGCACAGACTTACCTGTTCAAATAGGGTTTCCCAGCTTTCTTTGTATATTTTGTGGGCAAGTTGTACTTTAAACTGCAGGGCAAACATGAAGGCCAATATCATTTAGGCTGCATTATTGTTTTGTCCAAGTATTATTCAGTAAATGCCAGAGTATAAATCAAGTTTGGTGATATACACTTGATAGTTTTTTTCAGTAGTAATGTATAAGGAACTGCAAATATAAAGTTCCATTAAAATGCAAAGTTTCAGGAAGAATGGATTTTATTCAAGTGATTTTAAAAGTGCTATAACCAGACCCTTGGGGAAAAGGCAAGGGAAGAAACTTAGCTCTTTCACGCTCTAATTCCATATTCTGACCTTCATACACTGAAGTTTGGCTCTGACATGTCTTCTCAATATTTATCCTATTCACTTGCTCACTTTGGATAAGGTATATTAGGCCTAGCAATTTGCATGGGATCTTGAGGTACCTGTCATGTGAAAAACCTCTCCTACACTAGAAATATTTACTATTTATGACAACTGCCATCTGCCACTGTGAAGAGCTGAAATGTCTATGGTCTGAAGTTAAAAGACTTTAACTTGTTTTCCTTAGTGGCAATAAACTAGCTAGCCTTAGCAGAATAAATCATCTAATTGGATTTGCTTAGGTTGCTTGTAGTTATTTAAGGAAAACCAGATGAAATCCAGTACATGAAAATGATGCAGTGTATCAATGTACAGAGATGTCTGTATTCATTAGGGGGTGGCACTTGTACTGTCAAAGCAGTGAACAAGATCCTGAACAGTTAACCCAGGATTACATTAATGGTATGGTAGGAAGGAAAGACGAACACACAGTGAGACAAGACTTCTCTTTAAATGGTGTAGAGAAGGAGATGGGGGGATGAAATCTGTATTCCATGAACTGGACTTGGAACAGGCCTGCTGCAGAGCCCCTCTGTGGCTTACTGGGGCTGGGAGTTGGCACCAGAGCTGGAACCAACATCAGAACATCATCATCACTTACCCAGAGCCAGTCCCCATCTGGTTCACGTCTTGTGAGATGACCAAGCAGGCAAGGTACTGAGAACGTGGCTGTGGTGACTGGGTCAGGCTGTCCTGTAGCTTTTCTGCAT
The DNA here is from genome assembly GCA_013398075.1 of Notiomystis cincta. Taxonomy (NCBI): domain Eukaryota; kingdom Metazoa; phylum Chordata; class Aves; order Passeriformes; family Notiomystidae; genus Notiomystis; species Notiomystis cincta. The sequence continues at coordinate 196,191 of VZRX01022563.1, read as the reverse complement.
GGAGTGTCTCTGCACTTGGAGTCAGTCTCAACCCAAATCAATTAACTCTGAATTTAAACAAGCAAAAATGGAAATCATAATCAGCATTGGCACTGAGACCACAGTGCCAGAAAACAGCCTAAAGATACTTAATGAAATACTTTTTGAAAAACATATTGTTCTCCTTTACAGCTTCATTTCTCTCTCCCTGTCTTTTATGACTTTTCACAGCTAATAATTTAATTTTAATTTTGAGGTTTGCAAAATTTCCAGTTTTCCCTTTCCACAGTTGAATGGAAAATGCTTATTTTAAATGCACATTAGAAGAGCTTGGTTCTGTGTTAAGGTATTAATTATCTTCAGTGTTCTCCACCTCCTTGTAAGAAGAGAATAAGTCACCACAGCAGCTTGCCATAGAGCCACAGACAACAAGGAACTACTTAATCTAAAAAACACCATTGACACAGGAACAAGTATATGAATTGATCATAAATGCATTTAGGCTGCAAAGGAGAAAAAATATTTCTATGCATTCTTGAGCACTTTTATGGGGGAAGAAAATGTAATTGTCCATAAAAGGTAAATTTCTGGTTTTGTGAGAAGAATCCTAAGATGTGGTGTCTGAAGACAACTGGAAGTGATGACCCTCAGAAGGTTTGTAGATCATGTCTGGGGAACAGGCATGCCTAAAACCAACAAATGACACATTTGTGTCAAACTCACCTCTCCCATTGTCCCCATTTTCCCAACACATCTACCTGAGACTGGAGCAAGATTTAGTTACCATGTCATAGCAAAGTGCACCATCTGTTAGCCAGAGAAAAATTATCCTGGCTTCCTATAAAATACACATAGCAATTAACTGCTACTACCTTGATTTCCACTGGGAGCTCTACATGAGCACAGGATGCCCCACAGGCAGTGGTGACTTGTGCTCTGCAGTTTGCAGGCCTTGGAGTGCACCTGCACACAATCCATCTGTGTGAGGAGCCCTGGGTGGAGTTTTGGTCTGCATGATAAGTTGATGCATACAGAATTAAATGTTCAATCAGTTGTGATGCCCTTTTTTGATACCCCTTTCCTCTGTGGTGGCTGACATGCACAGGGGCCCTTGACACGACAGTTTCTCAAATGTATGGTTCTAAACTGACTGTCAGACCTCAGAGCTGTACCCAGCTCTGCAGGAAATAAATGGGTGTTGTAAAAGTCAATATGGATTTTACTTTGTCGATATACCGAGGAGGTGTAGCTGTAATGCCAAGAAAGGCATGTGGAGAAAGCATCTGGGAAAAAAGGTGGGGAAAAGGCCTTTGGAAGTTAGGAAAAAGCATTAAGAATTGAGTCTTTCAAGGAGGGTGCAGTAGGAAATGGACACCCTGAATTGTGCCTGGTTTTTGGAGTCTGGTCTCCATGGAAGAGTAGCAGCACAGCTAAGCTCTTTTGAGATAACTGGGAAATCTCTGGGTGTTCTAAAGAGATTGCCAGCCAACAGCTTGATCTGTGACACTAAATCCAGAGAAGGGACATGGTGAGTGAGTGACTATACCTTTAGTGTGTATATATAGGAGTTTGATAGATAAGTGTTTGCTAAAGGTTGTTCAGAAGTGTTAATAGACCTGTAGCATACATAGAAACAGGAGAGCCCCCACCTGTGTTCTGAAATTGACTGTGTAATTGTCCCTTAGATTTAGAACCCAGATTGCATTATTTTAAAGATCAATTTTCAATCCATCAGATCATTTTTACTCAGCCTGTTCTTATGACTTCTGATATCTTGGTGTAAAGTCAAAGCATTCAAGGATGTTGTGCACTTGGTCAGCTGGTAATATTGTATATGTAAAATTCTTTACTGGCATTTGGGCTGTTATAGAGGGTGAAATTTCATCACCCATGCCTCTGCATTCAAAGCTACAAATAGCATAACTCTCATAGAAGGAACCGTGGGACTATTTTGAAAATCTGAAGGAAGACACAATGGTGTCCACTGGAGTTCAGGAGGGGTTGTAGGGCTGTCATTTCAGTTAATCTCTGAAATGCAATCTGTGCACGGCACTAAGCAACCATGAAGACTTCATTTGCTGCAGAAAAGTCATGTATGAGTACATGTTTTTGCAGGACAAGACAGAGTTTTCTGAAGTGCATTTCCTGATTGTTTTCGTTAGAAGAAACAAGGCTGTTAGATCCACATAGACAATTTCTCTAATCTGTTGCAGCATTAAAAGTGGTGTGATACCTCTGGCCAACCCTGCACGAGGTGGTGAAGAAAACCTAATAGTTTTCCATTATGATTAGGACAGCAGTTTGCTGTCTATCCCTCCTCTGTAGTGATGCTGAGAGGCTTCTGACAAGCCTGGATGTCCTGTCTGAACTCATTCTTCTGATTAGTGGTAAATGATTCTGTAACATTTCTCGGGGGGTGGTTGAGTAGTGGCAATATTGCACTTCCCTGAGCTTGCTCTCTTTTCCTTGGGGACTAGTTAAGGGATACTTTTTGACCATTTCTAAATGCCTAGGTATCATATTCTTGCTAGGAGGGACAAACTCTCTTGTCAGAGCAGTTGCCTTTTGGCAAGGGAACACATTTTGCATAAAGCATTAACTCCTTAGTGTCCAGTATAGACCAATATGAGCCCTTCTTCCTCTGTATAAACATAATATAGGCTTTGTCTGAGCCCATGCCAGTCCTGGATCTGGAATCAAGAGCACTCAGGATTTACTTGTGTTTGCAATTTTGTGTTGAGAAAACATCCTGAATTTGTTACAAAAAGGGGGTTGCACCTAAAATATTTTATAGTAAGTGTTATATTCCAGCTAATAATTCACATGAGGTGGGTTGACTCTGGGTGTAACCAAGTTTCAGCAACAAGGCCTGAGAGCACCCTGTCCTGGGACAACTGAAGGTCCTGTGAGCAGAGCCTTGTTTTGGCATGTCTGTAGGATGGGGAGAGATGAGATTTTCAGTTCTCTTGCAGAATAGTTTTCTCTTTGTCATCTGGATCCTGCCTGAGCATATGGACTCTTAAGTCGAAAGTAGTGATGCTGATAAATAAGAAAGGAACACAGTTTCAGCCATGTCAAATCTACAAGGCTTGGAATATGGATAGAGGCAATTTTAGTGTTCAGAAGAAAATTAAGTGCTTTCAGGATGAGGGAGTAGATGAGTAGAATATATTAGGTTCTGAAACTTGAACTGAATTTTTAGATTTACTAAAAGGTACATCCTTAGTACTTGAGAGTGCTATTGTCTGGCTCATTACCTTTTTAGTCCTAAATCTGACTGCCTCCAGGAAAAGATTAAGGAGCAGTGCATGCACAGGTGTCTTATAAAAGACTTTGTTTTAGAATAAAAGTCTTGTGTACAGCTCTTCGTGGGAAAATGCAATCTGTAGCCTGCTTCTACTGTTTTAAATGGATATGAAGGGAAATGGGTTGTAACAATGTAGGAAACTATCTATCAATATTTTGTTTGGTGATTTATATTTATAGTGTTTTTAAGCTGTTCTGTGTCAAAGTTCTGTCTTTGATATGATTGGATGGACATTTCTTGTCTTAACAGGAAAGGCAAAGGAAAGGCAAAGCCACCCTGATTTTTTTCAGCAGTGGGTGAATTTTCAGAAAATTGAAAAAAGTTTGCAAAAAAGAAAATCTCTATGTAGTGTTTGGAACCACTGTTGCCTTTGAAATTGAAGCTAATAACAGTAAAAAAAAACAAAAATGAAAACCCCCCACACCTTCAATACTTAAATGAAATGTTTTCAAACCTGAAGTGCAAATGTTTTGATTGACCCAAACTAAATACTTCTGTTTGAGGATTGAATAGAAGAAAGAAATGAAAAGTTTCAGTTAAAGAGTTTGATGTAACTCTTTTGCACAATCTGCTTAGGGAAAATTTTGTGAAATCTCAAAAACTTGGCTCATCAGAATTCAGTTTCTAATTCCTACTCTTTATGAAAATGTGATCAGAGGAACTTGGTTTAATCAATTGTGGTGTGAAACTCTAAATGTTACAACAACTCGAGACGTTGGTTTTACCAAAACCTTTTGGTCAGTTCCACAAACTTGCCCTGTAGTTATATGTCTCAAAGAGTCCTGGTAGAAAATATTCAGCAGCTATTGCTGCTTTGATGGTATCTTTATCTGTTAAAGATATTGAGGGTTCTGCTCTGATATGAGATAAGATAATTCTTAGCTCACTAAAAGTGAAGTGAAAACTGTTTATCTCTACACTGTATTGTAGAATATTTGTTCCTGGGACCCATTCAGGGAATCAATTGAAAATGGCTAAAAATCAAGTAGACTGGAACTGTAAAGAAAGGCTCTGTGATCACCTCTTCAAGATCTGCAGAACAGATCCCCAGTTAATTTTACTTCTCATATCTCTGTGGAAGCTGATGGTCCTGTAGATCAAGATGTTTTTCAGGGAGAAGGCCAAGCTATACAGGGATGCATCTGACTGATTGTTTTCCTGCTCATCGTTATCTGCATTTATTTATTATTATCTTTCCATAGACCTAATGATTTTTGCAAATGTTTATGTATCCAACTGTACACTGAAATATATAGCTGAGAAAATTACTGCTCCAATGCAGAGGCCCAAATTGGGAAAGAAAAAGTATAGATGACTGGATTAAAACTATGTAGGACATGAATTGAAGGCTGGAAAACTATGCAATTTTGACCATTGGTTTTGTCTGATAATTGCAATATTTTCTTTCCCTAGCATCTTTCATGAGAATAGTTTGTCTTGTACAATATTTAAGTTTTCTACACAATTTTTCTTTGCTTCTCTTTAATACAATACTTTGAGACACAATTTTTTCCAGTTTACTCCATACATAGAAATAGAAAGATAGTTATAGAAAGATTTTCTAGTCCTCTTCTATTCATTTGCATGAACTTTTAGGCTTTCTACTGCTAGTGTGAAATATTTTCAAGTATGTTAAGGATTCTTTACCCTTTGACTTGCTATGCACTGTGTCACTTGTCTCCAAGCCTCTCCTCCATTTAAATCTGTTGTCCAGTTCTAAGACTTGACAAAGTAAAGTGTATTTCTCTTTTTATGTGAGCACAGATCAATTATTAATGCTAATGGAAATTAGGTGTATGCTGAGACTAGAACAGACCTGCTGGAGACTATTATGAATATTAAAAGAAAAAGAGATATTTTAACTGAAGAAAGATAAAGATACATCATCCTTTTTTTTTTGGTCAGATTACTTCCCCTTCCTTTCTTTTTTTTACTTCTGCTAGAAAGTAACTTTTTATTCTTTTTGTTTAACTATAGAAATTCTGAAGATACAAACAGTAAGAGAAAGTGAAAAGGATAAATGAACAGAGTTTAACTTACCTTCTTTACATATTATTTTTCCTTTATTTTTTCCATTAACAACATAAACCCCCCCTAGAATTTTCATTTTTTGGTATTAGTTTCTATTATATTCCTTGAAGAACAACAGAAGGGGATAGCAGCATACACCAAGATTTCTCAGGTTGGTTTTTTTATGAGTTATTTTTTGTGTGTGCAGTGATTTCTGGGGTAAATAGCAATAGATTACTGAGTAAATATGGACATTATTATCTTTTTACTGTTCACCAGTAATCAGTTTGGCTCCAAAGATTGCATATCTCATTTCTCAACAGCTAAAAATTCTTGATTTGCTCTCAAATATCAGGTCATGTGTTTTAGTAGGCTCTAGAAGTTGTTTTGTCTCATTTCTTTAGTACCAGAATGGTTACACTGAGATTTATTGGTAAATGTGCTAAATGCTGCACAGTTATCAATTATATTTTGAAACAAGGAATTTGTGTAATAAGATTTTTTACATTTATATATGCAGACTCCTTTTGTGGTTAAAATGGTCAAGTTTTTGGTGGTTAGGGTATGTCCATTTGGTTTATGTCTAAATAGTTTCCCTGATTGTCCTGCAAAGTGCTGAGCATGCCCCCTTCAAAAATCAGGCCCATGTGTCAAAAGGTGTGCTCAAAGGAAGACACCTTTTAACATTATGATGACAGAAGAATAAATAATAAAGCAGCATGCTTAGAGAATTGGCCTCAAAGCAGAAGAAATCTGGGACTCAGATGTTACTAAGATTTACCGTATGGTCCTGACTCTGAGGCAAAGTTCTTCCGGCCCCAAGACCCATCTTCAAGGTCATCTTGTCCTCCATCCCTCAGAGTTAGGTGCCTGTATGAATGGCCCTCACCCTCCTGCAGGCAGTGGGAGCAGAGGCTCTGGTCTTGCACACAGGATGGGGAGTGCTGCTGGCAGACTTGCACACGAGCTTTGCTGGTTTTGTCTGCACAGAGCATTCCCACACAGAGCCCTGCTGGCCTGGGGGGGGTGCAGAGCTCTGCTCGAGGTTTCTGCACTGAGCAGGAAACTCTCAGATCTTCAGGGCCATTGGTGAAGTTAGGGAGATATGGCTAAAGATCTGATTGTGGTGCCTATTGCATGGCAGCAGACTTTGCAATGCTGATGTTCTGGAATCCCAGGCTAACTAATAGCCCAAGGTGCTCTTTGTGGTGGGGCTGTTCACCGATTTTCTGCCCCTAGATAAATTACAGTGATTTTCCGTATCCAAGGAGCCCTGACTTTGTTGCAGCTGTTGCAGAAAGGAAAAGAGATTTTATCACCAGCTGGGCCATGTGTTTGCACAGCTGGTGCTTCCTCTGACTGTTGAGATGTGATCATACCTTCAGCTTCTGCTTTGGTGGAGCTGCAGAGTGTGGGGAAATGGTTCTGGTTTTCACATCTGTGGTGGATCTTTTGTGACCTGAAGTCAGTGATTGTTTGGAGGACTTGCTGGTACAAATATCAGCAGTGGATCTTCGTGGTAGGGAGGCAAACAAATCCTACTGGTGGAACAGCATTGTAATGGAAGTTCATTTAAAATGATGTTATGTGCTTTGTTTACACCAGTCTTTTTGAAAATATATGCTTAGTAAACGGAGAGAGGCAGGAAGTGAACAGTAAATGAAGCCAAGATATTGCACTTGGATAAATAGATGTCATATTTTAGGGCAGATATTGACTTACATGTATTATGCTTCACTGATCTTGCTCCTCGGTCACACAATCTGTGCTAATTGACACAAATATATTTCCTGTAAGTTAACTCAGAAAGCATTTGTCATGGCTAAGTTCATGGTAACACACAACAGTTGGTAGGAATAGCAGCCTAATGATTTCCACTTTGATAATGCAGTGACATTGCATGGATATTTAATAACAGAATTTTGGTTCCTATCAAAAATAAATTTAGCAGATTTATTAGTTTGAAGAAGGACGTTAAATAATTTTCTTAGACTGCTCAGTACAAATCACTTGGAGGCTATGCAGAAGTCTCTCCTAGCACTGATAGCAACATGAAGAATCACACATTGTTTTGAAAAAGTGTTAAAATTCCCAGAAAATTCTGTGAATCTTTGGGTGAAGCAGTAAAAATATCTCGTATCTGTTAATCTTGTTCCCTCACTTACCCTGCTGTAGCGAACTGTCGAAGGTTATGTAAGAACAGGGAAACTTTCCTTAAAAAACCAGAACTTTCAGGGAACATACTGAAGATCAGAGCTTGCCTACTGAATTGGCTCTTCTGTGCAGGTTTGACAGCCTGTGCTTTTTTCTTCTAATTTATTAGTTCCATGGGGAAATAAAATGAGGAGAAAGCAGCATCACCTCTTTTGTGCTGCGTGCTTCACAGGTTTCACTGCCCTGCCCATTTCTGGGCACTTTGGGGTTATTTTCTGGTTGCTCCCACACCAGCTTTGCAAATGAAAGTTTATTAAAACCACTGGTGTAAACCTTTAGGGCAAACAGCCAAAGTGCAAATATGTTGCTACATTTTGACATCCCAAAGGTTTCTACTCACAACAGAATTGTGGTTTTTCTGGTTTAGTAGGACACCTCTGTACAGCCCACCAATGGGGTCAGTCAGGGGGAAAAACTGGATTTATTTGTACTGTTGCACTTGTAAAAAATCCAATGAGCTAGAAACCACCACTGTATTTCCACTTGCCTGAGTTACATTATTCCAGAAAAGAGCAAGAGACAAGGGGACTTTTGTGTGTGTAAAATGTGGCAGTTACAGTCACGTTTTCCTTGTAGGCATTTGCAGCTAAGATGAGCCGAGATTATCCACAAATCTCATTTCCCCTTGTCTTGGGCAATATCAAGAGCCTCCTAACAGGATTACAAGGACTTTGATCTGTCTCCTGTGCTGACTGCTGACTGTGTGGCACTGCTGCATGGCAAGAGGGATAAAGCACGCTGCTGTGCCTGGCACAGGGCACACTCTGGCCTTTCTGTCTCACAGTGGTGCTTTTACTTATCTTAGATAACACTCCATGGGCAGAACATTTGTCAGCTGACTTTTTTGTTAGTCAAACTCTTTCTTTTCCTATGAAAACCAATTTCAATAATTTTTCTAAAAGGACACCAAGCTTGTCTTCCCAGCTTTAAGTGTCAGTTAAGCAGTCCAGATCAAGATGGCAAAATCATGGTAAAATCTTCATCTAGCAACAGCTGTGACAGTTGCATTGAACATCCTCTGGAACAACACAGTCCCTTTAATCCCCAGTAGACTAACTTGCCTCTGTAAAAATCAGATTTTCTTCTCTTCATAAAACCTTTAACAAGCTTTAGTAAGTGTCTGATCATAAAAGTGTCCTGTCACCGTAACTGCACGTCCTTGTCCAGAGCAGAACCCATTGAGTCCCTGCCAGTGGATATGAGAAAAAGGAGAGGCTTGGAGAGCCACTACAGCACGTGAAAGATAACTGAGCACCTGTGGAACATGAGCAAAAATAGGTGTGGGTACCTGAGAAAAGTATTAATGAATAGTGAACGTGTAAGAAGTAAAAGGAAACAAGGGGAAAATTGCCTGATGGTCATCAGTATCAAGTACCTTATCTTAGGTGTGAAACGATGTGGGGAGATACTCTGGGGAGGACATCCACACAATGCTGACAGATTATTGAGCTTTAGCCACTGCCTCTGCAGCAGCACCACAGATCTGGGATGTCAGGGCAAGATTCAGGCCTGTGCTGGACCAGAGGACAGCCCAAGCTTGGCATCCCATTACCAGATGTAGGGAGGTGACTCTGAGATGTGCATGTTGGTGCATTCACCTTCTAATCCTCAACTCATTCTTTAATTGATTTCTTCTTGTGTTATCCCAGTTAGCTCTGGGATCTGTGATGCAGAAGCCTGGGATGCTCCTGGGGGACAACTCCACTCAGATCTTTATGGTGTCACAGCCTCCAACTTCTCCCACCAGGAGTCCTGTGATGGGGCGGCTTGTGAGGAGTAGGAGTGGGAGAGAAGCCAAACATCCATGCTGGGGTTTTCTTTCATTGTGGAGGGGCTGTGAGCTGTAGGCTGTGGGCTTTCATAAATTGGAATGAGCCAGAAGATGGTTGAAGTTCTCACTTAGATCAAGCCAATAAATTAGAAGATTTTAATGTGCAACAATCATATATACCATTTCAACCTTTCTGAAAAAAGAAGGGAGAAAGAATAACATCCTTTGTTTATTAAGTGTGTTTATTTAGTTAGCACTGTTCAATAATTATTTAAATTTCCCTTTACAGTGCTACATAATTGCAAATTTTTTGTTACTTTTATTCACCTGGCTTCTGGCCAAGGACATCAGGACATTTCAAGACATTGACCCTATGAATATTTCTCTAACTCACCCTGTAAGTGAAGAGAATTTCCAGAACTGATGCTAGATTGGTCCTGTAGAAATCTTGGAAGTGTTTTCCTCTTTGCAAGCAGTGCAGTGGGGAGTAAAATGAGAGTTTAGTGTCTGGATTATATTGATTTTATAATTTTTCATTGATGTAAATTAGGTATTTTCACTTTATCCCTTGAAACCTCACTACAGAGGGAGATCTGAACCTAAGTTTTTAAAAGGCCCCACTATAAAACTGTAATTTGTGGCTGATTTCAAAGGGTTTTTTTGAATTTGAAATATTTTCTTTTACATGTTCTGAGCTAGAGAAAATATTGTTCACATCCAAATAAATATAAATTATGGTAGTCCTGTCTTTATGTACTCTGTTGAGCCCACTATTGCTGTGTTTTTATGTACAAACTGTAACTTTTAACTTTTAGCAGCTTAAAAAATTCAGCTATTTTCTAAGAATTAGTTCAAGATTTATCACAGAAAATCTAGCACTAAATAGACTGTGCTGTCACAGGGACCTTGAATGCATTAAAATCCAGTATAATTTAAAAGTTTCAAATATTGCATTCTTGTGCTTCTACTTCACTGCATTTCTTGAGGAATTTAATGTGAAAACTAGCCTTTAAGAATGTGAAAAGTTAATATTTCTCTAAAAGGTTGTTTTATTAGGCTGTGCTGTTTTGCCCATCGTGCCATTAGCCTGTTAATAGCTGTGTATTTTAAGAACAGTAAAATACATGTCTCTGTACGGCACAAGATAATGTGAGAAATTAAAAACAGTGGATTCTCTGTCTTCCTAGCTCTAGGTAGCTGTAGCATGTGACCTAATTTTTGGTCCATGGCTATAAAAATACCCCATCCTTAAAACATAGAGGTTACCTCAAATAACCCATCCCTACACAGAGTTATATTGCTGGCTTTCCAAATCATACAAATTACTCTGAAGTGAAAACCGCAATGGAAACAGTCCAAAATCACATTCTTGGCTCAGCTCATCATACTCTATGTTATTTGCCAGTTCCCTTTTCCATGAGCTTTTAGGATCATTTACAGCAATGTTTCTGTGTGTCACACTGAACACTCAAACCAATGTTATCTTCTCCACATTCATTCATTGCTGCTATCAAGATATAGTATCAAGAAGGAACAAATTATTGTAAATCAAATGACACATATATATCTTGAGCTTCTTTATTATGTTAAAAGATGGCAGGTTTTATAGTGTTTATATGCTCCTTGTAGTAAACATTATAATTCATTACTTGGAAAATAAATAAGGTAATCAGGAGATGGAAAACATCTTTGTGATGTGCCACAAGTTCTCTTCTTGTAGCTTAGAGCTTCAACCAATCACTCATGGATTTCTGGGTTGTTTGTGGCCTTTGAGGGGGTGTCTCTTGAAAAGGGATTTCAATGCAAGACAACATATAAATAATCAGAATATCTGATCTGCACTGGGCATGTTCCAGGAGAAGGAATGTCAGGAAAAAAGAGACGCAGTCTATAATTTCCACGTGCATGTAGCTCTGATGGGTGGTAATTCTGCAACATACATTCTGTAGTTTATGTTGTTCTGTTCAGTGCCCCATTAAAAAGATTGATTGCTCCATGATGGCTTGGTTGTAAGAATCTAGGCTCAGCACCCACTATTTGATAGATGAAGGCCAAGGTGGACAAAAGTTACTCTACAAAGAGTAGAGGAAGGGAATATGTAAAAACATGCCTGAATATCAAGGAGAGGCTTTCTGGTGTGCTCAGTTGAGAGGATCCATAGTGATTAACACACTTAGAAGAAGCTAAGGATCAGATTATGATATCCTGCTGTAGCTGACATGTCCCATGAATCTTCCAACAAATCTATTAAATGCCAGCTGGATTAGGAAAAGAAGGTATTATTCTGTAAAGGTAAGTGTTTCATAATCTCACTATTAAATGGTAAATCCTCTGAAGAATTTTTCCTAGAGTACTTTGGAACAGATATGTTGTTACCATTGTTCACCATTACAGACAAAGTAGGGATGAATTATAAAGACAACTACTTCCCCCTGTAGAGGCAGGCAACAGAATTCCAGATCCTGAAAATGAAGCAGCTACATGTGTAATCCCAGGGTTTGATTTCCTCTGTATTCATGGGCAGGGCAGATTAGGTGGTGTTTTCAGCCTTGAGTGAGTGTAGCAGCTTGCAGTGCAGTTTGTTATGAGACTGCTCCTGCTTCAGACTAATGATCCATCAGTAGCTTCATGAATGGGCTAAAACTGTGCTGGCAACTGCTGCCATGGCTCACCCCAGGCTTACTGCAGCCTTTTGGTGTCAGCCACTCATGGATATTTGTACTGCCACAAACATTTGGATGATGATTGCTGTTCACAATTTTTTAGTCTTGTGTGAATATGGTTATTCATTCAGACGTAAAAATTATTTGCTATTAAATTATTAATCACAAGATTTCAGATATGTAGTCTGGAACAACAACAAAAAATCTGTATGATGTGAATGACCAGTTAAATAGCATAAATAAAAAGTGGGAAAGAGTCCAAGTGAATATTTCACAAATTCTTTGCATGAAGTTTGTTCATCTACAGCCCTTTGCCATAGCCCAGTGAAGTCAATGAGAGTTTGGGGCTTTGGCTCAGGAACTTCAATTGTCTGTCCTACAATTACAATAACAAACACAGCAGTAGTCTGTTTGCAAACAGCTGGTAATTGGAAAAAGGACTGAAGTTGTCAGCAAATGTATTTGTCAGCACTGATTTGACCAGTTGTACACATTACCTTAAATGACATTTCTTCCCTTCCACGAGGAATGTGGAGTCTGTGTCCAATGAGTTTCCTCGGAGTCTGTCATGCAGTGAGCATGGCAATCTGTGGTGTGTACCCTTTGCATGTTAAATACCCTCCAGCACTTGCTGTTTATTATACAGGATGAATAGGCTGGTTTCCAATTCATTTATCAAAAAACAGAACTGGTAACACAGTAGACATATTTGTGACAAGTGGATTCAGGCAGCTCTGTCCAACTTCAGATTTGCCTATTGATAACTGTTAAATGTTCCCTCTTGGCAGGAGAATGATGACACTTCTAGAAGGAAAAGATACCTCCATCCAAGCTATGGTTTTGTTTTGTTTGCTTTTTTTGGTTTTGTTTTGTTTTTTGGTGTTTTTTTTAGGTTAAGAAACATCCTAGAGCACTGTTCCCTAAAACAAATCAAGCCTGTGTAGTAGTCAGCAATGCTCACAGAGGAGTTGATTGAATTGCCCTACTTTTTAACATCCTTTTTAGGGGCTCATATATCTCCTGTGAACTTTATCTGCATTTCCAAAGGTCCATCTGCCTGAGCACTGTGCTGAATCCCTGGCTACAGTAGAACCCTCCAGTGCGATAGCACAGGCGGCTCCTTTGCCTGGCTGATGTGAGTGCTGCTGTTCTTGCACTTTCTCACGTTCCCCTTTCAGGTTTCAAGAGCCAGCAGCTATCACATCAGCTTACAGCCATTGTCCTGTTTCCCACACTCTGTGTGTGGATTCCTTATTTTTTTTTTTTTTTCCCTTTTGGTAATGTGTTTTTGTTTTTGTTTTGTTTATTTTTCTTTCTCTTTAGTTCTTTTTAAGAAAGTAGATGAAAAACACAAACTCCAGTCACGTTTGTAAGCTGAGATAGAGTTATTCTTCTGGTCTGAAGTTTGTGTGTTCTTTCTTCTTCATGGTTTGCAGTTGGTCCACTGGTGCTGATAGTAAATGTTTAGGGATGACTTGTTAATCATCTCTTGTTTTTTGTGGTTTGCTTGTTGTTTTGGGGTTCTTCCCTCTCCCTCTGTATTTCCATCTACCCCTGTCCATGTTGCCTTCTGTTCTTTTTGTCTTCTTGCTGTATTTATCTCTGAGCAGGTGCCTCTACAGCCTGAACATTCTGTGGTAAAAAAATATGTTGGCCTACTGTTCCTTCTAAAATTGCCTGTTTCATTCTATGGCCTGCAGATAGGAGTGAAGGGAGGGCTCACTGGTGGGTTTTCCTCAGCCCTGGCCTGTGCCTCTCATGCTTCTCTTACTCAGGCAGTTGTAAAATCAAGAAATACTATTCGTACTGTCATTGACATATGAAGAAAAAGCAAAGCATAAAAGTGAATTAATGATGGTTTTTGTGAAGGAAAGCAAAAAATTGGATGATATAAGACCAGTTTTGTTGGAAATTATTTTTGTTCCCTGTAGCAGTGGGAAAAGCAGAGAGCAAAAATCTCTTATTTTGCCTTATCTCAGACAGATCCAGATTTGGATTCCTTTGGTTAGATAGGAAAAGAAGGGGATGGAGAGAAGTTATGAATCTTGCTACTCTCCACTGCACTGATAGGGTGAAAACATACATAACTTCATGGGAGTGAAATCCTCTCCTGTATTTCATACTTTTGCTCTTTTCACTTCTTGACTGTAGCAGCTGCCATGGTTTATTGCACATCCTCTTTGCTATAGTTCCCTTTGCCAGGCTTTTCAGACTGTGGCCATGCAGGTTGATAGGGAATTTTGCCTTTACAGCATACCCATAATGGACTGAATAATTTGCAAGCACTCAAGGAAGTCCTACATTAATATATAGGCAAGGGGTCTGTAAAAACATTACAGGTTTTGCAAGCATGAATTTTGCAGTCATCAGGTTAAGTAGCAGTTGATGAAATTAAATGGTGAAGTGCAGAAATAGCAGCAATTCATTATGACCCTTAACAATTAGGAAAATAGCCCACATGATGCATATTTGATCAGCTGTGGTGGTGGCACTGTTGATGATGCATTAACAGTCTAGTGGAAGGGAATTCTGACTCTCATCTTTCTCTTTACCTTAACACTGTGTGTGCTTTCCTTCATGCTCTTTGCTTGTTGTTTGTAGGCTTCTCTTTGGGCTGTTAAAGATGATGTTTTACACTAGCAAACTTTTCATTATCTTTGGCCACCAACCTGTGATCCAGAGCACAGCCTGGCTCACCACAAACAGCCTTACCAGGATCCTCAAAAGGCAAATCCTAAAGTGGGAAATGGAAAACCTGGAGTCAAAATTCTCTCATCTCTGCGTGTCCCATTATCACAAATGGAAGATGGTTGAATTTTATTCTGCCAGTAATCATCATGTCAAGACTAGAAATAGTCTATCCACAGGGAGCCAGTGGATACTATGTTTTTTAAAACATTCTATATGCATGGTAAGACTTTCTTCTCTGTTAGCTTGCTAATCGTTTTGACTATTTCTTTTGAAGTAAGAAACAGATGGCAGCATTCACTGTAATAAGTGCAGCAAAACATGCCAGCCAATTAGGGATGTTTCAACTGTCTGAAAACCTGGATCCTTTTCCAATGTTTTGGTGATTTTTCCCTCCCTCTGCATGTCTAGAGGAAATTTTTATTTATCATTTGTTTAATAGAATAATAAAATTAGAGATTAAAGGAATCTTAGGTCATTAAATCTCTAGTAATGAACCGAAGAACAAAGAGCTGAAATACAATTTATGGATTCTTTTGTTTTCCAAAGGTTTGTTATCTGCCAGAAGATAAAAAACCCCTCAAATCAAATACCCTTATTAATGTGAACCCCATCCCTCACTTGAAGGACCAGTATAAACTGTATCTTTATATGATCCTAAAATATTTACTATTTTTTCAAACGCTGCTTCATTCAAGAAGTTAATTTTCAAATATTGTAGCATTTAAATACCTCTTTCTTCAATCCTTAATGTTATATCCCTGAGATTGTAAAATTGTAATTCCAGCAGTTCATTTCTCAGCAACAATATACAATTGGGCAATATACACCCTTCTCACTTCCTCATCAGGGAAGGTTACTGTCCTCTCATTTCCTACCAAAATCAGGCAGAGCTTAAGATATTTTAGATCCCTCAGAAAAAGAGACTCTTCTTTGTCTCATGCTAAGAAACCGAAATTAGAGGTCACTGCTGAAAATGCAGGTCACTACTGATCTGCTCCTTAAGCACCTGTTAATGCTTTTATCCCTTCCTAGCAGTCAGTATTTTTGAGACTGTGGAAAAAAGTGCATTTTGGCTTATAATATGTATTTTAGTCCTGGGTTATGTAGTGCTATGATAATTTTTTGTTAGATATTTTGCAGTCCTGTCCTCCCTTCTCCACTCTTTCACTTCAGAAGCAGAACTATGCAGATTTCACCGCTTTAGGATTTTCAGTCCAACTTATGTATTTTTTTATTTTATTCTACTGCTTTCTGTTGTAACATTTCTGTTCTTAAGATTATACCCTCTCAATGTCTGCTTTAATACCATTATGCATATTTTTCTACTAATCTTTGGGAATCACTCTTCTTCAATGACTTCTCAATTGTAGTCAATGAGCTTCTAAGAATGTAACTTAAAGCAAAACTGGTGCCACTTATTAGGGTCAATTTAGCCTATAAAAGATGAAATTCTGCTTCAGGCAGTAAAGCAATTTTCAAAGTAGCATATTGATTTTTATCCAGCTTGGTCTGCTCTTCCTAAATGAAGACGTTCAGCCTGTTTATGGGTGACTATGGTCACTCTGGGAAGCTTTTGGTGGTAGTTCAGGGTAAAATACTGATTGTTCTTCAAAATTAGAAACAACTGGTAGCTCTGCAGTGATGATTTAAATTTCTTTTTTAAATTCTTTCAAACCACAAGGCCGTGTGTTGTTCCGTGATTGAATGCATTTGAACTTATGGAACTTTTCATTTAATGCTGCTCTCCATTGTTTTTGGCTAAAGCCCAAGCCTCACATCTTCTACTTGCAGGATTCCTTTCTGCAAACTCCATCCTTTGCTGAAGCCTCAGTGTAACATGAGACCATCCCAGTTTCCCAGCAGGCAGCACATTAAAGGTCTGCCTGGTGACCAGCTGCAAAGACAGGTGTTTTCTGCTCTTATTTTTCTTCTCCTTTTACTTGGTCTTGTAACTTCCCTAACACACTGTCAAGTCCTGAATGAAATGAATGATTAAACTTTATAAGCTTGGAAAAAGCTCTGATTCAGACAGTGTGGAGCTGGGGATTTTGGTCTAAAGTTGGGCATTCTTAACTGCTAGTTTGCCACATTTTCTTTGGGGCTGCAAGATGCTGAGCCAGACTGGAAATCCAGCTCCTAAGGATAACTGCAGGGAACACAGGCTTTGAGCATTTATCTCTCCAGGGCACTTAGCACTTAGAGCTCCAAGGTGCAGATGCTGCAGGAGCCTCAAGGTTTGGATGTGGCACGCTTGTACTCTGCACAGAAGTGTTTCCATGTAGAAATGTGTGTGAGCCCTCAGTGGTATCCATCCCCCAGCCCTGTTAGCTGTGCCTTGGGTCTGTCACTGCAGCCACAGGCTGTGTGGATCACACACCACCTCTGCAGTGCTCACTGATCTTCAAGAAGAACAAGTAGGGCCTGAGAATGATGTGCAGTGAGATCCAGCCCAACACTCAGTCCTGCTGCCTACCCCATTATTGATGGAATGTAACCCTTGCTCCTGCTTTTGTCACTATTGCACGCTCCCAGTATTCTGTCTAATGCCTAATTTAAACCACAGCCTTCTCTGCCTCAGCCCATTTCTCATGCTTGCCTGTGTGGTACATGCACACCTGTGGTGTTCTACTGGTAACACAAAATAACACTTTTAGGGGCAGATTATTTCTCAGAGGACAGCAACTGCTCTAACAACAAAGAAATGACACCTGGAACTTAAACCAATCCACAGCTTTAACTTTCTTTCTTACCAGTGAGAACAGCTCAATCCATCATTTAACATAATTCTGGGTAAGATTTAACACTCTACATCAGCTTTGTGGGCCAGTCTCAGCCCCTCTATCTGGGATTGCAGCCTGGATGACTCACTCTATCCCTTGAAATTAGCACAGGTAAAGCAAAGGCCTTTGGAAAGCTATTTTCCTAATTTTTGCAGTGGTTATGACAGAGCAGCCTGGCCTTATTAAGTGCTACAAGAGTTTCTTACTGTCTGTTAGTAGCTAGTGGTCATCAGCACAGGGTGGAAAAGCTACACAGACATTTTGAAAACCTTTTTCTGACTCATGATTTTTTCAAAAGTCTTCACAAGTCAGAGAACAGATACTCTGTAACTTCAATGGAATTACAGTTTAGTGATTGATATAATCTTTCTATTATCAAAATAATAGATTTGGTTAACATAGTAAACACTTAATATTAGGTGTGATGACATTTTGAAGTTGTAATTTTGAGTGAAACAAATTATGCCAATATTTCTTCAAAAACATTTATTGCCAATAAATTATCATTCAAATACTGTGAGGTGGCAGTGACCTCACACACTAAAATAATGAAAAGTACCAAAGACACAAACATTAATCATCTATGAAACTTTAACCACATTCACTTTTCAGCTTTTCATTGCACAGCCAAGAAGAATTAAGTGAACCCTAAAGTATGTGAAAAAACTGGGCTGATAGGACAATTGTTTCATCCATCAACTAGTAAAACTTCATTTCATACTAGTATTACTCTGTTCTAGTAAAGTTCAGGCAAACTTCTGAGTATTTATCAGCATTTTTATGAAGTTTTAAAAATGATGATGAGTCAGAACACGTAGAAATGCTGATAGTTCTAGGGTTTATTTCTTTTCCCTTTGGCTATCTTAGGGGAAACCCAAATGATTCTCACTGGCATTTTCCTTAGGAGTTAAGTAGCTTTGAGTCAGACCTTATTCAAGATATTTAAAGCAAATATCCATGCTCACAAAACTGTATCAGGATATCCCATGTGCTGAACATGAATAATGATAATGTTGTTGTGGAAAATCTGCTCAGATATTTTGACTAGTCCTGACCAAAATGCTGTCCTTGACTTAGGAAAATACTATACATTATTTACTGCCTAAAATTGTATCAACCCATAGATTTTAGTCAATGGCAGGAGTCTTGCTGGACTCATTGGAAAAAAAGTGTAATAGTTATTGTTGAAAGATGCTTTAGATGCCTCATATTATTTGCTTTTAAACCAGAAGTGTATGTGGAGTCTCTGTTGCTTGAGGCAAAACATATTTCTTGGAGATTACTCTTACAGAAGTCAGGGATTGACAAGCTTACAGTTTTGAGTATACCAATCAAGATATCACTGGACAGAAATATTCCTTTAAATCTTTCAAGATTATTTACCTTTGGCAATGTGTAAAATAGTAAAGCCTTACAGATCCTGTTTACTGGAAATGGCCTTCACAGGGAAAGTAACAAAACCCATTTCCCTCTTTTTTTTGGTCTCCCATGGAGTGTAGTGGAATTTCCATTCCAACAAAGCTGCAGTGATATCTGACAGTGGAGCTGTGCTGCTCCCTGCTCTCAGTTCAACCCTTGCTTTAAATGTACCACTGCTCTTGTATTTCCATCTCAGTGTGCCTGGGCAAAGCAGGGTAGGGGTTGTTCTTGTGAGAAGCACATCCACACTGCCCAGGTCAGATGAGAGCACGCTGCCCAAGGCCCAGGGGAATCAGACCCAAGCCCTGCTCCAGTGGTCCCCAGCTGTGCAGCAGCCACTGCCCTGTCTTGGCATAGAAAGAGTTCAGAGCTCCCCCACCCTCTGCTTTCACACCAGCCAGCCAGTGGCTTCAGGTTCACTAATGAGGAAATTCCTTGCCTCGGGAAGTCATTGAAATTTGCAAATATTACTGCCAGTGTAGTGTTTCAAAGTACTTTAAAAAAATAAGTCAGTGATTGTGTTCAGTCAAAATCACGTTAAAACACCAGTAAAAGATGGAGTGAGACAATAAGGACTTTTTAAAATAATTAATACTTAGATGCTTTAAACTGGCCTTTCTACAGCTAGGTATTCCAAAGGTCTGAACTGTGGTGTTCTTATCAGATGAATATTTCCCACTGAGTTGAAATAACTGGTTCAGAATTCCTACGTGTCCATATTTTACCCAGTCATATCACAAACCCCTTTGGAAAGTAGAGATGGATCTGCTGACAGCTGTGGAGTTGATTCTTCACAGCTGCTAATTATAGCACGGCTGAGTTCTGCAATAGGGCATCACACAAAATATTTGTCTTATCTGGACAAGTCTAGTAATGTGGAGGGAGTAATTATTTTCTCCCCTGCTTAATATTAGGTCTGCAGAAACCAGGAAACAAGCAAACCTAGTGAGAATAAGTGGCTTATAGCAATTTTGAAGATCTGCCTAAAGACCAGCTGTCCCTCAGATGAGCTGCTGTCCTTTTATAGTTCTGAGGAAACCTTGCTTTCTTTCCCCTCAAAGAGCAGGGTTTCTGGATGGACATTAAACAACAATTCCTTCTGGTTTCAGAAGAGATTGTTGAGCTGAAGAACTGTAGAATTTGTTTAAGCATTGGTTAACCCCATTACAGTGTTTTGTTAAGTTACTGGGATACAAAAAAATGCATGAATGTGCAGTGCTTTGTTCTATGTTCCTTTCAAATCAAGGGTTTATTTCTGAGATTTTGGCTGTGGCTATGGCTTGAGACTTCTTCCCCTCAGGTTTCAGGGTTTAAAATTTTGATTCAGAGTCTGGAAGTATCTTGGCAATGTTGATGCTGTCTTTGGGATGAGTTGCTGTACCACAGCAACTGTACTACCAAAGAAAGTCACACGACCTCTCTGGCCATGTATTGAGGCTGGCCCACAGAAGGGCATCTTTAAGTCCAAAGAGCCATTCATCTTAGGCTTCACATGCAGGAGTGTGCTCCTGCACAGGAAGATTTCATTTTCACTCTCTCATGTGGCTGTGCTGTTGATTTCAGTGATGTTTCATCCAATACTCCTTTGCCTGTTACGTGCAGAATTCGGTTCTGATAGACGTGGAAAGGTCCTGACACAGGGCCTGACAAACTCCACTGAAGAACAGGCAGAGAGAAGGTGGAACTTTTGAGACACATCTAATAAGGTTTCACCTTTCTTCCCCCACTGGGAAGTCCTTGAAGAGTGCACTTGGCTGTAGAATAAGCCCATGCAGCCTTGAATGGACTGGCAGAAATTTGTATAAATGGATTTGCCAGAAGGGTAGAAAGTTGTTTCATAGCTTGTGACTTATGAAACACATGGAAAACACTACAAAATTTCAAGTGTGTATGGGCACACTCTCTATACAACAAACCTCCTACCCTGCTGTGCTGAGAATTGAGAGCAATGCCTATCTTAAGGATCAATTTTCAGCTACTGCCTCCTTTTGAGCCTCTGATAGCAGGAGCACATGAGCATGAGAACAAAAATCTCTGAGGCTGGTATATTTGTGTTCCCTGTAGGCACATCCTACCCTGCACCTACTGTAATCCTGAGTTCTGCACTAAAAAGGCCAGTTTTTGTTACAGATGCAAAGGTATTTACAGGTAAATCAGAACAGCCTCATCTTTGAAAGACACAAGGATGTTTCTTTGTGAGTGAAACCCCTAAAAAAATAAAATAAGCAATCTTCTCTGAAGTACCATCACTGAATGCATTAGCCAGCAAAGGCAGCACTGTCAGAAATAGTGACAGAAAATAGATAGCTTCTGAGAAAGTGAAATGTGTTTAAATTCTTTCAGGTAATAAGGGATTTGCTTTCAGCTCTGTGGGAAATACAAGATTTGTTAAACATCAGATATGAGCTGAAGCTACAATAGAATCTGTTTGCATTTCTGTATTTGGATTTCAAACAAAATTCCAGTGAGTTTGCAACTGGGGACTTCTATCAACTCGTTAATGCGTGACACCTATATATAAACACAGGATCAGAAATTGAGCTAAAAAATGAATTTAGGTTCTTCAGATTGACAAGATATCCTGCATCATCCAAGTTATGATATTTATTTCTGTATGATTTAAGTAGTAGCAGCAAAGGCAACAGAACAAAATTTTGGATAACACTCTTTAATAGCAGGCTAAGTTAAATTGAATTAAACTTGCAGTAGACTGGTGAATATATCCAGACACTTATTGTGGCTCAGCCAATTTGCAGTAGCTTGAATTCCTTGCATCATCTGGCATGTACAACTTTTGTTTTGGGTAGCAGGAAGCTGTTGGCTGCACAAATCTCAGATAGCTCAATTTTCACAGACTAATTGTATTTCTGGACTCCTCTCTATGAAAGGTAGAATGTGATATTCCTTCATGAAGGTTTTGGTTTATAAAGATACAGCTGTACGAAGTAGCACTTATACTTTCAGCTTAAAAGGGCCCAATTCTGCAAATCATGTTCTGTTAGCACTTTTCCAAGATAGCTCATTGACATTTCTTGCTGGGTTTTTCCACACAAACA
Organism: Notiomystis cincta; assembly: GCA_013398075.1. Lineage (NCBI taxonomy): Eukaryota > Metazoa > Chordata > Aves > Passeriformes > Notiomystidae > Notiomystis > Notiomystis cincta. The sequence continues at coordinate 174,301 of VZRX01022563.1, read as the reverse complement.
ACTAATGTTACTCCAAATATCAACCCTGTACTGCACAAAAGCTGTGCATTGATCTGGCACCTCTTTCTCTTGAAAGCATTTGTAATTTCATTTTTGGACTGTAAGGAACACTGCTGATATGAAAAACACCAGCTTCTCCAAGTGCAGTTCTCACCACAGCATAATGACCATAATCTCATCATCAGACTTATCATGTTTTAATTTGACCAGATATGTCAGTAGTTTAGAGGGTTTGCACTAATAAATTGCTTTAGGTTAATGTGAAGTACCTTCAAATCATTGGAGATTTCATCGTGGAAAATGTTTTGCAAAGCTGCATATCCTAAATGGCTGCACTCCAGAGTCTGGAATTCAAATCTCATTTACTGTAAATGACTGGCAACCAGAAGATGTAGAAGTTTTTTTAAACATACTTAATAGAATATAGGGGAAAGGGGGCTGATTTTTCAATTCCTATGTAATGCAAATGGGTTTATTCAAGAAATTAACTGTAAACAAAGGAAATACTTGTCAGTAATTGGGATAATGTGTGTAATATTTGAAAGCAATACTGTGAGATTTGACATGTTCTCAAGTAGTGGCTATAGAGCTCATTCTGTTGCTTCTGTGTCATTTGGCAATCCCTTTCAGGTGTGATTGCTCAGTTCTGGTCTGAAACCTCAAGTTACAGAAGCCCAGTGGGAAGACAGAAGGAGTTAAATGGATGGTGAGTGCTTTTCAAAATCCCACATATGGGCTCCTAATGGGAGTTATGTGGATGTGGGTGGGCTCTAACCTAGGAGTCTAATGTTCAGCTGGCAAATTGATGCTCATTATCCATGGTCCTCCCTACCCTAAGCCACCACCTGGGAATCAAGCAAGTGCCTAAAAAAAGAAATTTGGAGTCTAAATATGGACTCTTATTGACTTAGATAACATCTGTTTGAGTGGACTAATAGGCACTGTTTAGCTCTACATGCTTTCAGTATGCAATTAAAAATACAGTAGCTTCTATCCTAATTTTGGTAACTGACAGTTACAATTATGAACATTGAGAGGAATAATGTTTTGCAATAAAGAAGTTTTTCTTTATCTTTTTGGGGGAGTTATTTATCCATCTGCTTCATTCCATAGCAGTCATTACTTCCCCCATTCATACAAAGGAGCTCTTTCCAGTTTCCTCCAAAGAAAAAGTTTCTATGTTGAGGAGAAAGAAGGAAAGCAAAATAGAGCAGAGAACAAATGATGTCTCTAAATATTAATGAAGGACTTGTAGTAGGTCTTGCCAAATACTGTGGGCTAATCAGGCTCTTGATGGGCCACATAGTTGCCATTGCCAAAAGTAGTAGACTAAGAAACTTGGATTCTATTTCTGTCTTTGCCATTGACTGGCTGGTGTAACCCTTGGCCAGACATTTAATTCCCTTGTGGTTTTGTTTTCCCTATTACACACAGCCTGTTTTGTCTGTTTGGGTTGTAAGCATGCCTGGACAAGGATTGTCCCTGGTGATGTTTGTATAATGCCAAGCTGACAGGGCTTCAGTCTTGGCTGGCCCTTTGACGTGCTACCTGGGTATGAAATTATTCTCATGTTAGCACAGTTATCAGCTACCCCAGTTGATGTTGCACTGGCAGTTTGCTTCTTTGACTCTTGGTTGTGTGGAAGAAATCCGAGTGGTCTCCGTGTATTCCCACAGCGGGCATTGTTGAGCTATAGAAATAAAATAATCACACGAAAGAATTTGTTGGAGCCTTCTGTGCAATCCTGGCACCATTTGGGTTGTTGTAACAACTCTTCCTTTCTTTGGGCTGAATTGGTTTTGGGATAGAGATTGCCATGCTTTGAATGGGAGCCACAGCCTCGGCGAGACACCGAGTGCCTGTGGCAGGTCCCAGCCCTTGGGTTAAACGCCTCCTTTCAGAGCCGTGGCATTGCTGGCTCCACAGGGATGTCACAGGCTCACTGTGCCCAGACACTGAGTTACCCTGAGTCTGCCCCAGTTCCCCTCTGAGCACAAGAGGAATCCCACTCCCTTTGCATGGGAATGTGAAGGGGGTGGAGATGAACGAGATGTCACACTGTGAGATTGGCTACAGATAAGAGGTTTTTTAGATCAAAGGCGCTCATGGCAATTTTATGAATACAAATAAAGTCAGAGGAATATTCCTAGAAAGACTATCACTCAGTGTGCTTAATTGTGTTCTAAATAGCTTAGTCAATATGCCTCTCAACTTTTCCAATGTTGCCCTACATGTGATTGCTTTCACAGGCCCTCTGAAGCCAGCCCTGCTGCTGTCTTGTACTGCAGCTGCTGTCCAGTGTGGCAACCAAGCATGGGACCATCAGGAGATGTTCTTTTCTGTCCTGAGACATCAACAGGCAGGTCTCTTCACCCACTCTATTTTAAGGTGTGCCTTTGAGGGCTTTCAGAAGGGAATGGGAATAAAACTTTACCCATTAATGGAACTCTGCTAAACTTTGGCCCAGGGGAAAAGCTGGCACTATTCATAAATAAAAGATTTTGAGGTGTGACTTTAGAGATTGGAGCAATGTCTGTGGCACACTTCTCAGCAAGGTGAGTGGTGAGCTGTGCTGGCTGTAGAAGAAGCGGTTTCACAATACTCATGGAATAGGAATAGCACCAAAGGGAACAGTGTAGCAGGTAAGAAAAATAACCTTTTTTTAAAGGAAGTCTTACTTTGATGAATATATTCTTGAGCAGCTCAGACCTTACACATTAATTAAATTATCATGATCAGTTTGGCATATTCCAGCAAAGAAGTACCACGCACTATTGATAAGAACAGTTGTAATCTGGGGAGTAATGGATCATATCTGAATAAGAGATTATTATGGTCATCTCTTGGGAATGTGTAAAATCAGGAAATTTGAGAAATGATTATTTGTTCCTACTGTTACAAATGGTGGCTTTTGCCAAGTATAAGACAATTCCTATTGCTGAAATATGTATGTATTTATACTTGAAGATTTTCCACAGCAGCATGGAAAATTAAATCTCTTATGGATTATATTGATTTAAATTACATTAATTTAGGTAAAAAAATAGGCCTTTACTTATTCCATAAAGGTTTGAACCCCCTTGTAGCACCCTGTGAAGTCCAGCATCTACTCATGACTCTTTCCCCTTTAACTCAGCAGAGGGTGTCTGCTGAGGACCAGAATCTGTGATCACTTGTTTGCTTATGACAATCACTGTTTTGATTCTTCTTGGAAATGTGTACAAAATGTCTCTTTTAGCTGGGATCACCACGGTGTCCCATGTTTGTAAAGCACCCAGAACACTTGTTTCATGGCTGGGTCTCTGAGGAGCTGGTACCATTCAAAAAAGAGGGTGCAGTAAAGAAATTGTGTTGTTGATGGATTTAGTGTTGATTTCAGTGCAAACATACACTAAATGAAATCTGAGCAGAAGTTTGGTTCTTTAGTCTTGCAGTTAATTTCCAAATGTGCCAAAAAAAAAATCTTGCAAGGTACTGAGCACGTTTGGGATCTCCAGATGTTGCTCAACACTAAGCATAAGTTCTTTTCTCTGAAAAGAAACTGTTGCGTTTTAGACAGAGGCAACTTGGAGTTCTCTGAAATGGCAAATGTTTTGGAGGAGACATAAATTACTGTTGGCTTTTGCAACAGTAGGCTCTTTGGAAACATTCCCCTTGAATAATGTTAAAAGCAATTCCAGCTTCTGTAATTTAGCTCATCCCTATCATCAGCATCAATAAAAAAACCATTTACAGATTCCAGGCTCACCAGGACCTTTCCAAGAGTTGGCAAACTCAGAGCCAAGTAACTTATAAACAATGACTATTGATCTCAACAAGTGTGGATGTTCTTGCAGGGTGTTTGTGTGTGCTGAACTGGCCTCAGAGGTGAAGAGCTTCAGTTGCTGCCATTATACTTGCATTTATATCTATCAGAATCACTGCCAAAGTTGCACTGGCAGATAAAATCACACAGTGTCTGAGATTACCCAGTTTTGATCTATTAACAGATATAAATAGTGCAGGAATTAAGTTGTATTTTAGCTTAAGGGTTGTGAAAGTACTGAGACTTTTAATTATTGTATTCTTTTGGCCTCTGTGTGCACCATGTTTTGTAGTGCTCCTGTGCACCCTTAGAAGTCCTTAGAAGAATTCTCTTCACGTTACCTGCACATTGGAAGATTTGGGTGTGAAGGGAACTATCGTTTTCTAAGAACCTCAGGCTTTGCTGCATTTCCAGAGCAGTAACTTGTGTACCATGGCAGTGGCAGGAGTGAAAGGCCAGGTGCTCAGCTGATAACACTGTGAACAACCAAAACAGCTTCAGTGGTGTCCTGCACTGTTGGGTTCAAGCACTGAAGGACACGACTGTCAAAAGGAAACTTATTCACTGCAGGAAGGGATACCCTCAGATGCTCTGATTCCTTTCTCTTCCAGTGTCTCCCAGGTTTACTTCCACTGTGTTTGTGCCAGAAGAGACTGCTCCAAGGTGTGACACAAATTAAGCCCTCTGTCCTCTTAGTCCTGTGTGCAAATTATGTAATTTATTAGGAAAGTAGACTCTACATAGCTTGTTTGTAGCAGAGTGTCTGGGGACTTGACCCCATCAGCTTTATGGCTTCTAACCTAGACTTTCAGACACAGATCATCAGGGACCTTTTGCTTTCCCCTTTTTATGAAACTCTGTTTCTGCATCCCCCAATTTACTACAGCTCCAAGACAAGTGATGAACCTTAGGGTTGCTGGAGATCTTGTTTCTGCAGTTTTCCAAGGGCCAGAATCCTGCTTTTGACCCACTGAGCCTGATCTGTTTGCTTTGGTTAATAGAAGATATTTTTGTTATCTCTTTATTCAACCCTTTTGTCCTTGTGTGGTTTTGTTTGTTTGGTTGGTTGGTTTTTTGTATCAACGAAGAATTGTGCTTCATTTCCCTGTCATGAACAGTTCAAGACATTTTTTGTTGGTTCTCTTACTATAATTTCCAGAACAATAAGCTAGTGCAGTCCCTACTATGTTTTGAGCTCATTCAACTCCATCTTGTACTCACTAAATTTCTGTGTTCCTGTGGCAGGATGGCTATTTGCCATCCTCATGTTATTCCAAAATACACTCCACCTACCTCACAACAGTGATATGAGATGATGAGATGCCTTTAGTTTCCCTGTTGTGATGGAGGATACACCTAAGACACACTGTAAAAAGACTGCCTTTTTCTTATCTACTCCAAATGCTTTTTCATTCACATAATTGAAACCTGTTGGCTTTTGTACCAGTGGCCAACTTAAAAATATAAAATGTGCCATCTGCTTTCAGGCTGATAGCACGTTCATCTTCTGTAGCAGAGCTCTCCCCTGGCCCTGTGTCTGTGCTGGCAGGTACAAAGTCTCTGCAAGTGGCACCATTCCCAGTCTGGCCTTGGTCTGGCCTGTGCTTGTGTTTGCACCTGCAGTCTGAACGCCTGCCTGGAGGGCTGCCCTCCCTCCCTTCTCCTTGAGGACTCTTGTCACATCCTTGGTGGCATGGTCATGTCCCCTCTTCATGGCTTTCACTCAGGCTGCAGGACAAGTGTCTGTCAAATTGGAATACCATATGAAGAGTTATTGTGAGGTCCTTTTGTTCTTTCTCTATAAGTTCTTTTCCTAGATCCCAGTCACCTGCCCATCCCAACACACACTGGGCCTTGCTGCTCAGCTTTAGCTGAGAATGGCTCTTCTGCTTCCTTGTGCTTTTTGTTCATTTAGAGCTTTGTTTATTGGAGCTTGTTGTTGTTGTTGTTGTTTCATTTCAGTGCAGTATGCAATACTCAGATGGCTACAATCCCACTGCCTAATTAATAGCAAAATACCAAGAACATTGCAGTGCTTCTGAACCAAGCATTTCTGTGCATTGTTCTGTCATGGGGCTGGTTTCTCTTTGCAGACACCCACCGCTTGCAGGTAGAAGGTGAACATCACTCAGTTATCTGAATTAAGGGCCTAAAGAGCTTAGGAGGTAGTGGGAGACATTAGAGAGGTATGTAAATACCTCAAGATGTAAATTCAAAGTAATTTTCTCATTTTCTGAAAGCTGAAAATTCTATGAAGCTTCAGAACCTCTGTTCTCCCAGGCAGAAGACAACAAATACATTTTTTACACCGAGCACCATGTGCTGTACTGAGTGATGATGTGCAGGGTTTAATACTTCTTGCAAGAGATCTGTTGCACTGTCTAAAACCTCTTGGATATGTGTAACAACAACTTCCCTGCACCCTTACTAGACTTGTGGAGTCTGGGAAACTTCTTCCTTAAAGACAGAACTAGGAGAAGGAACAACTACAGCTATGGAGAAGGAAAAGAAAGGTACATAGCCTTTGTAATACCTATGTAATATGAATTTATCTTGCCTCAGAAGGTTAAAAAATTGCAAGTAAGAGGAGAGCAAAGATGCTTGTTCTGGGCTTTTGAGTTGATATTTGCCCTTTTTGCATGTTTGCAGGATCACCATCTACATAATTGAATTGGCAAATGCATAAAGCTGTAGTCAAAGCCTTTGTTTTGAATTGCACAATGAGATATTGTGTTTCATTTCTCCTGTAAGGTGCTTTATACTATTCCAGAGTGTGTTAGCCAGCTTTTTCTGGCTCCAAGCAAATACTTTTAATAACTGAGACTGACCAAAAGGATGTTGTCTTCTTCTGTAGTTTAGGCATGAGGTATGATAGATCACTTTGTTACTGTCAGAGAATGGATTTTTTCACTCCATTGGCAACATATTTAATTCTGGATCTTGTTATTCTGCTCTGCCTCTGCTGCCATTCGCCAGGACAGAAAGAAAAGAGGGAAGAGGAATTTTGCCTTTGGATGTTCTGCTGAAGTCACACATTTTTATTGAGAGGCAAAAAATGTTTTGTCCTATTTGGAAATTAACTCTGCAAATTGACTGACATATTGCTGGAAGAATAAATAGTAAAATACAGGGTTGCTTGTCTATATCTGACAATGTGGATTTCTTGTGAAAAATTGAAGTACTGGATAGCACCCAAATGTAAAATCTTGTGCTGGCTAAAACCTGAAGAGTTCTTAAAATCAGCTTCATCTGATTTCGGCTGTAGGCTGAAAGGGCTAGAAGTTCAGCCTCATTCAGACAATCACTTGCTGAGATTGCAACCCCTCACCTTTCTAGTGAAACCATCCTGTTCGATTAGGGCTTGATTACCTCTTCAAATCAGTTTTATGTGAAGAAAATACCACTGATTTCAGCCAGTGGTTCACCTGGGGGAATGTCCTGATTCTGCTCCTTTTCCTGCTCCCGCAGGCAGGTTTTATGTGAGCAGCTTTTAGAAGGGCCCATGCTTGAGAGTCCCTGCAGCGTGTAATTCACAGGCCTGGAGGATTTTGTCAATAGGTCCTGCTTTCCCCAGATACCTGTTGCACAGTGTCACTCTGGGAGCAAAGTGTCGAGGGCTGATCCCTCTGCTCCCCTTCCTGTCCTGCCCCACACAGCCCTGCCCTGCCCTGCCAGGGGCCTGTGGCTGTGTCAGGGTCAGAGCCAGATCTCTTGCAGATCGCTGCAGATCTCTCGCTGCTGTCACGGGGGTCCTGCCTTCTCATCCAGGGCTTGTTGCACTGCATTCTGGCTGAAATGTCCTCAGCAGTGCCTTTGGGAACATGGGGCTAGGGGTGCTCATGGCCTTTCACTTGGGGTTTGTTTTTTGGGGTGGCTAAAGATGCGATGGCAGCTGTGGGGATGGAGCAGAGCTGCACTGAACTGTCTGGGGGTGATGACAAGGTGTATTCCAGGGCACACAGGGATCACAGGATTCTGCTAATGCAGAACCTTGTTAGACCCTCAGCTGGGGCTCTTGCACCTTGTCAACTTCTGTGCTGTCCCAGGTACAGTGTGATATGTGCCTGTGTTGGCTGGATGTGCTCCTGTTCCTGGGAGAACTACAGCACCTCAGGCCATCCGAACACCCACCTGGAGATGCTGGCTCTCAGACCAGCGAGGTGGGTGCTCACATGAGCAGGGCAGCACCCAGTACCTTTGGATAGGCTGCTGATTACCAAAATCCCACTGTCGAGAGGGCTGAATAAGATTTAAGACAGGTTAGATCCAATTCAATTCATTTGTGAGTAATGCAATGCTGCCTTTTGGTAGCAATAGTCAGTTTCATGTAACTATTTGGGAAGGATGGACTTGTCCTGATGGCACCAATTCCAGGGGCACTTGGACTCCAAAGCCAGGTTTGGACTGCATCCCTCAAGTTGCTGAAAAAGTTTCAAATCCTAACATATCCCACAAAGGCAGTACTTGAAGACTAGGCTGTGAATTTTCCAGTTCTGGCCTATTGCAATCAAATTTTGTAATAAATCCAGAGCAGCAGTTGCTATATATTTTTTCAGATTCTGCTCAGACTGTACGCTTAGACTGCAGTGTGTCACTTTTCTAAATGGGAAGTTTACGATTCCACAATTTTTGGCTGTGTAAGCCACCTCCAGCTCTGTGCAACAGGATGGTGGGCTCACTTTGGTGTGTTGATATGCACATATGGTACATAGACAGTTGGTGAATTCTAAAGGAATGACCTTCAGGACTGACATTCTTCTATATTTTCATGTTTTTGTCATGCTGTGGTAGGTTTGTTCATTCCTCTTTCATCTCCTCTGAGTGAAAAACTCTGCAGTCTTCCAGACAGCGTCTCTCTCTCTCTCTCTTTCTCTCACTCACTCAGACCATCTGTTCCCAGATTACAGATTTCTCTGCATGAGTACCAGGTAACAGACGTGACTTCGCCCAATAACTACAGCAAAAAAGGCTTTCACACACTCTCCGCAATCTGTGAACATATGATCAGTCTAGGATAACATGTCGTGCCAAACACACACCAGAGACATTTATATGCAGTAACAGAATGAACCCTGAAATCAGGTACTTGGCAACCCCAAACCTGACGTTTCCTCTGCGTGTTTTGAAAAGAGGCCTCTGTGCCCACAAGAAAGTCTGTGTTCCTGCCCTGGTGCCTTTTTCTCAGGGGTGGAAGAATCAAATCCTTCTCTCAGGTCTTGCTTAAAGGGAAGCTGGCAATATCTCACTGCCCCATGTCAGTCCTTGAGGCTGATGTGGGAATGAGGTCTCTGTTCTCTACTGGCAGCTCCATAATGAGCATTTGCCAAGTGATGGGAGACATCAGAAAGGACATTTTATCCATCTTTTATCATCTTCACTGGATTCTTGCTCATTTTGGGAGTAGAATATAGAGACAGACTGATATCCTGTACACAAGTGTGTGTATGTAATAAATCCTCAATTGTATATCTGAGCTCTTTTATCCCCTCTCCCATTGTCACATCAGCCCTCAAAGGACCATAATGAGACTGAATATTAAAGCAGGGGTTTTTTAACTTGAGGAAGTTGCTGCTCACTCACTCAATGGCTTTGAGCACTTGCCTGAACCCTGTATTGCTCTTTTAAAAATTATTTTCTGTAATGGTTGAAAAATTAGGGAGCTGACTTGAAGCTAAGGACCCATGTGTGGGTACCAAAGATAGATAAAGGACAAAGCAATGGTTTGTTGAGCTGTCACATGATCTGTGGGCCAAGGTTAGTCTTTATCTCTGCTGCAGGGTAGGCACTGCCACATAGTCCAACAAACTGGTAATATATTTATTCTGTGATAAGTAGATGTGTGTGTTAAATATCTCATGTTAGTCTTGTCTACTCCAGTGACTTGAAATAAGAAAAAGATCTTAGACAAATTAGTACCCAAGAGAAACTGCTACAGAAGTTGGAAGGGAATTTGCTAGTAAATATTCCTTTTAAATATCTTTTACAATATTATTTACTCTCCCTTGTATTTCTGATGAGAAAAATAATTGGTCATCTGCTACACAGCACTACATGAAAAAATAGTTTTAACAGCTTAAGACCTGAGTGCAAAGATTTTTCACAAAAATGAGAGAACTTCAATAGATTGTATCTATGTACTCTAGCAACCACAGAAAGAAAAGTATAAAATAATGTTCAGAGAGTTGAGATGTACATTATGTATTAATTTCTTATTAACCTGCCTCATATGGCCCTGCCTGAGTCTTGTTTCCCAAGAGCCAACATCTGCTGTCACGGTTACAATATGAAAAACAGGAGTGGTCAAATGGTATTTTGAGAAGTCTCAGTGGTGGAAAAAGAATGCGTCCTCCTAAATGTGGTGCAAACACAGGGCACAGAGATGCTGTGAGTGTCTGATGGGTATGACCCAGGACAAAAGTGAGTTTTGCCAATTTGTACAATTTGCAAGCTGCAAGTGTGTGAGCTATTGCTGTGTGCTTGACTGGGACCACATACTTGCTGCTCTAGGCTGAATTAAGGGGTGTGCTGCTGTTGGGATGAGCATGCATGTCTTCTGAATGCCTACAAATGAATATACTCATTTAACATCAGCATTTACTGTGCTGCTTTGTGTCTCAAATACACAAATCTAAAGAGGCATTGTTGGTGTAAAGGCTTTATTTTATATTCGGTAGCACAGGTGACTTTTATGGTACAGTACATGTTACCAGCAAGCTCCCAGTTAAAAGATGGCCTTGGTCTGGTGCTTGAGAGACACTTGCCACACTGAAACAGTTCCTTTTCTTTTTTTGCCCCCTTTGCTGAGCAGTTGTTTTTGTGCTAACAGCTCCTATTGGGTCCTAAAGAGGATTTCATACATGTAGGAGAGCAGTGGGAAATGCTGTAGGGTGATTAGGTGGAGGTTGACCTCACATTTCCTCATGCTTTATAACATTTCAGCCAGCCAGTACTGCTTGGGCTTCACTGAGGAATTGGAGAAGGGTCTGCTCAGAGCTGGGCAGAGGCCCTGGTGTGTTTGTGGGGCTGAGTGATGAGGTGTGTGCTGGGTGTACAGGGCTGAGCTTGGATATGGTGGTGCCCTGGCTCTCCCTGGGGTGCACCAAAGGAAGGCTTTCTCCACTTCCCTCTCTTCAGAGCAGGGATCGTTTTCCCAGGGAGTTTGGAATTGTTTCTTGAGCCTAGGGCTAACAGTGCGGTGTGTTTCTGATACACAGCACAGGAAAACTTGCATTTTTTGCTGAGGCAATTCCCTTGTGCAGTCAGAGCAGCAAACAGTTGCTGAGCACAAAGACACAGTCAAATATTTGAGAGTGAAATGTAGTTATAGACTAATACAAATGAGAAGATTTTCACTGTAAACAAATCATTCATTGCTATTCTTTCCTGGAAGATTAGCTCCCAATTTGGAAGAAATCTCCATTTATCCAAGGCACCCTCCTGTCTCTCTGCTTTGGAGAAAACAGGAAAAACAGTTATTTAATCTATGGAATGGTAATATCTTTGTCAGAAGAATTGCTATGTTCTGAAAATCAAACTGATCTGGGTGTGATTACCTCTGTGAAGAGATTTATGTTTTCAGCATTAGGCAGAAGGTGTTAAATAAGTGTTGACTCAGGCTTCTGCCTTTTCTCTCTTATTTCCCACATCTTAATTCTTTACTTTGGGCAGTGGCTTCTGAAACTTGGAACTAAATCTTCATTTTAATGTTCTTTTTTGTGCTTCTCTTACTGCTTCATCCACATCTTTCTGCTTTAATGCTACAATAGTGTGTGGGAGGATTAGTTACACTGATTAAAAAAAATTAAAAAAAGCAAGAATGAATTAATCTACAAGCCAGACACCTTCATTAAGCAAAGTAGAGAGAATAATATATATAATTAGCAAGACTTCTGCTTACTGTATGCTCTAATGTAATATATTAGCCAGCTCATTATTTTAAAATATTAATTGCCTTGAAATTGGTAGTTACTGTTGTTAATAGCCAATTAGGGCTACTCTTAAAAGGGAGCTATTTACTGATAATAATTAAATCTTAGAAAATTGGGGTACTTAGCCACATTTGCTTTCATACTTTTTGTTTATTCCTTTTCAGAATCTATAATTTATGTTTCCCCCTTAAAATAGGAGGGCAAAGAGAGACAAACCCATGCTCTATAAAAGTTATTTAAATTGGTAAAATATAGAGCAAAATAGCTTTTATTTTTATCCTTTTTGTTTAACGAGTGTCCAAACACGCAGTGAAACACGTGCTGGAATGGAAGCCTATCTGTTTACTGCTCTCTGCAGTGCTCTTTGCATTGTGCCTGTGCTCCACAGCAACATGATTGATGCCAGCCCAGCCTCTGCCTTATTCCTGGAAGTATTTTTTACATTTAATGTTAATGTTCTCAGAACAGAGATCACATTCCTGTTCACCAAGCTTCTGTTCACCAAGTTCTGTAAAATCTGTTCTCCTGTTTCACTCAAAACTTTTGCATCCATTTTCTTCCATGTTATTATAACTTATGTTATTTGTTATAAAATAATACTAAATATATGTTATATAGTATGTTATTACATACAGCTTATTGCATGGTAGGTGGGGGGAAGGGCTAGAAGAAGCTAATTTTTTTGGCATTTACTTCCACATGGAGAATGGGATATAAAGAAATGCCCAGCTGTGACTGAAAGCTCTGGCAGCCATGAAGAAGACTGTAGATAGTTTTCTTTTCTGCTGTCATAGCTGAACACTTACAGAGCCTACAGAGAGAACAGTGGCAAATATTCTTTGAATAACAGAAATATGGGTTGTTCTGTCATTTTTCCCTTGCTGGTGTGCTTGTCCTGAGCAGCAGGATGTGACATCTCCCTGAAAAAGGACATGATGGATACAAGAAATTCAGCACTTCCCCAGTCCTCCATGTCAGTGTAATCTTAATTTAGTATCTCCTATCTCTGGCTTGTCTGGCTGAGATTTCTAAGGAAACCTAAGAGAATTAGGGGCTGCTAATGAGCTTCTAACCCTCTTCAGGCCTTTTTCAGCCCCCTGGCTCTCATTTCCAATGGCAGTCACTGTCACACAGTCCACAGTGGCTCTCAGGGTCCTGGTGACCATTATAGGTCTCCAGTGAGCAAATGAGACTCAGAAGCAACCCATCAGCAGCTGGTACTTCAGTGGCCCAGTCTTGTTTAGGTTGAAATAAGCCCAATCTGTTAAATAAGCAGAGATGCTTCCACTTACATTTAGTCTGGTTGTGATCTGTTGACTGTTATCTGATTATGACTAAAATGAAAAGGAAAACTCTTCACTTGATAAGAAAGTGAATAAGGGTGAGCTGCTTGTTGTACTTCTGAAAGGCTTTTCATGAAATCCTGTGCCAAAGACTTTTAAAGGAAACCAAGAAAATATGTAATGGAATCTCCATAATGGAGTTCTGCATAACCTGTGCCAGGGTCTGTCCTGGTAAACACACCATAAACTGCTGGGACAAGAAGGTGAACAGGGAGGTGAGACAGTTTGAGGACGATAGGAAATCATCTATTTAGGGTACTGATTATGAAGGCCACCTATCAGGAAGCACAGAAGCACCTCAGGAGACCATGTGGGCAAATGAAATTTATTATGTGAAATCTAAACTGATGCATGTGGGAAAAGGCAATCCTAAATTCACATACAAAATTACAGACTCTGATCTGACCCTTATGACTCAGATCTCGATCCTGGGATTATAATAATTTGTTCCATGAAAACATTGTCTCAATGCTGTGGGGCAGCCAAAATGTTAACCAAGTGCAAAGTGAGGAAAACACTAGAGAAGGAGCTCTGTGAATCAGTGTTCACCCACGTGCTGAAGAGTGTACAGAATTCAGTCCTTTCCCCTCATACAGAATGTAGTACAGCTGGGACATGCTCACAGAAGTCCAAGAAGGGTGGAATTACTTCCACAGTAAGGATGGTCCATGTATGCTCGGGCTGTTCAGTTATGACTGTGACAGACCTACAGACTGATGAGCAGAATGGGCAGAGCTGGGTCTGTGCTGTCTCTTCTAATGCAAAAGAGCCTTGGAATGAAGGTTGTAGGAGCCAGGTTCAAAGGAAACCAAATGAAGTTTGGTTTCTTCATGCAACAGGCAATAGATTGGTGACTTTTTCCAAAGGACATGGGGGCTGCTCTAACTTTACATGGATTCAAGGAGAGACTGCACAACCCTCTGGATGAGAAATTAATTAAGAACTATTACACTGCAGAAACTGAAACTCAGAAAATCCCTGCAGCTAAAAATAGTTGTTCTGTGGGACAACCTGTGGAACTGCCATACATACATGCCCTCTTCCTGCTTTTCCCAGCCTAGCTCCTTGGAAACCCTGCTGGAGACAAACTCTGGGCTCAGTGGACATTTGATGTGGCTCTCAATATTCTAACACTGGTCTTGTGCCTCAGTGGTGTCAGGAGGGATTTGGGCTGTGTATGAATGGCTGGGGTGGTGAGACACTTTCCTTTCTTTCCCATTATTGCATGCTTGGATAGATATCTGTTCTTTAGCCAGCAGATGATCACTTGGCCCTTAACTGACCAAACCCACCTTGCCAGAAAAAGCACAATTTACAATCATACTCTAAAATTGAGACACCTCTGCTGTATTGGGCAAAGCAAGTAGCTGTAACAGTTATCAGACCTGAGAGACCCAGAGTCTTATTAGATACCCCAGAACAAATCAAAAAAATCTTTCATATTGCCCATGAGGAAGAGCTATCAGAAATTGTGATAGTATTTCCTCCATTGTGAATTTATATCTCGTATTTCACGGAGACCAAAGCAAGAGAGAAATCTGGCTTTTGCAGAAATGATGTTACAGAATAAGTTGCACAAATCCATAGGAAGATGAGTTCTGATTGCTCATTCCTAATTTACAGCAATATGCAGCTATAGCAGAATGAAAATGTACTTTAAGCTTGCACTCTTAAAGCACAAATCCAAAGGAAGGCCAGTGTGTAAACTGCACCATTTGCAGGAGCTGTGCAGGCAGTGATGGGACAAGGGTTGCTCTTGGGGCTCAGAGAAACCAGCCCAGACGTGGCTGTGCGTTAGCAGAGAATTAAAACTCAGGCTCATTGGTCCAGCTGCTTGGACACAACAGTTCCCTTTGCTCTAGGGAGTGGCTGAGTGCAGTTTAAAGCTCAAAGTTTCTCTCTTCTCCACTGTATTTTGAGTCCCTCTCAGTTGTTCCAGAGAGGAAAATATAAGAACAGACACCTTCTCATGCTCTCAAGTTCCCCATGACCTGCCCTAGAAAGGTTTCACTGTAATGTTCTGACCTGACAAATAAAAAAAAATAAATCTAGAGGAGTTTTCACATCAGTAGATTCAAAATGCTAATGCTTTCACTTAATTCTCCTATATTACTTACACTGCATTAATTTCACAGCTAATTTCAGTATTACCTAATAGAGATTTTTGTAGATTTTCTGTGCTGAAGGGTATTTTGAAATTCGTGGTCCAATTCTAATTTAGAATGAAAGGAAATTTCAAAACACTGCATTTTTTTTCCTGGAAAATAAATGCAGGAATTTAACTATAGAGCATATATATATATTTTTTTTTTTTTTCTACTTTTTCATGGTTTCTCTGTACAATCCCATTTCCTTTCTTATATTTGACATTTATATCTATACACAAATACATGTACATGATTGTCTATATTCTTCTAGAATAAGCTTGCTTTCTGTATTTTTTATTGGTTTTGGCTACAATATTTGTGAAACTATGAAAACGATTTCATTTCACTTGAAGAAAGAGGAAACACATTTTGAATGTGTCATGTAGGAATTGTTTTTTAATTAATCCATTTAGCTTCAAAATTATTCAGACTGAGTTAGATTGAGCAGAATGAAATCCTTTCATTACTGCATATACAGGGCTTTTTTAAAAATTTTATGTTTTAAGGTTATAAAAAAAAAGGATTTGTGCATCTTTTAATTGATGTTTTGGAATCCAGAATGTTAATTTGGTGTGAAATAACATGAAAAATACAGCCATTATGCTCCATTTCATCATAAAATCAGTTTGGAAGATTTGTGTTTGACCAGGCAGTACAGAATTCATATTCGTTAAATTCTTTATTTTTAGTGGTTTAAAACCTCAACTTCAGAAATTTTAGCTGTGTTGTAAATATAAACTGCATGGATAGGAATAAGGAAAGGCTTATGGTAAGAGATGCTGGTTTTTATGTGGTGTGTTGAGAAATGTTTGGGAAAAAATGGACACTTGAATCATAAAACCCCACAATCAAATAGAATGAAATTATTTGAATTTCTAAATGTGATTTCTTACATCTTGAAGGCAGAAATGAAAATGTCTAAAACTTACCCAGTTGAAGAAAAAAATCCCCAAACAACCAAAAATAGTTAAATTACACAAAATAATGAAAAGCAATTTGACTTATGTCACTCCAGTTGCAAAATGTCTCTCCTGAGGGAAGACATATCTGCCATGATAGAAAATACATTATGGGAAGGGGTGTGTTCTATAAGAAAAGACAGAGGGAACTTCAATTAGGTTCTGATTGACAACGTGTTAGGAAAATTACAGATTATTGAGATATTTCATTAAAAAGAATTCTTTTTAATTTTAATCCCAAAATTTTCTTATCCCCCCCCAATAGTATTACCTGGAGTTGCCTTGGTCCTGGCTTTTACCCCTTCTCTGAAATATGTTTATTTCCTTTTTTTAAGTGAGGGTTAGGTTAGAACCCTCATTCTAACCTAAATGAGGGTTAGAAGCTCATTTATTTCCTTTTTTTAAGTGCATTCCACTGAGAATGAATCTCAAACACTGCATCCTAAACCTGAACTCAGCTGTAGGGAAAGCTGGGACTCCCGCAGAGTTTACTCCTGTGCTTAATTCAGAAGTCAAGAATGGATTTGACTAACTTAATCAAGGAGTTGTTAAGGAAACTAAAATAGCACAGAGCTCTTATGGAACACTTAAACAAAGGTTTACAAACTTTCTCCATAGAGATAGGACTGAGGCAGGCACTGTAATCTTACAGGAGTTTGTTTATGGAATGGCTCAAGGGATAAAACTGTAAAAACAAATGACAAACTCCTTCCAACCATGCCCAAATTTCCATGTGAAAAGATGCACCAATAATTACAGTTCCTTCTTCCTTATTATGGTATTTATCTTGTCAGTTTTATGATTTCTTCCTCTATAAAGCTGAATTTGGATATGAGTCTCCTTTAGGAAAAGAAATCCTGTAGCTGTTTTTATACCACCTCACAGGACAAATATTCATGCAATTAAAGAGAAACCATCTTAAATGTCTTTGCTGGACTCTGTGCTTTGTACATTTGAGCAACAGGTAAAGATTTTTCCAGAGTTTGATCCTGGTCCATCTCCTGCCTTCCAGCCTTCTAAACTTCAGTATGACATTTAGACTCTCTTCCTCACTTTCTTTTCCTGCCCTAGTACCCATTCTAACTCAGTTGGCAACACCTGCTGGGAAACAGGGTATTAATATGTGAACAAAGTACTTAGAGAAAGACAGATTTCAAACTAAAAAAACCCTACATTCCCCAAGCTACCTGTATCCAATGAAAACAGTCATTTTTTACAGAACTAGGACAGTGGAAACCACAAAACATTTCAGTTCCCATTCAGCTCCAGCCCACAAAAACACAACTCAATGCAAGTCCTCAAGCTTACTCTCTTTGACTTTTACACATTGGAAAACCTACTCTTAAATACCCAAATGAATAACCTTTCCAACCACCTTCACTGATAGAAAACCCACTCATACCATTTGTATGTCCTCCTAGGAGAGAGAGGTTATCATTTCAGGAATCTACCTGCCTATAATGAAGAAAGATTGCTGGTGTCCAAGGGGGAGCTAACAAGCAGAATAATGATGTGTTATGTTGTGCTGAACTGAGGCTGTGTGACATTGTCATAGGGCACACAACTTAAACCATGAGGGAGTGACAAAGCTTCTTTTAATGCTTATTGTTAATCAGGGATGGAGGGATGAACCTCTGCACCCAAGAGAGGATCTACTACCTGCTTCCAAAGGTAGACCTTCCTTTCCTGACACTTAAGACTGGTTAACCCATGTCCAAGTGTACTATTTATTACCTAAAATTATATTCTAAGTGGCTTTCAAGCCTGTTGCCAGGCTTAAAATTAGAAATTATCTTGGCACCTAGTGCATTATTACAATGTTTTTGTCTGTGAACAAAGCAAGCAGATGTCAAGTCAGCATCAAAGACGGGTGATTTTGAGATACCAAACAGTTTTTTCATGGTCCTGCTGATGCAATGGATCACATTTAGCCTGTGGAAAGATTAATACAGATATCATGTGACATCTTCTGTGTGGCTCTGTGACCACTGCTAAAGCACAGTGCTTTGTCGTGTCATCCCTCACCCCCTTGTCAACCATACCTAATTGATTAGGCTACTGTAACATTTTTATTCTGCACGTGAAGTTCCCTCCTGAGCAATCGCTCCCTCCCAAAATGTACATTCATCATTAATTACAAAATCAATGGGAGAGATGGTCTGGACATATACAATTGATAGCTTCCCTCTTCAGATTAGCATAACCTCCCAATTCATTATGTGGAATGAATAATACAGTTGCTGCCACCATGAAAACGGGCAGGTCACCTGCTGTAAATTTCTTAACAAAATGTGGCGTCATGAGCCTTTTCATTTGCTGAGTGTTTACTGTGTGTTTGGAGGAGTCTGTGTTCTTTCTGAGCCTCTCTCTTGGCAAAGAAACAATCATAGATTTAGACAAATAAATGCTTAAATGTTGAAAGACTGAGAAGTTCCGTCTGAAAGCTCCAGTGCTTAAAGCGAATCCTGCAGAGTGCTGAGACTGCAACTGTGAATAAGATATTAAAAAAAGATGAAAGGATCAAAAAACTTGGTCCCTATAAACCCAGTGATGTTTTTTGCATGAGAAAGGTGATGGGAATTTAGGCCACAGTGTGCATACTTTCCTTCATTTTAGCATATTAAAACATTAAAATCTCCCAGATTTTTTTTTTAACTTTGTACTATATTGGGATTAGAGTCTTCCATTCCTCTTTTCTCAAAGAAAATATGCTTTCAGTCACATTTTCCAAAATAGCCTCTGTGGTCTTTTAGTAGCTACCCACTTATAACTTTACAAGTCAGGTCAATTATGAAATAGATGCAACATTTCCTTTAAGAGTCAGGACTGTAACTGACATTAAATAAGTATTCCTTTAATAGAAGGATAGAAGAATAAATTTTTTTTTTTTAAGATGACAATCAAGGATCCAATTCTGATATTGTTCTCCATGTTGTACCTTACTCCAGGAGCTTCACTAAAATTAATCTGACACCTTGGGGAATAAGGAGGTGGACAACAGGAGTAATGTTTAAAGTCCTGTCATTGCCAGGACACTGGAATCTTTATGCTGAATAAAACTTACCACAAGATATACATACATATGAAGCATGTATATCTGAAATTATAAAATAGGAAAGATGATTTAGCCATTTAAGTAAGGGAGTGTATGCTTGCAATTCCCATAAACATTAACAGAGATTTTATTGGAGTTTTAGGGGGAGTAAAACATCGTTCCAAATTAATTAACTGCAAGAGAGCCATTCACCTCAGCAGGATTTGGACCAGGTTTCAAGTGATTTAGTGACTTTAATGGACTTTATTCTAGGGATTATAAAATCATGCCTTGTAATGTTTAAATTGGGGTTATAAAACAAAAGGTGTAGGAACTGAACTGAAGCATTATTAGAAAATTGTCATCTGTAATAAATAAATTAGGTACAATACCTGAAGCAAGGCTAATACTAGTATTTACAACAGAATTCAAGCCAGATGATGAATAAGAATATTGATAATTGTCTTCCTTTTTATTAAATGGTAATATAATTATCTATGTTTAGGGGTCAGTGGAATATACAGATGGTTACAAACATGCCTTAAACCAGACATGTCTTTATCTAGTTTGGTATGAACAGAAATTTATGATCTGATTTTATTAGCACTTCTGGATTGTCCCTTGAACTAATTTTGCAATACTCCCAATGTGATTGCCATCCATGGGTTTTATTTAGATCTCAGTGAGGAAAATTACTGCAATCTCTTGCTCTTCAAATGTACATTCTGAGTCAGATATTCCTTTCCAGAAAACTTTCCAATAGGATTCACTGGTGAAAATCCAATTGCAAAATCAAAGTCTTTGTCTATTGAAATAGTGATGTCTTTCAGCACAGAAAATAAGGGCAAAGTGCATGTAATGATTGAAGCCATACTTCAAGTGGTATCTCCCTGTCAAATATGTATTTCTATTATTTGCTTCAGTATTATTTCTCATGTTCCAAATCATGGGGCTTTCCTGTATTTGTCAGCTCTCAGTCAGCTGGCAGGTTTTCCTAGCTGTTGTTTTCCAGTAACCAGAATTCTATGATATTACCAAAATCCTTGGCAGAAGCCCTTTGTCTCATTCAAGTAACTCTTGCACAGCCTCCTGGGGTTCTCTGCAAACCCCTGAGCCATGTGTGGCACCTTTCCTGCCTTCCCAGCCGGGGTATCCACTGTCACCGCAGCGAAAGGCGCGAGCGAAAGGGAAAGACGGATGAGCCCGATCTGATTATTTCTGCATGAATAAGGTTTTCTGAGCTAAATAGAGCCCCTTTTCATGTGAAAAAATCCCTTGCAGACTATTGGCCTGTGTAACAACATTTGTGAATTTTTCTAAAAGCGTGTTTTTGACCTGTTTGTGATGCATTGTTGCTACATTTTATTATATAAATATATACTTAGGAACCTTTATAAAACATAGATTATTGACCCAGTCCTATAAATATGTACTCAAAGTTTTAATACTCCAATTATTTGACCTGATTGTATGGCTATTCATTCTTAAAAAAAAAAAAAAAAGCCCCCGTAGTATATCTGTATTTGGAATTAAAACAAAAAAAAAAGTTTAGAATTACCTCAAAAAGCTGTTAATAGTACTTTTGGAGGAATTTCAAACTTCACACATTGTGTGTTTCTCTTATAGTCTAATGACTTTCTAAATTTTGTGTTTAAAATATGAATTTCCTTTTTTTTTTAATAACAGGAAGAAAGAAAAATTAAATATGTTTCAGTTCTAGAACTTGTTTTCTAAGTTTCAGCCCACAGCAAAATTTTTATGGTTGAGTTGCAAACCTCTGAAAATAGGGGTTTACAATGGAAACACTGACACCACTTTAACTATAGCAGCACTGGCAGAGTAGTGTAATATACACTAGAAATAGAAAGCAAGATTAGAGATGACATTTAGGACATGAGGCCTTCTCCAGGCTGTGGGAAAAATAACTGTGTTCTATTTTTTTCCACAGCCCGAAAAAGGCCTCCTGGTCTAAGTGTCATCTCTAATCTTATTTCCCATTCGCGCCGTGCTTTTGAATAACTCCTTTTTTAATTATTATTGACAGCAATTTGTTGCAGTTTTGAGTTCCAAGCCACGTGCAGATCACATGGAACGTGGCTCGTGCACATCAGGGTGGTGGGGAGGTACCGGGGGATGAGTGCTTTGCTCATCCCTCGTCTCCCAGACGCGCAGTCCCACCGCTGGCCGGCTCCTGTGGCTCGGGCAGGGCACAGCCCCTCACACCTGTGCCAGAGCAGGCACTGAGCACTGTGCACACGGGCAAACTGCGTCTTCTGAAGGCAGAGTAAAGGCTGACAGTCAGACACTCAGCCTGGAATGTCTGGGAGCAGTAACCAGGACAGTCAGGGGTACTCAGGTGCAGGGACTTCCAGCATCACTTCTGCAGCAGCCACATTTCCCAGCACCTTTTATCCTTGATGCAGGGTCATGAATACTCCAAAGTGAGAATGTTACTGAACGCTAAGAAATAATTTGGTCAGATGTGACTCTGGACTAGGCTGCCTTCACAAAGCCCTGGTGTTAACATTGTCTGGAAGATCTCTCTACTACTGTGGCCCCCCTGAAAGGAGGGACTTGATACTGTCTCCAAAAGGTAGCTAAGCTCAAGGGATAAGTTTCAGATTTCTCCATGTAAAACCCTTTTTCCATCCTTAGGCATCTTCCAACTCATAGCTGCTGCAATTTCGTATTCACTGCATTAAGTGATAATTCCCTGTATACATTTATGGCTTTTTAAAGCCTGCTGTGCCACAGCATTGCATTGCAGTGATCTTGCAATCTCCATTCTCAGTGTGGGGTAAAAAGGAGCAATAAGGAAAGAAAATGGCACTGCAGAACAAATGCTATTGTAATTACTTCTTGCTCCCACCAGAAAAATGCCTGTAGGAGATCCATATCCTCAGGGTGATTGGACAGGGAGAATGCATCTATCCTGTCTATATTGCTTGAATAGTCAAGGTAGAAACTTATTCTACATTTGAACTGCATTTTCAGTACTCATCTGATCAATTCTTTTTATTGCTGTACTCACAGTAGACAAAGATACTGGAAGCTACTGCCCATTCTCAAAGAAATGTATCCTGCAAAGTCAATAGGAGAGGCAAATTTATTGCTAAAGCAATTGCCTAGTGAAGGTGCTTCATTCTAGCACAGTGAAAGCTGGTATTAATGTAGGGATAAACACGACCTGTTCTGTGTGTTCATGTAAGTAGGTGTAGAATTTTGTTTGTAAGCACAGTGTCTTCTTGGCAGGTACTCTGCAGCCAGGAATTGCCAGCTGCTAAATGTTCAAAGAAACATGATTTGAATTGTTCTCCACATTGGGAGAGTGGCCAGGAAAACACATTTAATATAATCAGTGGATTCAGTTCTGACAGCAGAGATGTAGGAAAATTTGCTTACCTGTGAACATCTTTTAGATTTTAATTTTCAGAAAAAGCAGTTATTAATAACAACTATTCTCTCTTGCACAAATGATATATCATAAAGCCAGAAAAACTGAAATATGAATGATTTGGTAAAGTTAAGCTTTCATGTTCATTTTTCTACAAGATTTTGACATTGTTATTGGCACAATACTTCATTCTACTTCGTGTTGTTTATAGATCCAGAAAAATGTCATATACTTTCTTTAGTCCTTACAAAATATAAACACTATTTAAAAAATGTTCTTTTCTGTGGTTAGATCTCTGACTGAATGGTATTTTTTGCACAAGCCAAAAGCATAATATAGTCATTTGTCAAAAAGTAGCATGAAGATTTGAAATGCCATTAATTACCGAAGCTGCTGTAAAAGGCTGGTAACCACAGTACTTGTGCACAGGCAACCACTGGGACACAGAATGTTCTTCCAAAGGCACCTTCTTGGTCTGTGAGTGTGGGACATGAAGAGGGGTGGATCAAAAGTCTCTGTTGGGAAAGCAAAGCCTGCACTTCAGGCTATAGCTGTGCTAATCCCTGAACATGGAGTGCTGTTCCTGTCAGAACACTGTGTTACACCAGCCACTCTGTCTCACTTGTGACAGCCTCTAATCATATTTTTGGCCAGGAGAGCAAGACCAGAAGTTTCTGAGAAAAGATTCTCTACCCACAGAAGCTGCAAGGAGTTAACTTAAAAGAACTCTGTTACAACAGTGCAGTGGGGTGAGTTGGCACTGATGATAATCTCACCTGGTCCAGCTCGATGTGAACCAGCATAACTCTGGTTTAAATGATTACATGAGTTTCCATGCAAAAAACAATTTAACAAAGCACACAATACTGCACCTTCTGTTACCCTGGCACAGCTCTGTGTCCAAGTGATTCTATCCCACCCAACCTGGAACAAAAACTGGGGCCTGCTGTTTTGTAGAGGGAAGGAATGTATTTACAAAACAAAGCTGATGGCTGGCAGGCATGGATCTGCAGCTTTCAAGATCACACCAGCCATGCAAGTCCCTGACCCAGAAAAAACTCTTATATTCTCTTTCTAGGGACAGTAAGTGACCTTGGAAGGACTGTGGCAATGGGTCATGTAAAGTCAACACTAGATCTTTCCCCCTGTTTGCTCTTGAAACATTTTGTGTGATAAATGTGCACGGTACTACTGTTCCCCCACATTATTGGAGACAGGATATTAACTCTGAGCTGATAACATGCACTGGAAAAGAGAACATGGCAAAATAGCACTAGCTCTGATTTTCCAGCACACAAAATTTTAAAATTGTTTCATGGGAAATTGAGCAAAGCAAACCAGCCTATTGGCACAATTTGCTGAAGACAAAGTAAACTAAAGTTCTGAGCTTCACACATCTCTGGGTCCAGCTTATCCATGTCTTCATGCTGCATTTCTTCCTCTGAAAGTCAGTGTTCCTATTTCCTGGTGATTTATTTCCTTCTGGTGTACCATAGAGATGTGACAGTGAAAGCTCAGCTGCAGTGTGCATGCACAGCATAGGAGTTACCTCCTTCCAACAGCAGGCCCTGCTCTTCATCACTTTGTTCATAAGAAGCATTAGGAAGAACGTTAAAATGCTAAATTGTGAAGATTTACAGCAAGAGTTTCCTATGATAACCTTCTATTTATGCTAATTGGAAGCTACTTGTAGTATCATGCTGGTCTTATAGTACTGCTACACAAAATCCATTTTCATCTTACAGCTTGGGAGGCACATTGGCTGGAGCTGACTGAACAGATTTTACTAGGTGATGAAGATGTCTTCCTCTAGTCTCCCATTGGTTGCTTACCCTCCTTGATGAATCTCCTCCTTTAGGTCACTTTAGGAAGCATCACTATGGGAAGCAGCAGGAATCCTGCAGGAGGTGAGGGTTCATGTCAGCAAGACACTGCTGAGGATTCACAGCACATCTGCACAGGTAACACTCTCCTTTTTTTTCTTGTGTGGTCACTTTGGATCAGGCTTCAAAGCTGACCATCAGCTGCCTCATTTCTAGGTGTCCTGACTTGAGTCTGAAGCTCCTGAGTGGCTGGAGTTTGCTCCTCACCACTTCACTCTCATTTTCTGTGCCCTACACATTCTCCACTCCACTCTGGAACAGGGATTTGAATCACAATTCCCCTGATGCCAGAGCGTGCCTTAGCCACTACCAAATAGGTTTGCAATACTTTGTCTGGTTCAGGGACTGTTTTGCTCTTCAGACCAGCTGAAGTGTCCTGGTAGGTGGAGAGCCTGGCTCTCAGTCCAGTTACCAGGTGCTCTGGGCACTCAGGTGGCGAGGATGTTCTTGCTCTGATTGAGAAGAATCTACCAATCATTCTGAAATCTTTTCCCACTGCATCAGATGTGTTACTCCATGGAAAAGTTCACATCTGAGAAGCCCCTGAGAAAAAATACTGGTGTGCCTAAAGCCCTTCTCCATCCATTGACATCTCATTTCTTTCTACTGTCTTTGGTATCCTTTTCTGGAATACTAATCCTCTGCGCACATTCTCAGGGAAACCTGCCTTTAGTGAAGACATTTAATGATCCAGAGTTTCTGATGCTGACCCTAAATCAGTTTTGCAATTGTTGCTGATAAGCTTTCTTATCTTCTCTCAGTGCTGCTCATTGTAAAAGGGACAGGTTTTCCCTTTGGTTTTAAGAAAACATCTCTCTGATTTGCAAGTTAAACTACTAAAATATAAAGCTAAAAGCTTGATACATAGTGTCTTACAAAAACCCTTAACTATATATCATGATTTTGCAATATTTTTATCATAATTAAGTTATAGATTCTTACACTGAAACTGCTGTTTTACAGACAGAATATTGCCTAAAAAAGACACTGTTAACTTATGGTAGCGGGTAATGCCAATGCCTGCAGTATGGTCCTAGTCTTCCTTTGAACATTTGTTAGGGAAAATATGTAAAATTGATTAATTTCTGAAGTATAATAATAGCAGCAATATTATACTGTAGTGAAGGTTATTTTGCATAACTTTAAAACATTTACAGAAGGCTCAACATTTGGTGCCTTAATACAGAAGTATCTTCCCAGTAACAATTAGTGGTTTGTGGTGCCTGCTGCAGTAGCTGCCTCAGCACTGAGGGTGTCAGTGCCATGTTTGCCATGCACAGGGTACCCTGCAGTGCCACCACCTTGGCTGGGTCAGGCTCAGGGTGCTGGCTGAACAGCTCAGAGCTCAGCTGTGACAAGTGGACAAGCAGGGTGACAGTGCCCGTGCTAATGTCTGCAGGAGTTTGCACGGGGGCAACAGTGAGAGCAGCGGAATAAATCAAAGTGTGAAAGCAACTGCAGTCAAATGTCACACCTGAGCAGCCAGGGGCCTGGCATGCTGTTTGGAAATAGGTTGGGTTACCTGTCAATGTGGCATTTTTCTTCTGTTGCTGGAGAATAATGTTATCTGAGGATAAAACCTAAGGAGCACAGATGGTTGTTATGCAGACCTGACCCTCGAAAGCCTTATCATAGCAAATTATTCCATTGACGTAAACGGGAGCATTCCTATGTAAAAGATCTCAGTTACATTATCCAATTCTTCCATTATTGGAGTTATCTATTGAATACAGTTCTGTTGCTTTGTGTGTGTGTATGTATGTCTACACATCTGTAATTAAAGAGCATTATCCATGAGACAAGCTCTGTCATAGCCTAACAGTACTGCAATCACAGACATTATGCAGGACTGCAGGATATAAATTCTCACTTTATCAGAAATTAGAAACATTATTTCTGCACCTTCTAAACAAAGAGATATAAACCCTCATTTGACTTTTGGATTTCCTTTGCTTGGGAACCATCAGCCCAAAATCCAACACCTATCTAAAGTCTAATGCTTCCTCTTGTGAAAACATAGGCATTGAAGACTTGTGATTGTGGAGCAAGAGTTTAAACTGTAAGCAAGACTAAAACAAGAAAAACAGATTAAAATGTAGAAACAAACCTTATTGGGTTTTACTTATTGCAAATTACTCTGTGTATTATGATGCAAATTTCAGCATTTCTTGAAATACTGATTGCTTAAATGTAAATAATTTTTGCAGCTGCTATTTCTGTTGTCAGAAAAGCTACTACACTCCATGAATCTGTCATGAACAAAGGCCTTACCTCATTCATTGTCTTAGGAAACAGTCCTTCTGGCTTCAGAGACACCAAATTAAGGTAATCTGCCCTCAGATGGGAATCTTGCAGCCAAGAAATTGACTCAATTGCTTAACTTTGCCACGTACCTCACTGCGTAGTTTGGTTAGAAAACACTTCTCACTTCTTTTTGTCTATTTAGAACTGAAGCCAAACCCTTGAAAATCCCTTTTATCTAGGAAAAGATTAAGAGAAAATATTGAATCACTGCTCTCCTTCAGTTTTGAAGGGAAAAAATTTTTACATAAAACCCATGCAATTCAGCAATTCAGCTCTGAGCCTGGCAACTTTCAGTGGTTGTAGTAGTTTGCCATTATTTAGACATTCTCATTTACAGTCTACTCAACTATTTTTAATTTGAGGATGCCCTTTCCCCAGGAAAACCTGAAATGCTGGAGATGAAACTATCCCTGGCTTGGGGTTTGAAGCCATGGGTCCCATGCCCACTCTTCATTTTTAAATCATGCTGGCATTACTGGCCCAGGTAGTGGTAGACTGGTTGCACAGAAACATGCCATGGTTTTTGAAAACTGGATTCCCTCTAATTAAATACCCAATGTGAATTCTCTGAAAGGAAAAAGATCATGGAACGGCTGATTTTTATTATACCTGTCACTGTCACACCATGGATTCAGCTAACTGAACCATTTTTTATGAATATAATTTAGTTTGAACTCTGGCATTTTTAATTGAGTATTTTTTCATTATTTTACCAGAGAGGGATGGCAATAAATCTGACCACAATGTTTCTGACCCATTTTTTTTTAAACAGAACCAATATGATGACCTGCAAATGTTTTGCTTACTTTTCTTCTATTTACTCCAGATTTCTCCTCTGGTAGGAACATACTTTTTCACTAAAGGCTGAAAAACACAATAGTATTAGTGCTAGGTTCTCACAAAAGCCATGAGGAAAAAACGTTGGAACCATTTTCACAAGTAACAGACCAGACCAGAGCTCTTCTTAAAAAACAATGTAAGGAGACTTTATACCAGTCAGTCCCTGCAGAAAACAGACAATTCATGTGGTTTAATATTTTTTTTACAGAAACATTTTTGCCTCTGCTATCCTGGAACACTTATCACTGCCCTTTATCTAATCCACAGAAATTCCTGGGGTTCCACCTGAATTTCACTATGTGTCCTTGTGACTTGTAGTGTTACAGACAGTGACTTGTCTGGTGACAGGAGAGGAGAGCTCTGTATGTCTACATGAACAGGTCTGACACCATAAATGTTAATACAACAGTGCCAGTGAAGCACAGTGCAAGCTAATTCTGACATTCATTTTGGAAGCTGTAATTTAATTCAGTCATAAATGAGCTTGGTACAAGTATTAATTTGAAGTCGCCTTTATTTCTCATCTTCTGGCTAAAGCTTGCAAACAATAGGGGAAAGGTCTTGCTATACTGCTACAAATAAGTAAACAATCTTTTCTGCCAAGAAGACTCCAGTGTAAATGCAGAGTCAGGGAATAATTTTTCGACTAACTTATCCTGCATATGGATACTTGGAAGCTACAGATGCTACATAACGATCTCTATCTGCAAATATTTCCCAAAGGACAAGAGAACTTCAATTGCACCTAGTTTATAATAAATCATTGCCATGGACTGCTGCTAGCCCACATTAGAGAAGCACTGTGGACAGGGTGAGGTGTGGATGAGCAGTCTGGCTCAGCTTAGGAGCACAATTCCCATCTGAGGTCCAAGCAAGGCAAGGTCAGAAGTTGGGGAGAGGACATGAAGAGGATACAGAGGACAATGAAAATCTCAATCTATCAGAAAGCAGCTGCAAGAGCTTCTCCATAACTATTTCCCTGCCTTCCCTTCTCTCTTCCTCCCCCAATGATTTCTCCCTCCATGCTTTGACCTGTTCCTGGGGCTGTTTTCCTCCTCTTCCATTATTCTGTACATACCACCCACCCCTATCCCAGAGATAGCAGGAGTGCAAGGAAAACAAGACTGCAAAATGAACTCCTTCTCTCTGTATTTACATTGGTTTCCAGCTCCTTCTATGAACAGGCATATGGTGTTAATCTAAACTGTCCAACACATTTGTGGGAGGGAAGTAGCACCCAGAAGATTATTACAACATTTTACCTGGCAGATGCCACGATATTTATTGATATGAAAATTTCCTCCATCCCTATCAGCCACTGAAACCTCTCTCTGTGAAATTCTCTTTAATTTAGTCATAGCTCTATTATAGTATTTTGTTAAACTCCTTAAGTTTTACTGTCTCTAGAATGTACATTCATTATTCAGGAAAAGTTATCACTAAAGTCAATAGAATTTTAAAGTAATGAATGATGTGTTTATTGTAGTTGGCTGGTTGAACATGTTGCATTTTTATGAGTAATTTCTGTGGGCAAACATATTTATGTGTCCATATGTATGCACAGGTACGTATATGTAAGTATATATATGTATGTAGACTTGTATATTTGTGTATATATGAATTTTTAATTTTGATCTTCAAACCTGCAATTTTATATCAAATATTCCTAAAGAGAACACTAAAGTCAATTAACAATGATACATCAGAATGCTAAAAAGAAGGGCCAAAGTAAAGTATTGTTGAATTAACTTGGAGATAATCCTGAAATGTGTAATAATGCCAAGCCAAATCTGGAAAGCATTTATAAAGTAATGCAGGATATATTAGAAAAAAAATTAAAAAAAAAAAGTTTCCTTATTTGTCTTTTAAAAACAATATTTGGAAATAGATTCCCTACAGTTTTGATCAAATAACCAGAGCCAATATAAATATGAAGAAAACAGGTCAAAGACAATTTTAAAGGCATCTTTTGAAAGGGCAAACACTTTCAGTTTGGTTTTACTTTTGCAGAGAAAAGCTATATTCAATTCAATCAAGCCCTGTGTTTTCAAGTATTTTGTGGTTCTGGCTTAATTCCAGAAAGGGGAAAAACTTCAAAGTTAAGGATCAAGCCTCCAATATGACATAGTTGGGTAGAATTAAGGATGGTAACCTGTTGTGATAGACAGTAGGGAGGGAGTGCTCTCCGACCCTGGATTTCCTTCCTTTTGCTCGAATCATAACAAACCTCAAACACAGATGAATTTCTTTTGCTATTACAATAATACATCTTTTTATTTTGGAAGCAAATAAAATCTAGACTCTCTGCATATGTGTATTGGTAATAAAACATTTTGTACCTCAAAGATAGCTACAAAACCTGACTCCCCTTTCCTGGGAGCCTTGTTCTTTGTGCCTACAGGGCCTTGTGAACACCCTTGTCTTCCCTTTGGAAACGTGCTCATAACATCCAGTGACATGCAGTACAGTAGCATATGGTTCTACCTCTAATAGGAATGGTATTTGAGAAGAGTCAAGGTCCACACATGGAAACATCATTGATATAACCACTGATAGAGCTTGAGAAACTGGGCAATGCTTTGGGCCCAGAGCCAATCACCTTTAGTGGAGTTTTCTATAGCAAGGCAAGTTGGTGGATATGCAGAAAAGATTGAAGAGGGTATGTGGAAACCATACATGCTGCTATGTCTTATAGGTTAAAAATTTTCCATCTCCATCTGTTCCTTACAGGGAAAGTTGGATTTTGTGAGCATATTTTTTCCACAAAAAGAGTATCTGCTTTGTATAGAAAATTAGAGCTATTCATTAGACAGCCAAACACCTGCAAGCCAAATATTTCTGGCTGAAAGTATTGATCCTCTCAGGAGATGGGAGTTTGGTGCTTCATTTCCATGCTCTTTGTGAGGGACTTACTTGTGCCACATGTCTTGTGTGGCTGAGCTTGTGTGGGGACAGGAGCACACGTGACAGCAGTGCTGCTGTGGAACAGAGGTTGGGTGTGAGCTGATATCCCACTCCACTCCTGCAAGACTGAGCTCTGCCTGCAAACAAGCCAGGGCAGTGGGGATGCTCAAGGACCTCAGGCTGGAAAAACACTCCAGGATCAGGTTAAGCAGACACAGATTCTGATACAGCACTGCAGAGAACAGTCATACCTTCAAATACCTAAAACTACCATTTGCATGGTTAATGTTTTTTTACTGTGAGTTTTCAGATGGAACCTTTCTATTTTACTGTTATAAAAACAAATCTTTTTAGATTTTCCAATTAAAAACAGATCAATAAGCTCTAATAGTTTTTGGAAAGTAATGGGCCTCACTCTGCTCCATTAAACTCAGAGACATTAATTGGGCAGTAGATTACCTAGAACAGAAGCCAGGTAATGCTTGAATTTAGATTAGATATAAGAAAGAAGTTTTTTACAACAAAGGTGATAAAACACTGGCATGGGTTGCACTGCACAGAGAGGTGCCCCATCCCTGGAAACACTCAAGGTCAGGTTGGATGGGCTCTGAGCAGCCTGGTTTGTTGAAGGGGTCTCTGTGTATTGCAGGGGGTTTGGAATAGATGGCCTTTAAAGATCCCTTCCAGCAAAAACCACTCTCTGATTCCATAGATTTTTAGTTAATGGTTCTATCTAACAACTATTTAGTTTTTCAGAATTGCATTTTAGTTTTGGTCAAACTGAGTTGTGAAAATAGAGTTGGCAAAGTAAAAAATAATCAAGAGAAGTATAATTTTTTTTTCAACCCAAAATATTTAGTTCAGCTTCATTAGAATGGCTTCATTTTTAGTTTAAAAGCTTTTTCTCTTTCCTTTTAAAATTTAGAGCAATTTTAAAATGGACAGATTAAAAGCTTGTTTTGAAAGTTTTTTAGTGTTTTGGCAGTTCTAAAATGAACCACTCCATTTTTAAAATACTAAAATGAAGTGCTTTGACATTTTAATTTTTTTTTTCTCTGCATTGTTTCATCTGGGACTATTTGCTAAATTCAATTCAAATTCATGAAGAGTCTCACTCACCCTGAAATTCATTTGTGTGGTGTATTTATTATTTGTCAGACAGCAGCGGTTCATTAAACTCTGCATCAGTTCAACCTTAAATAATGGAAGAGAATTCTTAATAGGGCCTTGTTCATATACAGCTTCAATTCTCACTCACCTTGTAATTACTGCCCTAAGGGGCACTCAGCTGTGCAGAGCCTGTGGGAGAAGAGGTGGCAGGACAGAGCTCAGCCCCCTGAGCTGGTGTTGCTTCCTGCCCTCCACCCAAGAGCATCTTCCTCCTCCTCGAGGACCCATGTTACCCCTCCAGCTTGCCCCAGTGTTTCTGTAGCCTTTTGCTGAGCTCTGCCTTTCTGCCCCTGGCTGCTTTTGCCATCAAAGGAAGACTCTTTGCTCTTCATGTCACTATTTGTGGTCACTGCACTTCTTAGGCTTTATTGCCTTCTCCCCTTTCTACCATTAGTGAAGACTGGCCTGTTTATACTCCAACTGGTTTAAATATTTCTAAAAGCCATTCACCTGCAGTAGCAGTCAACAGCTGGCATGCCAACATTTTTGTCTTTTCTAGCTGCTCAGCTTCACCAGGGCTATTCACAGCTTGCACTTTGCTAAGGTCGTTGGTATCACCCTTACACATTTCCTGTATTACATGAGGATCAGGTTCCAGTAGTTAACAAGTCAAAAAATATTCCTGGGGGAGGAGAGGAACTAGGTAGATAAGCGTGTTCCACATGTGCACTTTATTTTGGGAATTGCTGCCTTCATCCATGTGAGAAATAATTGTGATCAAACATAGGTCTGAAACGTGGTACTACAGATCACACAGAAATGCCTTTGTACTCTAAATGTTCCAGTCCAGCGAGGCCAGAGTATGATGGGATGTCAACTGCTGGCCACTGCTCAGTGCCTGCATCTATAAATAGTCTCTGGGTCAACCTTTGCACTACTGTAATTGGGAATAGCTCCAGTAAAATCTGTATCTCCACATTTATTCTCTTGAAATTTAAAGCCAGGTTTGGCCCACTATGTGGACAGAGTCCAACTGGAAACTAGGGCCAGCCTGACTTATGGGAGAGGATGAGAACTAACTCTCCTGCAGTTAGCTAGCCTCAATCCTCATGTGTGTCCCAGATATAACTGTTCTGACCTCAGTGGAATTGATCCTAATTTATGCCACTGTAACTGAGATTGCAGTGTGCATTGTTTGAATTCTGTTGGGTGCGCCTTCTTCCAGATGGAAACTATTTGCAAACTATAACAGCCTCTTTCCTAACGTTGAGGCTTGCCATATCTGAAATTTTTGGTGGGGCAGGGGTGTGGAGAAAAGGATATAATGCCAACTTTGTGCTTAGTGTTACCTAGTGACATTAAGTTCTGCAGTGTTCTATTAAATTATCAGCGCTTAATTAGGGGATTAGAAGACTCCTATCCTCTCATCCTAATTACAGAATGTGTTCCAAGACACTCAAAAGAAGGGAGGAGGTAGCTTCAGGAAATTCAGAATGGCAATGTGGTGATTCTGTGCAGGCCTTTTTCCTTATTAGGCGTTCCTGCTAATTGATTTTTCTTGCGTCTGCAGCTTCTGTTTTTTCCAGCTTTATGTATTCCATTGCTGAAGTTTGATGAATGGGATGCTGTGCAGCTGAAAGATCACACGTCTCAAATGGCTCACTTGGCGTTCTCAGTCTGAACTGACTGGCAGAGCTGCAGCTCCTTGACAAGGGGAATGGCTGCTTTTCTCTTAAAAGAGCACTGTAACTCTTAAATGCAACATAAAGGCAAGATATTAGCAAGATACTATACCTGCATGTGTGTGTCTGTCTATAGACACACATATATGTGTGTGGATATATGTCTTTTTGGAGTGAAAAGGTACTCTGTCCTTTTGCAGTCGCACTGGAAATGTTCAGTTTGTCAGCCTGACTCTTTTCCCTGTTAGCAATGAAATTTGGCCAGGAGTCCTAGCGTGCCATAGGAAATCAAGCCGTGACCACATTAAGCATGAGTGGCAGGGCAAGGTTGCAGCCTGTAACACTATGCTGGGGTGACCTGTTGCAGAGTTGGAGGCTGAGGTGTGAGCCTGAGTCACATAACCATTTGCAAGTGAAGCACAAAATGAAGCTCGAAGCTGCTTTGCCTATTTACTCTTTCAAGAGGCATTTAGTGACTGTTTTATATTTTGAAAGCATATAGGAAACTTCAGCTGCAGGGCTTGTAGCCAACCTTCAGGAATCAAAATGGAATATTTCTTAGTTTTACCTACAAGTACACTCATGGCATATTCCTACTTATTCTACTTTTCAATTATTTGAAAAGTTTTTCTATAAACTCATGTACAAATTGACTGCTGAGAAGAGTCTGACAAAGACAGAGATGTTCAGCTGCAGTGAAATACCTACATGGGATCACCCAACCAGTAACAGGAATAGGTTGGTGGATCTTTCCTGTGATCAGCTCGGGAGTTGTTCTACTCAGCAGGAAGTTAGGCAGTCTTTTAAAGAAGAAAAAAGAGAGGTGCCAGGGAATTGTTTGCATGACCTATAAACTTCGTGCCCTAAATCTGTCTCCTGAAATACTGAACTGAATGCAGATGGAGAAAAAAAAACCCAAAACTGAAGATATTTTTGATTTTGAAGCCTTCTTATGAATTTCTCTTTCCCTTTTTTTGGTAATTTTTGATTCAATTTGCTCTTTAGCCCAAGAAGGTACATTTGAATGCAGCTTTGAAGGGAATTTGGCTCAGTGATGTAAGGCAGGCTAGGGAAAAGCCTGGTCTTAAAATAGAAACAAAGGACAGTGCATGAATTGGCTTCCCAGATCCCACTGAAGCACAACTTGAACTTTGCCTTGTGGAGTAGCAAACTTGAAGAGTACAATGAAAACTTTCACCAGAAAAAGGGCTGCAAAGGATCTGCTCTGTCCCACCCTTTTACAGCAGCAAACAGGCTCTGGTGAAGATCACCCACCTACAGCATCTTTGCCTCTGTCTGAGACTGCACACCTTTGTGAGGAGTCACTTGTGAGTTTTCCGTCTGTGAGGAGAAGGCAGTCTGGCTTTTTCATGCTTCAGTCAGTTGGAAAACTATTCAAACTGTGTTGGATATGACTGAAGCTGATAGGAAGATAACATTTGTATTTGTAAGTTGTGGCTCACACTTCATGTTAAGGTCTGACTAGGACTGAGGTACTACAGCCTTGTTTAATAGCATAATCCAGAGCTGGATGTTGGACACAGGTATGAGATTGATGGCCCAGGGAAGTGCCACAGTTCAGCAGACTCCTTAGGGAGCTGTGTATTGTCCCAACATGAATATCATCTCTTCCCATAGTGCAGAGCAGCAGAGGATTATGGAATGCCAGTCAGTTCTTGCAAGAATTTCCAGATTTGCAGCACCCTGAAGCACTTTGTGCATCCTAGAAGGCTTAAGATGCTGAGGACATAAAAGGTCATTTAAGGACTGCCCCAGCATAGGCCCAGCCATATCTGCTTCATTTCTGATTGACATTAGCCCAATCTGTTCTTAAGACAGGCAGGTGACAGAACAGCTCCATAGCTTCCCAAAGAGTGGAGCTGTACCTTGGCTGGGTCTTAGTGTTACAAAGCTTCTCCTAATAATGTCCAGTACAGCTCTGTCTTTCTTGCTGCCAATTATGCTGTTTTCACTTTTCTGCTAAGCTAATTTCTTCATTTTTATACCAGTCTTTTCTGTGTCTGCAGACTGTTATCCCAGGTATCACTTCTGCACACTAATTATCTCTAATTATTCAGTCTTATCTTTTAAGTTGTGTTTTCTAGATATGTGGTTCTTCTCAGAGCTCCATCTAACAGCAGTCTGTCACTTAACAACTTTCTGGAAGTCAACAGAATGTGCTCAACACTGGACCCTGGCACTTTAGCTGAAGCCTTGCCAGTGCCCAGTACCTGGTCAGAGGCTACTGATGGCTCTTCCAGTGCCTCTTGCAGGGCTGCTTTCACCAGAATGCCAAGGACTGCTTTCAACATTTAATTGCAAGTAGCTGTGGCTACTTATAATTAAATTAATTACTTGATATAATTAAATAATTACTTGAGGCTGAACTGATGCTAACAGAAGCCAGACATTCATCTGGCATAAAATTGATGCAATGTTTTAATGTCTCTAAATAATCCTGACTTACATTTTCCGAGCACAGTGAGCAGTTTACAAATGCCCTGGCACGACAACACCTGAGGCTCCTGAGCTGTTTCACTATGGGTGCTGCCTCTGCCAGCTGCATCTGTGTCTCAATCTGAAGCTGCTTCTGCTGTGATGGACATAAACTCCCAGTGCATGAATGATGCATGTTTGCATAATTAATACCAATTGTTTAACCAGAAGCACTTGCTGCATCAAGTGTTAAAATCATATTACTTCCAAATACTGCTGTGTTTTTCTGGTTTATGTTTTAAATTAGTGTTTAAAACTCTAATCAAAATATTATAATTAATGATTTAAATTCTGTTAAAATGTACAAGCAGTGTGTTATATTCAAAATGCCACCAGCTCTGATCAACTCTAAAATTGAAAAACATGTTTCTGTGATTTAAGGCATCACAAAATCATCATAATGTTATTGCAATTAACAATGTAATTAAGATTTACAGGTTGCATAATTCATTTCACATGTATAACAATTGAAATTGAATTAATAAAAATTGTGTGCTAATTAGCAGTATTTTCAGAACAAAAAATGTTTCAACAATGAATTCTGGATAATATCTTTTTCCTTTCTTCCATTCTTTGCTGGATTGTTATTCTGCTTCCATATTTTCAGATTTCCAGATCTTCCCGGTTGTACTTTACCGTAGGGGAAAAGAATGAAGTTTTTAAAAATTGCAAATCTTTAGCTGATTTAAATCATTCTTCTTTTACTGACAGTGGTCGTTGTACTTGCTGCTGCATATTATTATCTACACCTTGGTCATATATTAATTTAAGTGATTGTATAGTAGAAAGAGCATGTTATATTCATGGATTGATAAGATTGAACAGTTTTGGAGACTGATTGCTGTAGTCTCGTTTATGACAGTGTAACTTAGTTGTAGGCTCAGCTGAAGCCTTTCAAAATGGAATGGATCAAGCAATAATTCTTATTAGAGTATGTTTTACTAAAGTCAGGCAACACCCTTTTCTGTTACTACTATTGAATGTGTAGCAATAGCATGAAGCAGTAGAGCTCCATTGTTTTAATGATTTTCCAGTCTTATTTAAGTGTATTGGTAGATCCCCTACCTTGATGTGGTGATGAAAAAAGACAGCTTCAATAGATACTTACTCCCAAGGGAGATTAAAGGACTTAAAATTTGGTCCGTGTCTGAAAAGTGACAGGGAAGATCATTCCATGTAATCAAAATAGACATGAAGTGGCACTGATTATTGTAACTGCTCCATAGCCTTTCCTCCTGCTGTACCCAAAGTCCTTCAGTAGAGTCACTCTTCTGAACACTGCTCCTGCTTTGCACTGGCTTTGGTGCTAATATTCAATGCAAGAAAACAACACTGCAGGTGCCTTTTGATGTTAACATTTACTCATTGGCATGGAACTTCTGCAGGTCACACCTCACTGTCTGAGGAACCACTGGAAAAATAGATCTTCTATTTTTTGTTGTTGAAGGAGTCCTTAATGCCTAAAAGGACACAGCCTACAGGACTGGGCTGTCAGACAGCAGCTCATGACTTGCATTATGTTATATTGACAATGTCTTGGCAAATGAGATGCTGACAAATTGTTTTGCAATGAAAGCATAAACTATACAGAATATGGTGCAAGGCACACAATATAAAGAGACATCCTCCAGTCTCCAAGGACTTGCATTATTTTATTGCTTACCATATTTATTCTAATATCTGTGCTGATGCAGTGTCTCGTTTGGGACGTGGGAATTTTTTCCCTTCTGCCTCATGCAAAGCACCCATCAAGACTCTGAGCCCACCACCATTTGTGTTTATCAGGTGATGTAACACAGACTTCTGTGTTGCAGAGGCCAGAAGCTTTCACAGGGGCCAACATTAGAGACTGAAAGATTCTAGGTATTCAAAGAGGTGATGTCAAGGGAGATTCAGGTTAGACTTTAGGTGTCCAGAAGTGCAGGTGGATACATTTTATCTGGATGTTATAGAATACTCATCCTAGTCTTAAAAAACCCTAAAATTTTGAATAATAAGTAAAATCAAATCTCTTACAAAAGCCCACCATCATTAAGTTAAAAGCAAAGGCAACATGCAAATTTGATTCACTGCTGAGGTGTGCCAGAGGGTCTCTTGCAGCCCCTTCCACTACTGCTTTTGGGGTCAGGTGTTGAAATGGTGCTGAATTCCTCATATTTGGGTGGACTCAGCATGGTTCATTGGTACTGATTTGTGTTTGCCTCCCTTTGGTAGGAGTGGGGCTTTAACTACTTGACAGTCCTGATACTCAGCAATGCTCTGTCAGTCTTGTATTTATCAAAATTTCAGACAAAGTGATGTTTTTAGGATACACTTAGAGATAGATTTAAACCAGTAATTATTAGATATTTCTGGGTTTCAGAGTTCAGCCATTATGGAAAGATGTTTTTAAAGAGATGAAGTGTGTGCCACCAGTTTACTGTATTGTGCAGAGAAAGATGAATTTTTTTGATTTCTGTCTTTCAAAAACAAGCAGAAAATGGGGGATATATATTTTTTTAGCTTTTTAAAATCCGTAATTAAATAAGCTTTCCACTAAGATAACATATGGAAAACACTGATTCAAAAAAGAAAAAAAATCTAGAAAGGGCTGAATTAGTGGAAAGGGAGATAAAGATGAAAGTAGCCTTATAAATAAATATTACAATAGAAATCACAGTAACATAACACTATCCTTTCTGTCCTATTTTTATGCTCTAATGAAGCCCTGTTACTTATTTCTGTGGCCCCCTCTTTGATGAGTGGTTCAGTGTTCCCTGCTGCAATAAGCAGTTATCTGAAATACCTGTGGGACTGGCCTCTCCCAAGACACACAGTGTGGATTGTTCCCTAACTACTGATTTCTACCATTTCAATGGCACAAAGGATTCTGTGTTTTGACATGGAAATCCTTATAACTCTAAAAATGAATTAAGTATTCACCCAATCATTAAATGACATCATGAAAGCAGTTCTTTTGCTGATGTGGTGACTGTAGAGTTGCTTGACATTATTCTGCTAACACAATTTGACTGGATATATGTTTTGACATCCAGACAACAGGGATACTGATGGAAACTGATGGACCCAATGTCAAAAGAAGAAAAGCTGGCTGCAGGAGGACACCCAGAAAATTAATAGGTAGATTGTAAAAAACCCCTTTCCCAAAGGGCAAAGTCAGTAAAGTGAGGACTGAATAAAACCTCCAAAAAACTGAAATAAAGGCACAGACAAACCAATTCTTATAAAAATAGCAAAGAGATACTGAGGGGAGTTTGGAGCTCAGTAGATGCAGGCTGAGGAATGGTTAATTTGAACCTGAATAGTTGACATTCAACATTCATATTTTTGTTACTGCCACAGCCTTCAAAAATAACTGCGTTGATACTGTAGAGAACCTCATTATTAAGCATCCTTTATCTTGTTCACACTTTTAGTCTTTTCCTTAATTTCCACTATAAATATGTTCCAGAATACTGTGAACAAAATACCATCCACAGGAAGACTAGCATTTTTAGACATTTCTGGGGGGTTATTTCAATTTAGAAGCCAAGACCTTTTCTTACTTCCATCAAGAGCCTTTGTAGGCAGTTCTGCTAGCACAGTTATAAAGTGTATTTATATATAATCTTCAAAATCTCCAAGATTTTTAAAAAACATATATCCTGTTTTGGAATCAGCCAGAAACATAGTCCTTCACATATTTTGCCCATTGTGAACTGAGCATTTTTATCTGTCATAGGTTGGTCACTTTTCCCAGACGTGGAGTGACATATGTCACAGGTAAAGGACTTGTGACAGGGCTCAAGGCAGAACTGTGTTAAATAATGCAGTGCCGAGAATCCAGTATTTGCACAGTCAACAAACTCCTCCAAGTAAATGATAACATTTACATATTTTGCCACCTGCTGACATCATGTCTCTCTTTGCGCTGACTCCAGTTTCAGACTTTCTAAAGCCAGTTAGAGAGACTTCATTATTCTGACTTTTTGGAGTAGCCTCTGAAGTTCCTGAAGCACAGAAAATAATTATATATTTACTGTTCTCTTATATTCTCCTGTAGGCCTCCAGTGATGGCCACTGTTTGATACAGGACTCATATTTGCAAACTGGACCTTTGACTTGCTCCAGAATGGCCATTCCTATTGTTCTATGCAAAACCCCACACCAAACCAACCCTACAAAGAAGCCTCAAGTCATCCAAAATGCTAAATAACAAGAAAGAATTCTATTACCAAGAAATTATTCTTAGATCAAAATACTGAAAATCAACAAAAAGGAAAAAAATAAGTTTTGTGAAAGTAACTTGGCTTCATTTTCTGTAGTTCTTGGCTAGAACATTTCCATTGATAGAGTTGCTAAGTGCATTCTATTTACAAATATAAACACTTGATTTTGATCAGCAAAAATGCATCAGCACACTTGAACAGTGTCAATGATGACATAATTACACTCACAATTTCCTCTCTGTAATGATTTTTAAATGTCAGCAGTCATTTTTTGTCTAATTGTAGCCTGCATGTCAGCACTTCCTCTTAAAACAGCATGTTCCTCTCTACTGGAATTTCACACCTCTCCACTCACTCACTCACTCACTTCACCAGTGCAGATAATGAAGATGATAAAGGGCTCCAGGATATTTTCACTCCTGTGCTGCTTTACCATTTAACATCAAGCAGGCAGAAACTTTTTTTTTAAAGTAGATAGTTTGATCAGTTAGACTATAATTATTTGATTTTAATGAACAAATCAAAAAGTAGTTTTCATTTTTCAAACCCCATGCTGGTGCTTTGCTAATAACCTGTTTAAAAGCTGGAGCTTCAAAAAATTCTCACCCATTGAGACCTGAACTTACCGAAGGAGAAAGCTGACCCTGCAGTGCCAGCCCTTGATCACTTCAGTGCAAAGCAGGTGATGCTTGTTGCTCTTCCAAGGCAGCCTGGTTAGAGATGTTTTCACTACCATCTCTTGCTGTGGCCTAGAAAGTGACTTTTCAAGTGCTATTTTGCACAGCTCCAGGCCCCAGAGCCCACAGCACTACAAATAGGTGCACCTCAGAGCTCTCTTCCTGCTCCCACTGATCACAGACCACATCCTCACAGGTATGGAAGTGGATCACTTGTGCAAGGAACTGGAAGCTCTGCACTGAGGTTAGCAGCAAACATTTTCCACTCCTCTGAACATATGCTGGAATTGGAAATGGGCCAAGGAGGCCTCCTTCAATCCAATTTGCTTACAACTCATCTTCAGCTCTCTGATGATGCTTAACTGTAGGGTTTAGGAGATAAAGCTTATAATTTACTGGCCCATTTAGTATCAAAACAGGTGAAAAGCCAGAAAGAATTCACACTGTGAAATCAAATAATGAAATAAGGTTGAGATGTCTGATAAAAAAAGTACAACTGAGTATCTCTAATGACAAATACACACAGACAATGACATATCAACTAGTTATTTGTCTGAATATGTCCCTGAAAGCTAGAAGAATGAAAATGAATTAATTGAATAAACACAGGTGAGGGGGTGGGAGTGTGTTTTCTATAGCCCATGATAACATTCATTATGTCCCTCTGTGACATTCCCATCACATGTGACTCCTACATCCCCAAATGTCTGTGTACACACAGGTGTGTGGGGACTGTGCATAGATCACACAACACAAATGCAGACATGAGTCTCTTTGTGATTTATGCTGCATTTTGTGCCCTACACTTTGAACTTTCTTTTTTGGCTAAATTGGTGCCTCAGAAATCTTCTGGAGCTCTTGGAAAGGGCAGGGTTTTTTAACAACTGCATCCTGTGCACTTGTGAGATGTGTGGATGTGGAGAGACAATTTAGAGATGCTCCTGCACCCCACTGCAGAGGGATGTCCTCAAGGAAACAAAGCAAACCAAAGACACCAACAGCCAAGCAAACAAGAGCAAAAGACATCAGGCTTTGAGTACTCCTAGGAGAATATGANGAGAGAGACTCCCTTCCGGGTTGTTTCCTCCTCGATTTGTGTCTAAACCGGCACAGTGCCCAAGACAGGGGAAGACCTACCATGGGGAACATGGTGTGTGCAGCTACCTTGCCTGGGCTACTCTTGAAAGAACAGGAGTCAAAATCTAAAAATACTAAAAGCTGAAAGACTGTGTATGAGATGAGCCTAGAACACAGAGGCACTGCTCTAGAACTTTCCTTTGAAGAGCAGGTTCATCTGTTTCCATAGAAAAGCAAAAAGGACATTTACCTGTCAGTTTGCTTCTTTAGGGTTACAGAAGACAATAAAACCTCACACAGAGCAGAGAAAATGCTCAATTACCCCGGTCAGGAGGTTTTTCTTTGTTGGGCTTTTGTTTTGTTTGTTTGTTTTTGTTGTTGTTTTTTTTTTTTTTTAGGGGGGGATTGGTTGGTTGGTTTGGGGTTTTTTTGGTGTTTGTTTTTTTGTTTGTTTGTTTGATTGGTTGGGTTTTTTTAGTTTATTGCTGAGTGTCTCAGGGGGAGCTGAAACCCCAGCTTTTTAATGAACTAGCAAAGGCAAATTGCATATTACACTCACCCACCCCCAACATTTGAACATGAAGAAATTTGCAAAGGGAAAAGGGGAAATGGAGTTTTCTGTTTCAATGGACCAAAGGTATTGGATTATTGATGTTACCCATAGGAATTGAGCTTATGTTTTACATTACAATCAAGCATTCCTGTAGCTTCAGACAAATAAATAAAGGCTGCTGAGAGAATGACATGCTGTTCATTTAGTGTCTAACCATGGCAGGTTCAGCCTGTAGGAGCACACAAACATTGCCTGTACTACCTGAAACAGGTTTATGGCCTTGTAAAAGAAGACTGTCACGGGCTGTGCAGTTTGGCAGATTATTCAGGACTCACTCACTGCATACAGAGCATTGGCTTCTGCTGCATCTGAGGGTGCCTGACATTGCTTAAAGTCATGCCAAAAGAATTGCAAGTTGGCCTCTCAGAAAACAAGGCACATTAAGTTAGAGACCACATCTGAAAACTTCAGTTGATTTGCTTCATATGAACTTGAATTGAACCTCAACCTTACAAAACAAGGCATATTAAAACATAAAGACAGCTGAATGGTAACCATGACAACACTACTTCCAAAAACCCATTGGTATAGCCAACATTTATACATCTATACTGCCAGGGATAACACATTCTTTTGTACACTTACTAATACCTATACTTCATGCTGTGTGCATGACTTTTCATCAGCAAAACTGTACATTATACAGGACTTTCCAGATATTAATTTACCTTTGATGTTTCTTGCTACTCTGATAAGGCCCATGCAAAA
This sequence comes from Notiomystis cincta, assembly GCA_013398075.1. Lineage (NCBI taxonomy): Eukaryota > Metazoa > Chordata > Aves > Passeriformes > Notiomystidae > Notiomystis > Notiomystis cincta. The sequence goes on along the minus strand of VZRX01022563.1, from coordinate 131,189 downwards.
TGAAATGAATCAAAATGTTCCAAGTTTTAGGCTTGGGTGCAATATGGTCTCAAAATATTGCCTCAATTTTAAAAGTCTGTCTTGTGGCAAAATCTGTTCTGCAACTACGTGTTGCATTCCACTGAGCCATAATATTAGTTATAGCATTTTAATTTCTTTTATTTTTTAATTGTGATAAAAAAGAGTTACATTTTTTCATTTCATGTATTTTAGGAAGATGAATGCCAATTTTTTGAATAGATTGTTATGTTAAATGAACCTTTATTCCATTTAGATGTCTGCTATTTTTCAGTCTTTGGACTAAAGGATGATTCTTTAGTTTGGACTCTTGTCAGCACTGATGTAAAGTGCTTTATGTTTCATTTTTATAACCCATTTCATCCCAACTGGGGTGCATTTTTAATCCCCTTTTCTCTAACTAAATTGAGGAATACAGCCCTTTCTATCGGTTTGGAGCGGGATATGTTTAGTTTATTTTGAAATATCCTGCCAAGGGACATTTTCCTAAATGAGTATTTTCTAATCTTTAATTACTATCACAAATACTTTTGCTGCCTGCACATTCTTCCAGTGAAAGGTTGTATAGAGCAGTCACTGCATTCTACATGTCCTGTGGGACTGTGTGAGGAGCTACACACTCCCCTTTCACACAGTGAACAAAAGCTAAATTCTTGCCTTCTTTCTTTTCTTTCTTTTCCTTGGGTCTGAAATGCTGAAACTATAGGTGCAGTCCTGAGGGCTGAATACTGATGCTCAGACCTTCTTGGGTGGTACCAGGGTAAGGCTGGATGCAGCTCTATGATTCATCTGCCATCTCTTCTTTTGCAATCCATTGCTTTTCTGACCTTTTATATATTTACTTCATAAGCACAGATGCAGTGTTTACTACTTCTTTGGGGACACAATGAATTGCAAACACAGTGTCCTTTCCCCCAAAAGACTAGAGCATAAATAGTTCAGTGGCTATCAACCAGGAGCACTACACATATGTAATTCTTTTTGTATTTCTATATGTGATGTATTTTTATAGATATATAAGATGTAGAACATTGACAATGTGCTCACTTAGCCCATTAACGAGTTGGATACGTGTCTTTGGCATCAGCCACTTCTATTACACAGCACTCAGAAGCCATAGCAAAGGCAGCCTTAGAGTGCAAAAATCTCTACTCCTGTACTATTAATGCATATCATTCTTAGCTCATCTCTGACAAGCTATGTTAAAGTTTTGCTAACTGGAACTGCAATCGTACCTTTTAATCCACTCTGTGCTTTGGAAACGAGACCTGGCTTGCATCTGGGCTGTCCTCAATAGCTGTGCCTGCAGTCTCAGAACAGTGATGTCAGGGAGGTTTATCTGTCCTGCAGGGAGAAACCTTAGATATAACCTGGTGTTTAATTTGTCTTGGCTTTCCCTGTTGGCTTCTCCCAGGCTAAAGCCACATAAGCTAACACATAAGGAATATGGATAAAATGGGTGCCAGGATTTGACTGTAAACTGCTGCCCAAATTAGCACAATGGTATAGTTACTATTAAAACAAATTGCCCAGTGTTTTAAAGAGACCTCCAAAAGTTGAATTAGTGAAGCTCTCATGGTCTTAAACCCAGGGATCTATTTCTTGCCTTTTCAAAATACAGAGCTTGAAATGAAAACTTTCATTGCCCTTTCCACTTGTCTATCCCAGGGTTCATGTAGCTTAGATTTAATTAATTGTCAGATAAAAGGTCTGGTTTACAAGCACCAGTTATGAGTGACAGTTGCAGTGGTAGTGGCATCCACCTCCTATTGTGGCTTTTTTGTCTAAACTGTCCTTTCCTTAGTGTGACCTTAGTAGAACCTTTTTCTACTTTGGGGACAGCAGGAATATGTAATCCAAAACATCCTGTCTCCATCTGGATGCTTCCCTCCTTTCTTCATCCAGCACTTGCTGCATGAATGCTGCTGTAAAGGTACCACAAGACTGTGCTACAGGCACAAATGCAGCTCACTAATTGTTCTAGGAATGAGAAGTGAAAGAGCAGTGACACCCTGGGGGCATTAAGGGACAGAAGACTCACGGCATGAGCAACAAAACCCTGACAATCCTCCTGGTGCCCCCCTCCCTCTGGCTTTTCACTCACCCTGGGCACTGCTCTCAGGACAAGAGCCCCCAGCATGGCAGCAGCAGCCCGTGCCCACTGCTGGCACCATGTCCCCTGCCATCAGCTTCTGTGACCAATGCCCACTCAGGCTGCTGGGCAGGCAGAAGTCCAGTGTGGAATCAGCCATAGCACTGCTGCATCTTTGGGTGTCAGCAGCACTAAGTGAAATGGCAAGCAAGGCCCTTCCACAGCTATCCAGTGCCAGCATCCTTCCTTCTTTAATCCAGTTGGCCCAAGAAAACGACATTGAGAACAAGATTAGCTGGGACTGATGTTGCTGTGATGCTGTAAAATCTTTAGTAAATAGGGTTTGTAGCTGCTAATACCCCCCCTTCTCCTCCCAGTTAAGACAACACCACCCCACTGCACAACCTGTGCTAAGAGTTACCAGCCCAGCTGTGCAGGGCATTGCCATGCAGGGCTCTGTGCTGGGCTGTGCTGCTCACAGAGCCACGCCAACCTGTCTGTGATCTACCCTAGCTGGGCTTGTGCAGCTTGTTCCAGCTCTCTGCAGCAAGATTTAAATTCTGTTTTGTAGAGAGTATACAGAAATGTTCTGTCTCATAATCTGCTGTGAAAAACTACTGCTTCCCTAAATGATTAAGTTCTTTAGGACACATTCAACAAACTGACTTATTCCTCCTGTAAACAGGAAAAACACATCCCTTACTGCTGCAGAGGCTCCTAAATGAGGCACAGCTGGATGGCTGCCAGTAAAGCCTTAGTATAGTAGTAGGCTGGGGAGCAAGGATGCCCTGGCAACCACGTGTTTGTCAGTGAGGATGCTGCATAATTTTTAGCAAATGGTTGTGAGTTAAGGCTGGGGGTGGAGGTGTGGTGAAGAGGGAGGTTTGCTTCCCAGAGATTTACACAGGAGCTGCTGCAGAGAAGGTAAGCACTCTCCATGGAAAGCAGTGCTGGAACAATGGAACCTTAGATGTTTAAGGCTAAAGAGCCTTCATTTTGCAGGTGTACTTAACTCTTTCTTCTATCTGCTTGAAGCTACAAATGTGACAAGGTGCCTCACCATCACAGGACAGATGTAAGGGAAGGTTACACAGGCTACTTTTGAAAATAACAAAAATTAAAGCTTACAGAGAGAAAGGGTGAAAAAGCTGGGTTATGAACTGTGATTGGTTTGATCCTTGATTTACTGTTGTAACTTCAATCTCTTCCTTTGTGTAAGTAAGTGTGCATCCCTGCACTAGTAGTTAAGGAATAGTTATAACTTTAACATAGGTACTGATGGTTTTTCTTGCTCTCCTAAAAAGCTAGGTCAGGTCACTTCCTGAATACTGAGGAAGAGAGGTAAATTCTTCTCAGACAACTGCTACACATCATTTGTTGATCTCAGCCTAGGGCAAAGGTCTCTAGGTTAAAGGTTTTCGTGCTTTCATAAATCTAAACTTCTGAGGAAGACAATAGTGGACAGACAAGTGTATTAAATAAATCTGCAGAGTACCATAGCAGTTGCAGCTATTAATTGAGGCCTTGCAAGCATGATCATTCATTCTGTCTACTAAGGACAGCCCAAAGCCTACAGCAGCTCTTTGTGAGGACAGGTGAGTTCTGGTGACCTTGCACAAGTATTGAGCTGGTGGTTCCTCTTCCAAACCTTTGCACAACAGGAATGGTCACTGCTAAGGAACAGATGTGTTTAATGTCACAAAAAACTCCAGTTCATTGGGCTGGGGAACATCTCATGCATTTCAAAAAGATGGTGTAAATCTTATTATTTGATAGTATTAGTTAATATTTACAAAGTATTTTAAATTCCCAGAGAAATCATTATGAAGTTGTTGTAGACATTAATTTGCTATTACTGTCAGGAACAATATTATGTTTTATAAGCTACACAAATGCTAATATTGTTTTGTTTCTTAAGAGTACTTATGTGCTTTATAAAATATTGTGTATTGTTCTCTCTGTTCTCTGATCCACAGTAACTTCATAATGATATGAAACATTAACATTTGGGGATTGTTTTTTACTGTCTTTTTTTCATACAGACTTCCATGGAGGATTTGCTAATGGTATATGTGTGTGTTTGAATTAATGTCAAGGGAGTAGATCAGTTTGACATGGAATTCAACAGCTGTTGTGTCTTTAAGGAGAAAAGGCCTGCTGGATTTAAGTGTGTTTGAGTATATCTGGTTGACTGAACAGTTTCCTCAAGGAAGTATTCATTCAGTCAATGTCCTGAAGGGTTAAGAAAACAGAAACCCATAGTGTTACAGAGTTGTTGTTATGTACGTTGCCAAGGGAACTGTAGCTGGAATGTTTAAATGTGTTGTTTCTCCCCAAACCCACAGGAGTGGAGCTTGAGTGTCTTGGTGTGCCCTAATCCTCACAATTAGTTTCTGTGTGGTGGGGGAGCTGATGGGGCTGATCAGACTAAACACTTGTAGTGACACTGGTAACATTCCCACCATGCTGCACAGAGAGTTTAGCATCGTACCCATCACTTAGGAGAACCACAACCAAAAGCAGAAAAGGGAGTATATTAAAAGCCTCCCTTTTTGCTTCTACTTGAACCCTGTGGATTTCTTTTAGTAATGCATATTATAGAAATTAATGATCTCCAAGGAGACCTCCTTAAGGCTTTGGTAAGAGAAATCATGACATTGATTGATCTTGACTCAGATCTTTAGTATCGGTATTGTTTTGTCTCACATGCCATTTAATTTGCTTCACTGGTGTAAAGTGGGAGGAACCTCTGCTGAAAATTACCATTTCAAGAGAAGAGGCCAATTTTAGCCGTGTTTCCCTGGAAAGGCCAGGCTCTTGCACTGCAACAGATCAGTCTGCAGAAAGTGTAGTCAAGCCCTCCTTATTGGCAGATAATTGCCATAAGAAAAGTACCTAAATGTATCTGTAGGGGTCAACTGTGCCATAAATATTTCAAGAAGCTGGGAATAACCCTCCCAAAGCTTTCCACTGGGCCATCACTCTCAAATGTTGGGCCTATTCTACCACCATGGTTTTTGCATGGGTGGTTGGCAGCACTCAGCTGAGTCATAATTAGCTGAGCACTCCGTGCCTTGTTGTGTCAAGCATTTTTCCAAGCACAAACTGACCCACACTTTGACTGATTTATGTATTTCTTGTGGTATGTGGGAGGGTTTGCATTCAGGGGAATGTTTTCACTTTTGAGCTTGTATCCCCTTCTATCATTCAACATAAGGTTTTTAATATGGCCCAAGATAATTCTGTCTTAATATTCTTTGAGCCACATCTAGTTGCAAAAGATGTGGAAAACACAGATTACCTTCTCCTTGTAGGTGCCTCTCAAGTGCAAAAGCTCAGTGCTCTCCCAAATCATGGTTTCTGAACATCTGATAATTCTTGTTGACTCCTAAGCAGGACCCACATCTTGAGCTGGAGACATCTTGAGGCAGAGGAAGGTCTCCAGCTGGTCAGTGTTGGGGCAGATTACTCTCTTGTTATCCACAAAAGTCCTGTGTACACATCCTGTTGTGATGTTTCCTTTTTTTTTTTTTTTGTTCTTTTCTCAGTATGAAACCATTGATCAACAGGCCAAGAGATCTTTCCTTCTGCATCCAGATAAAACAGTGAGCTTAAGTTTCGGCATGTCCTGGGGTCCTCATCCTCCAGTTATCCATACTGGGAGTCACATGAACTGCAAAACCCTGAGGGAAGAGTGGTTCACAGTCAGGTGAAATTGATTACAAAACTTATTTCAAGATCTTAGATTTGTAAATGTTAGGAAACCAGACACAGTGATAGTAGAATCCTGGGGAGTCAATGCTTCCATCAGTGCTCAGAGGCCAAGTGTCCTATTTCCACTAGGATTGGAATAAGAGGACAGTGCTAAAGCTTGGGAATGCTGACACCACACATTTCCCAGCTGTGATGAAATCTTATGATTTAAAATAAAAGAACAAAGGAATAAAAGCTGAAGCTTGATCACTGACTTCTGTGTCTCTTTTACTCCATGACTTTTGATATTGTGATGCAAAGAGGGACAACTCACAAGCATTAATTTTTCAGTTTATTCTACTACCTATTTTTGTGCTTTCTGAAACTTCTGTACAAGTTAGTTTGACCAGGCATTTCTACACAGTTCTGAAAGTTTTATGTAGGGCTGGACTGAGGTGCATTGGCAGGAGCTGAATGTGGTTTGCCTACAATCTTGTTGGCTCAGGTTTGTACTTCATCACCCAGATTTACCTATGTTTTTATTTAAAATAGTCTCTTAGAAGTCTCTGAGGGTATTCTCAGGTCTTGTAAACTGAATGCAAAACAGAAGCTACGACATAAGCTGAGTCCACTATGTAAAAGACAAAGAACCTATTAAAAACCCTATAAAAAGCAATGTAACTAAATCCCTGCACTCCTCAGAAGAGTTAATCCTGCAATGGGTGCTAAACTCCAGAGCCCTAATGATGGGGCACTCCTTACCGGTCTTCCTTTGCCATTTGCAACCACAAGGTGAGGATGAGCAAAATTCTGACTTTTTCCTTTTATTAGGTGCAGGAAACTTTTGTTTTGGCAGTGCTTCTTTTTGTCATTCACAGAGTTTGTTTTTCTCTTGATTTTTTTGGGAGCTTTTTATTTCCTGTCAGAGTGTGGAGGAGAGAGCTGTTCTAGCCTGTAAGTTATGCGCCCCTTACAGTGCCCCTTAGTTACACAGCACAAGGAAAAGAGAAACAGAATCCATGGCACCGTGCAGAAATGCTGCACTATATAGTTTGCCCTGGTTAAACATTTCCAGAAAGGGAATAACACAACGCTGTGGAGCTCCTGAATGTATTTTGGCCCTTGCGCTGCAGAGTTGCAGGCATTTGGGGTTAAACTGAAACAGTGCTGGATTCTGGGCAAATTTGTTTTCAGATCTGAGCTACACAGATCAGAATTATTTCCTTTTCATATTACCACAAAACTATCTCCTCCATACCTGAAATAAGTGGCAACTGGAGCCTTGAAAAGCAATACACAACAGCTGTGTTAGAACTTAATTTAATACAGCCACATGAACCCAACTTCAGCCACCTTTTTTGATCTTTCTTCAAACAACTTCTAATATCTACAAAATAATGCTGAAAGTCTTGTATGTACAGATTTTTTTTGGTTTTACGTAATTCTGTCATTTTTTGCCTTGTCTTCTCCACAAGCAGGGAGATGTCAAACTGGAAAAGAAAGAATGGTTATGTACATTTTTCAAAGCCAGCAAGAAGCAAGACTTGCATTTTTGGATTGAGCTTGGGATGTTCTCACTTTCTTCTCAGCACTTATCTTGTAATTCACTTTATGTTGCTCTAAAACGTTTTGGTGAGGGAACATGAGCACTGAATCTACTCAGGTCCTTATAGCTGCTGGGATTTTCTGAATTCTCCCTCAGTGCATTCATGGCTAGCGGTGCCTAATGACAGAATGGATCAAACCATTAAACCTAAAAAGCAGCTTACATGAAATTTGAATGTGCACCTGTAGTTTGTGAATCTTGTGTCAGCTGCTTCTTGTTTGCTACTAATATTTGAACCCTGTACATTTCTACATTCCTGTGCATATGCTTTAAAGATGCAAGATCAAACCCTTTATCTGTTTATACTTATGCTTGTCCGTATAGCCCATGTAGACTTTAAAGCTGCAAGGACTGCTTAAAGCTAACTTTGTCTATGAGAGGCTGAGTCCATGCAAAACTCTGGATGCTAGAGCAGGTTCTGGTTGTACTCAAAATCAACTGCAAGTGGGAGACAACAGGATTTTAATAATGTAAACAAGAAAAAAAGAGCCCTATCCATTAAAAGTGCACATTGGAATGACACGGTAGCTGAGAGCAAGTTTCCACAGCAAATATACTATTAACAGAAAAGCTCTTTCTGATCTGTAAATAATACTATTGTAAACTCTAACTTTTGGTTTATCTTCTATTCTACCTATTAATAACTTTCTGTTATGTTAGATGACTTAGTTATTGGAAAAACACTGAGGCCAGCACTCATACAACGAAGCAAAGCTTTCAGCAGCCGGATGCTGGGGACGCTGGCACACATCTGCCTTGTCTGCCAACAAGGGAGCGACAACAGCCCCACAGAACCAGGGCCTTTGGTTAGCCCCTGCATTTTTACACCAGGATTTGTTCACTTGATATAAAATGGTAACTCAGGCAGTCCGAGTCAACACTACAGGGGGCCTCTATAGGGGAAAACACAGCCCCTAAAAGGCTTCCAGAGTCCCCCCCTCAGGTTCCAAGAATGCGGTTTTAACCATCTCTAAGACAAACCCCCCACCAACTTTTACAGAGGCCACCCTCTGCTCACAAAACCTAGTCCTTTCCCTGAAGGCATTCAAGATCCTTTGAAATGGAAAATTTATGCTGTACTGAAATAGTTCATACTATAATAAACAACTAGTGCCATCATTCTGCTGGTATTTAGAGAGCAATTAAACCTGAACCTCATGTGAGGACTCCATTTGGGGTGGAAGGTGGTGCTGTGGGAAGGACAGGCAGCTGACCCCAACAGTCTTTCCTACTGCAGGAGGTTTTACTGCTTGTCCTCTCCACCCCTGCAGTGAACAGCCCCCTTCTCCCTCCCCATATTTACATGAGGCACGGGGGCTTGTGGGGGATTATATAACTTATAGGTCAATTTGTTGTTTGGGCAGAAGAATGTGGTATGTTGGCCGAAGCCGTTTGTTTGCTTAAGTTCTCAGAGTTCAATGAGGTCATTTTCTCATCTTCCCTGTGTTTTCTGTATTTTCCACAGACCTGCCAGCCTCAAACAACACCCTCTTTCTTCGCATTAGAAATGGAAACACGTCCTCTGCAGGAATTTTCCACTTAATAGCTCCTGCTTTCCTACCGGGGGCCTCAGTGCACCACCACTGCAATGCTGTATTTCTTTCCACTGCAGTTTGACATTTTGCAGCCAGAACAACGAACGGCATTCACTCCATCCTGATTTTTGAAAAACATATCTCTATAGGCCCACAGAACTCACCCAGTGCAGCAATCACTAGGGGAAAATGGCAAAGGTATTTAAACATCGTTACATGTCACTGAGACTATGACATTGTCTGGTAAAAATGCTCTTTTATACAGTTGCTTTTCCATACTCCCCATTCCTCCCCCCTCCAACCCTTTATACACACACAGACACCAAACCTCTGCCCTGCTCTCCCACCACCAGCCACTCGTTCTACACTTGGTTGTAATTGTTTGCCTTTGTGAATTATTTCCTTTGCATAATATTTGCAAACAGTGTATCAGGTCCTGACACTGTGAGGAGCAGAAATGCACTTTGCAGATAATCTGAGCAGTAAACAAGGAGCCTGCTTTAAAATGCGCCGAGTGACCTGTCTGAAGGCAGCAATATTTGCAGATTGTTTACTGCTGAGATGCAGTGATGTTGCTGAAATGCAGCAGCCTGAAGATTGGAGCAAAATGGGATCTCAGACACTCGGTCAAGCACAACCTCTATTTTTTTATTTATTGTTTGCTTTCTGCTTCTTTTAAAGTTAGAGCTGTATTATAAATTATTAAAAGCTATTTTCTAAAAATCCCTTTGCTGCATCTGTGAAAAAAAAAAAATAATTCCTTTACAGGGAGCAAAATGAATGGAAGTAAACATGTTTATTGCTAGAAGGAAGGTTTCCCCTGTCTGCGCAGTGGTAGAGTCTCAGACAGCAAGGTCCCAGTAGGTCAGACTGGCACATTGAATTGCGTATCAAATGAAACTGGTATTCTGGAAAAAGGGTGGAAAGAGGAAGAGGGGTGTTAGTGAGGAGGTTGCTCAGGCCAGGAGGGTGGGCCACTGAAAAACAACAAGTTAAAAAATAGGATTGATGATTTGCAGGACACCTAGGGTATTTCTTTCAGGGGGTATTACTTCCACTTTTAACCAGGAACAAGAGCTAGAAGAAAAAAAAGCGGCAGGAGCTGACAGCTTTGTGCTGATCAAAGGGACGGAGCATTGAATGCCTTCTTTTGCAAGCTATTTATTAGAGAGAGAGAAGGGCTCCTTTGCCATTCTACTTAGGAGAGAAGGGATTAAAGATCAAAAAAAAAGGAGAGGGACCGGCATGAGTTCTTTGTTCAGAAAATATTTCTCTTTTTCTTTTATGGTGTGCTGTGCTGTCCACTACAAGACAAAAACACCATTTCTTTTTATAGCATTGCTCCCTTTCTTTTCTCACTGACCAAAATTTCTAGTGATAAACAATTCCAGTAGCTTTTATTTTTTTTAATGTAAAGAAGGCCCCCTTTGGGAAACTTAGTTAACTGTCTTTTAGCCTGATTAACCTAGGAAATAAAGTTTAAATGCACTGCTGGGATTCTATTAGGATCATCAGTTCATACAGATAACAGCAAAAGGTGTTAAAATGCACTTCACTGGTGCAAGTGATCTCATGTTGTAAAAATTATTATCCCCTGCAGAACAGGGAAGGATTAAGGGGCCATGTCTACATCTGGGAAACTCCGTAAGTGTTTTATTGGCATTAATACATGTATTAATCACACAGACACAAAAAAAAGGCCCATCAGGATGGTGGCAAATGGCACAGTGCATTAAACCTACTCTCTTAAGTCAGTGGAATGTGAGCATCTTTATTCCTAGAATTGCAATAAAGCTGTTAGTAGTATGAATGAAGTTGGGGAAAGCCTGCTTGTATGATTGTGGATCATTGTGGATTATCTAAAAAGGGAGACAACTTCTAAAGCAAGGCACTCCCATTGCAGAGACTTTGAAGAAATGTGGGGTAAATTTAATTGATCCAGCCTCAAATCAGTTGAGCTACACTGTGGATGTTTGATGGCAGTGACCTAAGTGCTCATTTCTATTCTGATTTCTGTTATGTGGATCAGGAAGGAGAAGTGTATCCATGTCCCATGCTTCTGCTCCCTCCTCTGCTCCTTAGTTCAGGTTGCTGCTTCCCAGCACGAGTGGGAGTCAGGCTAAGTGGCTGTGCAAGCAAGGCTGAGGTAACACTGATAAAAACAAATGCTCTTGACCAGACATGTGAATAATTCAGCAGATGATCACCGTGGGCTTTGAGATGAGCAGCATTTTCCACGCTTTCATTCCATTTCCATTTGCAGCCCCTAAATTTTGTTTCATCTTGATAGCAACCACAAATAAAAAATGAAGCATTGCCAAATGTGTGGTGATTTTACAGCCAGCTTTTTATAAGGCCTATTGCCAGCATTAGGCTAGCAAAACAAATATATGATGATATTTAGGGTTCTTTTTGATCTCCAACCTTTACCACAACCAAAACAAATCTAAGTCCTTTAGTGGAGATTAGGAATGCAAGTCTTGGGAAAAAAAAGTGCTCATGTTTTTACTGTTGTCTCCTTTCAGCTCTACTGTGTTTGTTGACAATCACCATACTAGAGCAGCATCTAGGAAAGTCTTGATAAAAACTACTTTAGCACCATGATAGATGTGATAGTGAGACATATTATTGACTTCAGTGCTAAAAATATTACAGTTATACATGTTGAGATCCTGTCAAGAAGTTGCCTCTTTCATTCCAATATTAAACACTTCTCTTTCAGTGGATATTTGGAATATTGTATATGTCTGTCACCACAGCAGTGACATTTGTTATTTTGTTCATCAAAATGTCACCTGCCTATCAAGATATCTAAGATAAGTAGGACTGGGAAACTTTGTTGAATCATCATACACAGACTTTTTTCTGCCAGCAGATGTATTACATGAGACACTTACATTGATGTGGAATAGCAACAGAAGTCAGCTTCCCTGTCTGCAAAATTAAAGAAATTATAATTTGCCTTACAAGGATATTTTAGTAATTCCTTCACAGCATTAAGGGGACAGATGGACTATAAAACCAGTCAGTCCCTGATAATACAGGGTTGTTCTTAGAGCCCATAGTATTGCAAAGGACTTAGAGGAGGAAGGGGACTCCGTGAATATTAAGCATTTTAAGTGCCATAGTATTTTGAGCATGCTTAGGTAGCTTACTTGGCTGCCCTCAAAACCTGAAAAAAACTTAACTGAGGGCCTAGTAAGTAGCCAGGTGACAAAAGAGACAGGAAATAGGATCCTAGAAAACTGGAAATCAACTTCTAAACCAGGAGGCACAGAAGAAATGAAAACCCAAGCCTATAAAAACACAGAGAGGTTTTTAGAAGTGACACCATTCTGACAAAAGATCAACACTGTTTCAAAAATACTGTATTTCTCCACCCACTCCTGAGTAGATCTTAAGTACCCTTCACTGCCTCGGAGTCAGATTTCAAGCCAAAATGTCTGTGTTACTAGTTTTGCAAGTGCTACCACTAATTGAAACCACATAATGTTGCAGATCTGAAATAAGGCAGGCAGGGTATCCCTGCTGAAAAGCTACCCAGCAGGACAACCCCTTTGTTCTCTTTTAAAATAAACTAATTCAAGGGAAATGTTGTCTAAATCATTGCTTCTAAATTTCCTTCCTGCTCCTCCCCCCCTCACCCCCCCATTTTCCTGATTAGCTATCAAAGGACTTTGCTACTCTTGTAAAGTGCAAAAATGGTTTTAATATGCACGCTTGTCATTTCTAGGTGTATAAATTTTGCTTTTGCAGGGATTTTACATGGCACGTATTGTGATCACCTGTGGGTAGGGTAGTTAATTAGCAGTCCAGGTCCTATTTAATTTAATTTATACTGGAGCAATCTAAACTAGGAGAATGATTACAGCCACACTCAGTAATTTAACTCCCTCCTTTCAAAGCTGTTTTAGTAATTATATTTTGGTTGTAAGTTTTCAGAAAGCTTTTACAGTACTTGTTTTCTAGCCATGTAAGCTCCCTCCCTTCTCGGTTCCCCTCAGTCCTGGCTGTTTGTCCTTCTGGGTACTGTTGGCTGCATTCCATTAAGAAATTAGAAAGGATGCAGCTGTCATTATTTTGTCAATCGTAAAATCTAAGACATGGAAAAAGTCTTAGGAAGGCAGGGGAGTCATGTAACTTCTACTGAGAAAACAGATTATTCCTGAGTACTTCCAACAATACTTTCACTTGACCTAAAAGGAAAACTTTTATGTGGTGGACTTTTATGACCCAGGCTTGGATTTCCCAGGAGATCACTGAGATGTGTGCACATAAACATCACTTTATACCTGGTTTGAAAATTCACAGAAGCCACCCCCAGACTTCTTGGGGAAGAACTGATTATATCATTTCATACTGAGCCTCATCATCATTTAAAGTTTTGGATCTATAGCAATAATTTACCTACATACATTAACACCCATGCAGAGATAAATGTGCCTGCAGCTCAGACCAAATCAAAGCACATTTCTTGTCACAGTGACTGGGAAAACAATAGCATGTAACTGGTAATGTGTATAGAAGTTGTTCACTTGCAGCTTGGCAATGAAGGCCTTGCTCCCTGTGTGCCCCTTTTAAACTGATCCTGTTTTACAGGGACTTTGAGATTTAGAAAGGCTTTCAGGGATGGAACGACTTTAAAAATCCTGATTTTGTTTTTCTCTCTGAATAGATACAAGAAAAATAATTCCACTGTAATGTCAAGATTCCACAAATTGTGCAGTTTTGCCATTGGAATTTTGATTGCAAAGTAGCAGACAAATAGGTTAGTGCTTGTTTGTCACTACTGTAAGAGAGCTGGCCTTTACTGATACTGCTAGTATTGCCAGTTAACCATATTCTCATCAGACATGCATAACAATTTAAAATGAAATAACTTCATAAATTCCTATGAGTTTCTGTATGTCTGCTACAGATTATACACCAAAGATCAAACTTTTAACATCTGTTCATGCTGGAAAATATTTTTTATGTGTGTTTTCTTGGCTAAAAATTCTTATTTAAGTATGTCAAATAATTTGGTACTTATGAAAAATTCCTTCCTGACCAGTGTACATCTTGTTTGTGTGTATGGAAGCACAAATCTCAACAGTTACATCATTTTTAACTTAAACAGCTGGTGGCAGTCTAATTATTTATTTTCTTGAGTCCATGGCCTTTGGAGACACAGATTTTGCAGTCACTGGTTAGTTTCCAAATAGTGGGAAACCTTTTGTAAAATATGGCACTCCTAGAGGAGAAAGGAGGGCTTTTCTTTAGAATAAGAAAAGTATCTGTGGATTGTGTTTGAAGATACAATGTATGATTAATGATTCTCTATTCACTAGAAAACAGCAACTCTTATTAAGTGAAATGAGAGTGCATCAGAGTAAAATGCAGCTTGACTGAAAAAAAGAACTGAGCCTAGGAAATCCAAGCATCAACCTTTCTTTCTGGGCAGTGAAAAACAAAGTGTAGATGTATTAGGCTTAAATTTGCAGTGAAGAAGCCAGCTATATTCTGTTGCTTTCTCTCCACTATATAGATTGGTCCTGAACTCTGCCAAGGCTTGCATGTTGCTTGTCTGGGCTAATGAGTAAGTTATCAAAACATGAGATTTATGACAGCAGTCAAGGAATTAATGAGCAGAGTTCTGAGGGCTGAGGAAGCCTTTGCAAATCCCAAAAATAGAGAGAAATCTCTGCTTGAATCATCTTCTGTTGTGAGTTGGTATGGCATCTGCTGCTCCAAGTCTAAAAGTGGAATGAATAGACAAAGAGTTTCAGATGTTCAAGCTATGCTTAATCACCAAATAATAACAAATAGGAACTCCCAACAGCCCTCCGTGAGATCACGTTCAAATTAGCTACACATTCAAGTTTTAGAGCAACAATTTCCTCACTTCTATTTATGGGAAAACTGTAGTATATATACCAGCCACAGAACTTCAGCATCACATGACACAGATAATTTCCTAATTGACTCACTCTCTATATTGCTTCATGCATGGTCTTTTAGGAGCTTTTTTTCAATGAAGCTCACTGTAAAGCTCTTCTCAAGAGCACCTCCTGGCCAACTTTTGGATGTGAAGAACAAAAATATTGTCAGACATTTCATGGTGCCTAAGAAAAATGTTTTGTCTGGGAGCCTTTGTATATTAGTCCCAGCTATATCTATTTGCTTCCAGTGTTTTCATGTCAATCTGTGTCAGATAAGGCAGAGAAGAGTTTGATTTCTACACAGTGTTTTTCATAGTGAAATTATCCCACTAGACATAGGCAAGTTATGAGTGTTATCAGAGGCTGTTAAGGGTGCTTAGTGGGTAAGCCGAATAGAGAAGTCAAGTTGTGGTTAATAATAATTCACATAAAACCCAGACAATGACAACTCTTGTTTGAGTGGGAGAGGATGGAAATCTTGGCCATAGACTCAGAGTATATCACTGTATCCCTGACTTTTTCCCTTTCATTCTTTCCTCCCTCACCAAAACTCCCTCTTGGTTTTTAAAACTCAGAGTAACAATCCAAACTTTACTTTTCATCTGCTCTTTAATGTGCCTTCTTCTCATTCAGGCAGCCATAAAATACTGCACTTTGCTGCATAAAGTATGAAGTATTTTAGGAGTAGATTTCAAAGGTATTAGACACGTAAACAATACAGTTTGGATCACAGCAGGATTTTTCAAAGGTAAAAGTGGGAATTATGTGCCCTTTTGCTTTTTTTAGCTGCCCACAAAATTAAACAGAAGCAAAACAGAAAAAATCCTGCTTTATTTCCTCTTGAGGGTCACTGGTCCAAGACCCATTTTCAGAGGAGCAGAGCTGAATTGTTTAGGTTAAGAGGAAACTAGAATAGTAATTGGAAATAGTGGGACTTCTTTTAGTATTTCCGACCTATTGGGCCCATTAGAGTTTATGTGCTGTTCTGCAGAACAAGATGTGTGTCCTGTCACTTGTGGTAAAACCCCTCCAGCACAGCTCCACAAGTGTGTCCTCAGATTGCATTCTGCTCATGAGACACACTTACCTTCTGGGTACTAATGAAAATAAAGCAAGGCTTCAAAAAACTCACACCAGCAGTAATTAATCTGTTAGTTCAAGCAATGAGCTTTGAGTTGCTGTCTGAACTATCTCTGCCAGATAGTTTAACACCACTCTATGGGTCTCTCTTGATGAAGCTGATCTATTTCAGATGAAGCTGTACCTCAGGCAATGAGAAAAAGAGCATTTGCACACTTACCCAACGTGTGGAGCAGCTGGGTGCCTTATCAGCCCCAATACTGGTACCTAGGCAGGTATTTAACACTGAGCCCTGGCCAGGTACCCTGCCACTCAGAATCACCCATAACCTGGTGTTAAAAGTTTCTCAAAAAGTAAAAGGCTTAAAGAGAGTTTTCTTACAACATGGGACAGTGGTGTGGATGTTCCTGTATTTTTCATTGCTGAAAAGAAGAAATTTTTTTCCAATTTCTTGCATGTATAAATCATGCCTCTGTATTTTCACTACTTGGCTTTAAACAAACACAAACATAATACAAATTGATGCCTGAGAGGGAAAGAATATGCTTTATAGAAGACTGAGTGAAAACAAATGTCAGTTTTGGGTCGACTGAAACATTTCATTCCACCCAAAACCAATTGTTCACACAAGGCTAAATAAAAGGTGCTAGAACCAAGCCATAAAAGCTGTTGCCAGAAGCAGAGTTGAATGTGAGTTACTCAGTGCTCTGAGGCTGCCTGCCTAGCTGTGGTTCAGTCACTAGAGAAGAAATACATATATTTTCAATTGACAGATAGTAAAAACTTCCTCCTTCCTTCCCCACCTTCACTGCAGGTGGCTTCTACATCATACACTGTCCCACCCTTTCTCCCTGTTTTGAGCCACAATTAGCACATATTTTCATAATAAAAATAAGCCTCTCCCTCTGTCCTCCCAGCTGTGCTTCCCACCCAGATTCCCATTATGAATCAAGACAAGTACATGTGTTTAAAATAACAAAAAATATGTTCTTTCTTCCCTCCCCAGGCTTGCTGTCTTTTTCCACCCATCACCTCAGCTTCACTGAAATATTTCCTGGAGGGCTCTATAGAGTTTCTGCTGAGCTGAAGGTGCCTCAACTCTCTGATTTTTCCTTCAGTGTTTTTAGAATGCCACATGACCAGCATTGCCCAGTAACAGTGGGCAATAATGTCAGGCGTCTCTGTCACACTTCTTTAAGACAGGCAGGCACCAAAGGACAAGGCAAGCTGGATGGAGACTCAAAGACCAGAGGGGTGAAAGCTCTACTTATCTCTGTGATTCCCCATGGAATCACTGCAGAGCTAAGCTTGCTGACAAACAGGCCCTGCAGAAGCACTCTTGGCTTGAACATTTCCCACTGCACAGAGCACGTAAGTACAGAGGGGTGGGAGAATATCCCAGCTGGGCAGATTTGCATGTGTTCTGCTAGATGGATTGAAAAATAGGTGCCAAGGAAATTTATCCATGCAGGAGTCACTCCACTATTCTGCCAGAAAATGAGAGGCTTTCCATAGGTTGATGTGACATGTCCAGCAGCTCTTCTCTGATGGAAACATGTAGGTTGGTTGGAAATACCATATTTTTACCATGATGTGGATAGTTACATTCAACATCCTCCTCCACAATGGCATAAACACCTATTAAACATCTTAAAACACTCCAGAATAAGCTTATTTGTATTGACAGGTTGTCAACAAAAATGGTCCAGATATTCGAATAATATATGTTTTCTTGGAGAAGTTTTTGTTCTGTTTTTGTTCAGTGTTGCAAGTTTTCCAAGCCAAACACTATGGTACCACTTCTTGAAATCTAATCCAGATTTTTCCAAACCAAATCCTACTTCATACCTCTCAGCCTTTAACATCCATTCAGCCTTCAGCTCACTGCTCTGTGTAACCAACTGAAACTGAGTTCCCATCCTTCGGTCCCTTGTGTTCTAGTGGCAGCTGAGGGAGCTCTGCTGTTGATGAATAATGCTTGAGACAAGTTTGTTCCAAGGTCCAAAACTGGCCTTGCTTGGACACTTCCCTGTAAAATTTTTCCCACAATGAAAACCACTGAGGATGTTCTCGTTTCAAGTGACTTTTTGACCAACAACCACCATGACTTGCAAGAAGCTGCAAGGGTCCTGGTTGCTTTAAATAAGCTTGGCAGACTGATGCAGAAAAAGTTATTTTTTTGCCCAGCTAACCCCTAGGATTGCATTCATAAGCAAGGGGCCATGGACATTGGCTCAGTTTGCTGCTGGCTGAAAGGGCATATTTTGTACAAAATTGTTAGAGTTTCACATTCTACAGTTGTCTGTTCCCAGTATCTTACATCCATACACACAATTTCAGGCCTGGCTGCTGAACTTTCCAAAATGCCAAGCATGAGCTCTGCTGGCAGAGCAGAGCAGTTCCTGAACCCTGCCAAGCTCTCTGAGCCTTCAGGGTGAATGGCCAAAGCAAGGGCCAGCTAACAGCCATCATGCACTTGCCAAAATCAGACCCTTAGCCCTTGGGATGGGCACCCACCTGGCTTGCTCTGCCCAAGTCAAGCACATGTACTCCAGGCAGGTGCATCAGCTTTTTCTTTTTCAAAAAACACAGCCTAGCTCAAAATGATTATCTGTCACTAGGAAATATTCAGTTCAATTTTTACTATTAATTACAAATATTCATAAAGGTATTATCCAGCAAGCCAGAGGGGACATTTAAAGGACATTTCCTAGTATGTATACCACTATTGCATTGCCAGTTTTAATTGCTCTGTGAGCAATTTATATTAATTTTACAGGCTTCTAAAGGCTGAAGAGGCCAGGACAATAAACTTGCCATAGGTAGGTACCACCTCTATATACTGAACAATTCATGACTTGTTTCCCAATTTTCCATTATAGGATCTTGCTTCCAGTCCACCAGCTTTGATGCCTCCACATCTACCAAAGAGTTTATTAGGAAAAGGACAATTTTGATCCTCAAAAAAAGAGCAATGGGTGGTGTTTCTGCTACAGAACATTTCTTGCCTATGCTGATTCAGGCTCCAGGGGGGTGAATTTGGGAATGCAGTTGTTCCCTTGAGGGCTTATCCTCCTTCTTCAGCAGCCTTTGATGGAGAAGAACACACAGGTGTCTCCCCTGGCAGAGCTCTGCCTGGCACGGGCCATGGCCAATTTCAGAGCCAACCACTACGGATGAAATGCAGCCTCTTATCTTCTTATTAACAGAGGCCAGAACAGGTCTTCAACCTACACCACGGGGGTTTTTATCTTCATTCCCAATGCGAGTTAAAACATGTTTTTCCTCTTCTCAAACCAGCCTGGCTCCCCATCAGTGTCCCTCCCTGGAGGATGAGCTGTCTCGCTGAGGCTTGCCTGCCTTCCTGCTCTGGCTGCTCCCTGCCCTGGCCCTGCACATCAGCAGCCTGGGGACAGCTCTCAGCAGCCAAATGGCAGCTGCTGCAGAGGGGCAGTTGGGCAAGTGGCACGTGGCCAGCACGTGGGAGGCAAGATGGGCTTGGATGCAGAGGGGGAAGGGGGTTTGGCTGCCTGTGGCAGTACAGGTACCATATGCTCAGGGTCAACCCTGAACGGCCTGGGTGGTTTGGAGCAAGGTGGTTAATAGATCCTTGATTGCAGCCAAAATTCTGTACTATTTGTACCAGTCAAACAGGCTTTGATCTCCCACAGCTCCCTTGGAAGGAAACTCTGTCCTGACCCTGCTAGGTCAGGTGCAAGATGATGCACTTAAAGTAGAATGAGCATCTGCACAAACTATCTTCACCCTGATCTCGATGCTCTGAAGAACCTTTGGTGGTAGGAGTGACCCGTGGAAGGACAGGATAAAGGATGGTGGGATTCCAAGCACTTGGTTAGAGTCTGCTGGGAGGAGGAAACTGAAAGTACTGCTGCCTTTCCTCTGGCTATCAGGCATGTCAGAGTACAAAGACTGCAGTAAATGTTTTGATAGTCCTGTAGACATGAGGCATGGACTGCACCAAAGGACCACAAGGAAAACCACACAATGTTTATGGCATATTTATGCCTGGTTAAGACACTTGTCAGAAAAGACAGGTTTTTTCCCTTTTCTTGCTTAAAAGTAGAATTTTCCTGCATAAAATTAATTCTAGGAAGAGATTATACCTTGGGAAGATAGAGTTTAGAGTAATAGATTTTTTTTATCCTTGGTTATTAATTTATTGTGTGAGCAATGCTCAAAACATTTTAAATGCTGCACAAGTGTGCCTAAGGGGAAAAAAAAAAGAAAAAGTAAATTGAATCATTTACAGAGAACAGGCTGATGAAGACTTTCTGCATTATTAAGCCTTGGTGTGCTTGTCATAACCTTCCACCAGCTTCTGCATTCACTGCCTAAAACCTGGCTACCAGATGGCATTATTTGGCTTTGCCTGTGCTTCTGAGACACCCCAGTATCATCCTGTATTCTATCCAGAACCCCTTGGTGTGTTGTTATACAGTAAGAAGAGTGAGTCTGGCACCTTTCATTAGCAAACCATGCAATAAATAGTACGAGATCCCCAGGAACAAGCTGGTGCTGTTTTAATGCTCATTTAAGTCTAGTGTTTTTCTGGCCAGTCTTCTCTGGATTTTAATTTATATCATAATTTTATATTTCTATTTTTGGTTTTGAAATCATCAGGAAAAGCAGGCATAAAAGCTTCAATCAATTAATTTCTCTCCCATTAGTTTTCTGTCTTTATAATTCTAATATCAGTATTGATTGGAGTTAACCCCTAAATTCACTGCTATAAATAAAAAGCAAATTGGCCCAAATATATTTCTCATCATCTTCCAAGTATTTATTTCCTACAGTGATTTTTGTTACTCTGCCTCACTCCAGTGATGCCTATCAATATTTCTGGCTTTTAACACACATTTTATGAAATTATTCATTTCTGAAAACAGAATTTTTCCCCCATTAAGTTTCTATGAAGCAACTCATGAAGTTAAGAAGTTATGGCATTTCATAATCAGTTGAGTAATCATCCTCACATATTACTAATTGCTAAAATTTAGTTCTATTAATATTTTGCTTATAGCTTCTATTCTGTGAAGTTTGGGGCAACCCTTTGTAGCATTGAGTGCTGCTGTGAGCTGTCTTTCATCTCCCAACTTGCTGAAGTGCCTGTGGTGACTACCTCCTGCCTTAGGCACTGCAGAACTGTGTTTCATAGTCTAGAGAGGTTTTGGGGTTTAGGGAGTTTTTTTCAAATCAGTTCTGGAGAACAATCACATTAAAAGTTCCAGAAGCTCTTTTAAAACAGGCAGCTAGCAAGCCCTTAACTATGAGGCTTTATCTGTCAAGACTGGGAAAAAAAATCCTTACTTGCAAAAAGATGTTTGGCTCTTCAGCCTCCGTTCTCTTAAGGAAACCAGTACAGGCCCTGCAAGATATGTGGCTCAGTATGGGATTAAGTGAAGGATGTCTTTAGACCTGATGTTCTCCTGAGCTGCTTCTGGTGTGGCCATGTTGATAAACCCTGGGCCCTGTGGCCTCTCCTGTTCCTCCACACAAAACTAATTCCTTTGAAGTCAGACTGTGATTTTTCAAACATTGGCTGCACTGACAAAGTGTGTGCATGGGGCATGGACTCTGAGTTAGGAAAACCCCCCAGTAGGATTCAATTAAAATTACATCACAACTGCTTGTTAGTACCTAATTCTGAAGGTATAAAAGAAAAATTCGTGGTCATTTGCCTATATAAATAATGAGGGAGAACCTTGACATCTTGCTGCCTTGAGTTATGTTGTGTAGAAAAGCTCTTCAGATAGGGCCTGGTGCAGTTAATGCCCCTGCACACACATTTGCCTCTGAGCTGAATTCCATTTTCTGTAGCTAAAACTCAAGGACTTCCAAGTATGTTTACAAAATTTTAGGACTCCACAGTTCCCTTTGCCAGTGCCTCCAAGTAATGGCTTTTGTTCTGTCAAGCTTGAAAGATCTTGCAGTTAAATTGCACATAGAAATCTGAAGACAAAGCAGTGAATATAGTGAGTATCCACAGCCACTCATTCACTGTATTTCCATAATGGAATTGCTTACCCATGTGGTTAAATAACATATCTAAGCAAAATGCATCTCTACAGGAATAACATTCTACATATTAAAATCATATTTGTCACTTACTTTTGGATTCCCCTAGTGATATTACAGTGAAGTGACATGAAGAGTAGGAATAAGCATTTTTAATTTGGTGACATGTTCTCAGTATTTCTATAGGACTGGGTTCTGCCACAAAGACATCATCTGTGCTTGGACATTTGCTTCCTTTTTTTTTTTTCTCTTTGTAACCCAAAGAGGAGCATAGGACAAAGATAAATACCCTCCTGAAACAGAGCACAGTACAAAGCCATTTTGTGTAAGGAGGAATCACAGATGTTGTCTACTTTTTTTTCTCTCATCAGATAGTTCAATACAATCTTTTCCTTTTTTTAGAATCAGAATTTTCAGGGTTGGAAGAGAACTTTAAGATCACCAAGAACAACTACCAACTCAGCACTATCACTGTAACCCTCCAAATGACATAACCCAGCATTAGACACCTCTTAAATACCTCCAGGGAGGACAATTCTGCCACCTCCCTTGGCAACCTAGTTCAATGCCCCAATACACTAACAGTAAAAAATTTATTCTAATACCTAATCTGAATCTCCCCTGTATCAGCTTAAGGCCATAAATTTTCCAGTGAATGCATCATAAATTCCTCATCTGTTGCATCTTTTAGGCCATTTAGACCAACTCTTATTGACACCATACAAAAATAGCCCAGTGGTAAATAAGATGGTAGATATTTGTGTCAATGCACCAGCCACAGGAGAGGCTTCCTTCAGTTTTCATGTTTTAACTTCCTCTTGAGTCTGCAAGGCAGACTCTGCAGTTACAGACCTGTTTACCAAAGGTACATTTACTTAACACCCTGTCTTCCTTGCAGGGCACCGTATTTTAGGCAACAACAGGGCCTGGTGGAAAGACGAGCATTCACCATGGAAATTAGAGGATAAATCTTCATGGAGATGAACAAAGCCAAGTGCAAGATCCTGCACAAAGTCCTGCACATGGCTCAGGACAATTCCAAGCACAAATACAGGCTGGGAGAGAAGGGATTGGGAGCAGCACTGAGGAAAAGGACTCTGGGGGTTTGGTTGACAAGAAGCTTATCATGAGCCAGCAATGTGCACTCGCAGTCCAGAGATCCAAAAGTGTGTAGGCAGCAGGTCAAGGGAGGGGGATTCTGCCCCTCTGCTCCACACTGGTGAGACCCACCTGGAGTTGGTATCCAGCTCTAGGGCCTTCAGCATAAAAAGGACATGGATCTGTTGGAGCGAGCCCAGAGGAGAATCACCAAGATGATCAGGTGGCTGAAGCTCCTCTCCTGTGAAGACAGGCTGAGAGAACTGGGGGATGTTCAGTATGGAGAAGAAAAAGCTCTGGGGAGATGCTATAGCACCTAAAGGGGCCTACAAAAAAGATGGAGAGGGACTTTTACAAGAGCATGTAGGAAGGGAAGGGAAGGAAGAAGCAAGGAGGAAGGACTTTAAACTGAAAGAGGGTAGATTTAGATAGAGCTATATCTATAGCTATATACGGAAGAAATTCATTACTGTGAGGGTGGTGAGGCACCAGAAAAGGTTGCACAGAGTGGTGGATGCCTCAGCCCTGGAAGTGTTCAAGACCAGGTTAAATATGCCCCTGAGCAACCCAGCCTAGTAGGTGTCCTTATCTATGGAAGGAGGGGTGGGGGGGTGGAAGAAGATGATCTTTAAGGTTCCTTCTAACCTGAACCATTCTATGTCTATTTCTTGTGTCTGAAGACCCTGAACTGGAGAAGTAGATTCTGGTTGCACTATTCTCTGTTCAAGAGAGGACTGCATTTGTTTATAGGGTTTGTGAATTATTATCAATCAATAAATCTGCCATCTAGGATCCCTCAGGAAACCATCAGAGTTGCATTAACTGCATTCTCCAAAACCAGTGACCTTAGTAAAGACCTGATGAAACACTCCTGCTGTTGGTGAATGTCAATAACAGAAGCAGAGAGAAAGCTGTGTGGTCAGGCCCTGGGCTGAACCCCATATGTGCTAAAAACTTCAGTGCAACAGCTCTCACACTTTGCTTCTCTTTAGAAGTCCCTGTGCAGTTGCCTTTTAGTCCCCTTAATTTACAGTGGGTAGTGTCTCTCATTGTGCTGTCTTTGTATCACAGCTCTACTTAGATGCAAAAGCCTGCTTTGCTGAAGTCACTTAAACAAACCCCTCATTTAGAGCTAAAGGCTAAGAACATTTTCTTTTGGTGAATTTAATGGAGGTTTTACCACTGACATCAGTGAGGCCAAATTCCCACCTCTTTTTCAAGCAAGACTAACACAGTGAGGTCAGGTGACTGGTGGAAATTATGCAAGAATTATAACTCCCAGGACAGAAAAGCAGTAGGGTGTCAGGTAAATCTTTGGTATAACAGGATCAATAAGGGTCAATGCAGTTTTATGAGTATACATTTATTTGTATGTGTCTGCCTTTTGAGGCAGAGCTTACGTGTCCTTGGGAAGTGCTGCAAAGCTCCCACACCTCGTTATATAGGCGTATGTAAATATGTCATACACAGTAAATACACTCATAAAGTTTTATTTCTGAAGCTGCCTTTTCAGCCTCTTCTAATGTTAGCTCTGAGCAAACAGGCAAACAAAAGCCTCACAACCACACAGGGAGAAACGCGTTGTGAGCAGCACTTAAGCCACCTGTCTGGGTAATTGCTTTGGGCCCATGAGATGGGCCAGCAATGGAAAGGTCTGAATGAAGATGCTGGCAAATGGCAACAGAGGGTCTATCCTAGCATAGGGTACAGCTGTGCCCATATATTGACCATTTTACTTCTCTGTCAGTCCGAGTCCTGAGACTGCTGCTTGGGTTGGAAATGGCAGAGAAGCAGCTGTGCAGGTCCCTTCTGCAAGCTGACCTGGAGTTGAGGGCCTGAGCAGCCATTTGTGCTGCAGGAGATGATTGGGGGGCCTCTGATGAAGTGGAAGAAGCAAGGTGTACTCAGCTTTTGGAGCATAAATTGTGNAAGGGATGGGGATTCTGCCCCTCTGCTCCACACTGGTGAGACCCACCTGGAGTTGGTATCCAGCTCTAGGGCCTTCAGCATAAAAAGGACATGGATCTGTTGGAGCGAGCCCAGAGGAGAATCACCAAGATGATCAGGTGGCTGAAGCTCCTCTCCTGTGAAGACAGGCTGAGAGAACTGGGGGATGTTCAGTATGGAGAAGAAAAAGCTCTGGGGAGATGCTATAGCACCTAAAGGGGCCTACAAAAAAGATGGAGAGGGACTTTTACAAGAGCATGTAGGAAGGGAAGGGAAGGAAGAAGCAAGGAGGAAGGACTTTAAACTGAAAGAGGGTAGATTTAGATAGAGCTATATCTATAGCTATATACGGAAGAAATTCATTACTGTGAGGGTGGTGAGGCACCAGAAAAGGTTGCACAGAGTGGTGGATGCCTCAGCCCTGGAAGTGTTCAAGACCAGGTTAAATATGCCCCTGAGCAACCCAGCCTAGTAGGTGTCCTTATCTATGGAAGGAGGGGTGGGGGGGTGGAAGAAGATGATCTTTAAGGTTCCTTCTAACCTGAACCATTCTATGTCTATTTCTTGTGTCTGAAGACCCTGAACTGGAGAAGTAGATTCTGGTTGCACTATTCTCTGTTCAAGAGAGGACTGCATTTGTTTATAGGGTTTGTGAATTATTATCAATCAATAAATCTGCCATCTAGGATCCCTCAGGAAACCATCAGAGTTGCATTAACTGCATTCTCCAAAACCAGTGACCTTAGTAAAGACCTGATGAAACACTCCTGCTGTTGGTGAATGTCAATAACAGAAGCAGAGAGAAAGCTGTGTGGTCAGGCCCTGGGCTGAACCCCATATGTGCTAAAAACTTCAGTGCAACAGCTCTCACACTTTGCTTCTCTTTAGAAGTCCCTGTGCAGTTGCCTTTTAGTCCCCTTAATTTACAGTGGGTAGTGTCTCTCATTGTGCTGTCTTTGTATCACAGCTCTACTTAGATGCAAAAGCCTGCTTTGCTGAAGTCACTTAAACAAACCCCTCATTTAGAGCTAAAGGCTAAGAACATTTTCTTTTGGTGAATTTAATGGAGGTTTTACCACTGACATCAGTGAGGCCAAATTCCCACCTCTTTTTCAAGCAAGACTAACACAGTGAGGTCAGGTGACTGGTGGAAATTATGCAAGAATTATAACTCCCAGGACAGAAAAGCAGTAGGGTGTCAGGTAAATCTTTGGTATAACAGGATCAATAAGGGTCAATGCAGTTTTATGAGTATACATTTATTTGTATGTGTCTGCCTTTTGAGGCAGAGCTTACGTGTCCTTGGGAAGTGCTGCAAAGCTCCCACACCTCGTTATATAGGCGTATGTAAATATGTCATACACAGTAAATACACTCATAAAGTTTTATTTCTGAAGCTGCCTTTTCAGCCTCTTCTAATGTTAGCTCTGAGCAAACAGGCAAACAAAAGCCTCACAACCACACAGGGAGAAACGCGTTGTGAGCAGCACTTAAGCCACCTGTCTGGGTAATTGCTTTGGGCCCATGAGATGGGCCAGCAATGGAAAGGTCTGAATGAAGATGCTGGCAAATGGCAACAGAGGGTCTATCCTAGCATAGGGTACAGCTGTGCCCATATATTGACCATTTTACTTCTCTGTCAGTCCGAGTCCTGAGACTGCTGCTTGGGTTGGAAATGGCAGAGAAGCAGCTGTGCAGGTCCCTTCTGCAAGCTGACCTGGAGTTGAGGGCCTGAGCAGCCATTTGTGCTGCAGGAGATGATTGGGGGGCCTCTGATGAAGTGGAAGAAGCAAGGTGTACTCAGCTTTTGGAGCATAAATTGTGATGGCAGAAAAAAATGGAGGAGGACACTTGTTCCAACAGCCCCTGGTGGTATCACAAAGCCAGCAGCACCCAGATGCACTTGGGGAAGGCACTGACTTCACACAGAGCCAGGAATCTGCACAAGCAAGACAATCAAGTATGTGGCCAGGAGAGCTCACATTCAGGCAGCAAAGAGGAGAGAAATCCAGGAACATTCTGAGTTCTGAGAAAGCTTTAATGTCATTTCTCATCTGGTGAGGAGAGGCATGTGCTAGCGTACACTAGGATGAATGAAAATGCTAACTTTCCCAGATAATTTCTAGGGAAAGGCTCCTCCTGGAGAATCTTGGACTGTCTTAAGTGGCAGAATGATATAATCATCCATGGCATGATAACTTTGCTGTAAAAATTGATGAATAAATCAGAGAGAGAGAGCACACTTGGCAGACAGATCACCAAATATTAGAAGTCCTCCTCAACAAAAAGACCTTCCCCAGAGCTAAGTGAAGTAAAAGATATGGCCAAAAATTTCTGATTAGGTGCAATTCCTTAGTTCAGTCTCCACTATCAAAGCATAAAAATTTCTGAAGAAGTATAAATTGAACAAGTTTATAATGTGAATATTCCTGTGGTGCAGATCACTTCCAAACAGAAAGATAAAAGGGAAAAAAACAGACTAAAAAAAAATGTGATCCGCTCCCTTCTCCTCTAATATTTAATATAGACAAATCCAGCATTTCTGTTTTGTGATGCTTTCCAAAGATCATATTTTATGTGTTCTGAGGTGGAACAAAATGGATTTGAGACCTCTTAAAGTTATAGAATGGAACTGTTGTTGTAGGGCCAATTATTTAAGCAGACTTGAAGTTATAAGAAATGCCCTTAGAAAAGGGCATAGGAGCTGAGAAATGTAATTGCATGTTTAATTCAGGAAAAAAAAAAGGTCATCTCTTTGATTCCAAGGACAGTAGTGTCTTAAGGACAAAACATAAGACCACTGGAATGGAATAACCTAGGACAAGTGAGAACACACCCAGAAAGCATCTAATAATACCATAACATAGAGATGGGGAATTTTTTTAATGTTGCCTTTATCTCTCTCTAAATGACCTTGCCAACTCATAGCCCAACCCAGGAACTTTGCAAACATTAACACTTGTGAAAAGCTGATAAATTCTGCAAAAGACAATGTCTCTCCTAGCCTTGCAATGAATAAAGATCAGAATTTGTCAGATTAATAGTTACAGTTTGGCTGCGTAATGCTGAAAGCCAGAGATTTTTTTAAATTAAAAAACCTTAAGATGGTCCCTTTTAAACATTTTCACATTTCTGAAAAGAACTTTCATGTTGTTTCTACACCTCATGAAATCATTATTTCTGGAGGAGCTATCATCACCTAGCTCACCATCTGGCCAGCCATTCAGTATTGGCTTCTCTTTAAAACGAGACATCAAAATCAATGAAAAAAGTTGCAATGATTGTTGCTAGAATTTCCCAATTTAAAAACAAAGAATTAATCAGAATGCAGAGTTAATCAGAATTCAGAACTCTACAAAACAGAGTGGGACAGAAGACAGGCTGGCTGCCTTTCTTTCAATGCTTATCCTGAAGCCTCTATATCAGCTAAAGAAGCTGCAAACCCTTTGGGAGCCAGGATGCCTCTTGCTAATGTCTATAAATCCCTTGTCACATTTTCAGCTCTGTGTTTCTATTAAAGCCAAGTTGTAGATTCTAATGCTGTACAGAAAATGAAATGTGTATTAAAAGGAACAGCACTGTGCAGCTCAAGCACGGTGCCTCTCCGCTTCATCCCACGGAGACAGCGCGTCCTCGTGCCTTGTTCGTACAGCATGGAAAACCCTGATCTGCAGGTGAACAGTCCTTGCAATTGCCCACATTGCAAAGAAAGAGTTTACTGCATATTCTTCAGAGGAAATAAACAGGGAGGCCCTAAGAACATGTTGTTCTCTACTGAGAGATAGACGAAGATATGCAGTATGAATTTATTTTTGTTAACAGTCAGAGAAATAATGCTAGTTATTTTAACTCGCCCTTGGAGTTACTGCTCTGAAGGAATGTGCTAAATGCTATGCATTTCTCATGTGTCTATTTGAATATGAAGATTCAACAGCATGAGGCTACATCTGTTCCAAAAAAAAGATCAGTGCTTGGCATCATGGTGTGCGCTGTGTACAATTCATTTGATTCCTTGCAATGCAGCTAAGATCTACATTTTTAATATTGGCTAGCAGTGCCTCCAGTTTTGGGTTGTTAGCCTAAATTGCCTTGCAGATGTTGGATGTTCTGGGAGTGAGTACTCTGCGCTGCTTTGAAAAGCCTTAAATGAAAAATCCAATATTATTTTGGGAGGCACTCAAGAATTATCAATTGCCTAAATACATGAATATTTCAAGTGCTCCTGAAGATAATAGTGCTTGAAAGCCTCATGCAATAATATTCTGAGATGCTGTAGAGCTTATTTCTCATTATATCTCTTTGAGCATTGATTAAATATTATTCACTACTCCTTCTACAATTCATGAGAGACTCTACGAGACTTTAAAATATCTTGAATTTGGAGTTGCTTAGTCAGGTCAGAAGCCCTGTTGCTCAGTTTGAATATTTATCAAGTTCAGATTTTTTTCAAAGCCAAAAAAGCAACACAATATTTTTTCCATGGTCTCAGATTTTGCAAGTCATTCCAATACTTTTAGATAATGACACTGAAATAGTCTAAGCAAGTGCCATAAGTAGTGCTCAGTACCACATAGAATTAAACTAGAGACTACAAAGAAATTACTTCATTTGAACCGGAAAACCTCACTTAATAAACAAACAAAAATATCAAACTCCCTAAGAGCTCCAATTGAACACAAAAAAAACCCAAAGAGAGCAACAAATGCTGACAACTCTATCCATGTCAAGCTATAATTTTCATAACTAGCTCAATTTTTGGGTTGCAAGAGATGCAATAACCAACTGTGCAACATCTGAGACTTTCACTGTTCAGCTACATTCATTTCTCTCAGCGTAAGCTATCCAAAAATGGCATGTCTAAGCTATGGATATCTATACTACTTCCCTACTCACTGCAATGAGAGACTGATATATCCAGAGATGTCTAAGAGAGGATGCAATGAATAGGCCTTTGGAGATGCTACAGCTGGAGATGAATGTCTCCCTAGATTTGCTAAAAGAATAGAATATAATTCAACTTTTAAACACAAGCAGCCATTTGGGAAGAAATGCATTTCTATTACTGTCTGAGTGTTTCATTAGGTTGGTTCTGCTCTTGGACATTTGCATCTAGTAGAATCTGTGCTGAACTGACCCCCATTTGCACAATTCTTGACACTTTAAGAAGTTGTTTATGTTCAACCATTTATAAAACAGGAGTTTCAAAGCTGTATCACAGAGAATTTGTGGAAACAAGATTTTATCCAGCACATGTGAGGTACTGCTTCATAAATGCTTGAATATGTAAAAAGTACTGTGTGACTTCTCTGATGAATAACAACTCAACAGCACAGCTTGACTTTCAAATATTCATAATCAATTCATTAAATAAAGAATGAATGGAAGAAAATTATGATCACAGATATTCCACAAACAGAAAAGAAAGCGAAATGACAGTTCTGATGTGTCCTCTGAATATTTTCATGAGGAAACTATATTAATATTTAATGCATGTATTACCTTTTTCAGCCAGCTCTAATTTAAGTGAATTTCATTCTCTGTGAAATGTCTGCTAATAGAATACTAATGCTACTAATAGTTGCTTGCCATACTTGGAGAGGCGGGAGTTAATATTACCAACGTCTGTGTCTAAAGATGTTATTCTTAACACTGAATTAGAGAATGTTGTAACCATGTAAATTTATAAACTAGCACAATAGAAATGGAAGCAGTGTGTCAGAGAGCTATTTAATCTATCTACATAAATACATAACCTCACAGATGGCAAACAACCCCAGATTTGAGAAACAGACTGTGAGCAATACTGATACTAGAGAAAAGCATGTCTCTCAAATGGCAAAAGCTGGGGTGTCTAACAGCAAAGTCAATACACCATGTTTCTAATTAGCCTGAATTGCCAAAGACCTGCCTTGAACTGCCAGCTTCTCTTCCCAGGTCTGTGATCTTCTCCTGGTGGCTCTTCCCTCCCTTGGGACACTCCAGGCCCTGTTCTCCATGGCTATGGAGCAACCCTGCCAAGGGTCTCCAGCCTGGTGAGCAGAGCAGGGGAACCTCCCCAGCATGGGCTATTCCGGGAGACACCCAGCCCTCCTCCTTGCAGGGCTGGCACTCCTGAGCCTTGCTGACTCACAGGCTTCCAGGACTGATGGTAGAACGGGACCCCAGAAGATTTGGTGCTATCAACCATGTGCGAGTCCCTCCTCACGCAGCAGTGAGTCTCTCCTAGCTCCAGCTGGCTGTCTACTGGTGGGTTCAGTCCTTGAACTGGGAAGGAAAATCACAGTACAGCTGACCAACACTACCAAGTTGCCAGAATCTGCTCTAAAGCACAGAAAGGAGGTTTTACATTTGACTGGAGTATCTCTCCAAAGAGAAGCAGCTACAAGAGCTGGGAGCATTCAGCCTGAGAAGGGAGGCTCAGGTGATCTCTTGCATATCTATAGGTGACAGAAGGGTTGGTGCAAAGGAGGAGCTGGGCTTTCTCAATGGCAACCACTTTCTGTGTGGCTCAGGGTGGCCCTACTTCATCAGGGATTTGGACCAGATAACCTCTGGAGATCCCTGCTGCTCTGTGAGTGTGTGATGCTGGCACAACAACCACCAGAACTGGGATTACCTGAAAGGGGCCTGAGCAAACAAAGGAATATGAAGTCCACTGCCAGACAGGCTTTGCATCACAGGGTTTGTCTCTGCAGCCTGAGGAGCTCCCAACATTGGAGCTGAGCTGCTGTCCACACCTGCCTGTCACCTTGGCAGGCCTTGCTTCCCCTGAGTAGACCCAAACATTGGTGTTAAGAGTATGAGGGTCCACGTCTGACCAGCAAGGACAGCTGAGCATAGGGTGAGCCTGCTCGGGGCAACCATCACCTCCCAGTACCTTCTGCCTCTTAGACAGATGCAAAGATGGAAATCTCATGGAGATTTAGATGGCATGGGGGAGGTGGGTCTTTGTTACTTCCCAAAGGCTCTCTCTGAGCAGAATCCTCTCATCAGAGGTCCCAGGCTGCACCAGGCATCATGGTGGCCCTTTTTCTCCTTCTCCAGTGCTCTAGGGAAGCAGATGGCAGGATGTTTGCAAGCAGCTTGCCAGTATCTAGAGGAAGATCCAGCCCTCACAGGGGTTTTGGCAAAATCCTTCCTCGGACAAGCATCTGGCAAAGCTCTGACCCTCACCCTCCATGCCAGCAATGAGATGGGAGTGGGCTCTTGTGAGACTCAGATTATTTGAGCCATGTGGTGCCTGTTGCACTCGAATACATTCCTGTGTTTTGTCCTACATCCCCACCAATATCACCTGTGCTGCTGGCACAGCATGACCCAGGCTGGTGCTGCAGCTGTATGTATTGCAGGGAAGTGTCAGCTCTTTCCCCATGAGAGCTGAGTGGCAGCCCATGCCTGGGTCAGAGGGTTATTTAGAACCCAAATCAATAATGGATCCTCTCACTGCAAAACTGGTGTTTAATGGCTTTGATCTGCTGCTTCTTGATTTTATGCCAGTCGCTCGATGGAATTTCTCACGTGTAAGAGAGCCCCACTAATCCATCCTGGCCATACACAATGGCTGCTGGTGAGGGAAGGAGCACAAACAGGGCTGGGTATCAATAACAGATGTCCAGGCAGTGGTGTGGGCAGCTGGCTGCTTGTGAGGGATTAATGGGAATGGCTGCAAGGAGATCTGAGGGCTTGTCATATTCATAGCTGTAGGAAAGGCGAGGCTTTTGGCACAATGACACGGAGCACTTCATTCATAGTGTTAGGGCATTGCCCATAACATCTGAGCCTTTCTCTCCCCTCTTCTGGAGCACATGAAGTGCTCTGCTGAGAGCAAGAAAACAAATTAGGTCATTGACCTTTCCCATGACCTTGACACAAATTCCAGTTTCCATTGACCAGCAGAGTGCCTACTTGAATGGGACCTGTCCTATCCCCTTTCTCACCATGCCTCACCCATTTCAAAGTGGCAGAAACAGAATAGAAAATCAAAGTTCAGATATAAAGAAAGATTTTTTTTTTTTTAATAGCAGGACCCTCTTGGGGCCTCCCTGTCTTCCTAATATAAGGAAACTAAGTTATTTCATTCTAATTCTGATATTTAGCAATGTTGACAGTTCTAATACATTGTAGATCCTTCAGATCATATTGTTAAACCAGCTCACTATTACAATTTTAGCTGAAAAAAGACAGGTGCCATAAACTGTGAGGCTGATAGGTAATGACAATTGCAGCTGCATTTAAATGCAAAGTGCATTTCATTCCTTCTTGTGCTGCACTCTCTAGTCAGAGAGCACTCAAACATTTTCACAGCAAGGATTGTATCTTAGCAGTTTATTTTATGGGCTGCCTCTTGTGGCATGGGAGACCAACACAGATCCCTTCTCCTCCCTGTTGGTTAAATACTAGCAGTACAACAGCTACAATTGCTTATATCGAGTTCTTTATAATAAAAAACTATTTAAGTACATCTTCTAAAGTATATGGCTGTGCATGTAAAAAAGCATTCAAGTATGGCCAGAGCTTTATCATCATTTAGACTGGGCCTTCCAGATCCAGAGCACAGGCAGCTATGCAGACAGCAGCTTTTTGGAAAATAAGTCTTCTGCAACTGAGACCTCTCCTGCATGCTCCCCTGACTAGCACTAGCTCTAGCTCTAGGCTGGGAGTAGGTAAATGCTTAGAGGGTTTTTCCCAGGAGTAGGTATTCAGCCAGTGCTAATGAGGAGATAAAACCCCTTTAGTTCCATTCCTTCCTCAATGAATCCATGATTTTGTAGCTTTCCCAGACTTTATACCAGTGATTGCTGCCTCACCAGGGAGGGAGCATGAAAGGAACTGGAAGTGTGGTGTAGAGCCATTAATTGCTGAAAAAAGTAAATTTGTAGCTCATCACGATGCGGTTTAATCAACAGACAAGTAGGGTCCAACTCCATGTGCATAGCCACAGCTTTCAACACACTTCAGGCTACTTTAGGCCTGGTTGGTTTTGGATCACAATTTGAATGTGTGTGATGACCAAGAAAGTGTTTGCCAAAGCATTCATCACAAGCTTAATTTGGTCTCCTGCAAGTCAATAATGAATTCTTGAATTTCTGTCAAATGCATTAAAGTTGAGCCAATGCTAAGCAGTTTTAAAAACTCACCAAAAATCTTACCTAGCCCTTCAATTCCCATTAAGGATCTGGTTGTATAAATTCACCAGTGATGGAGATACACAGCCCTAATGTGGCACTGCTCTCCACACAAACAGGATGGAGTGGTTTAAGAGCAGTCACCAAAACTCACACATCCTGGATCCTTTTACCGTGAGGTATTTGATGCTTTGCATGAGGAATTCAAGAGTGTGCTCAGCATAGATATAAGCCATTGCCCACATATTTTTGCAGAGGGGAAGAGGGTTAGAATAAACATTTTTTGTTGTTAGGTGACTTTTCTTGTTTATGAAGACATCTTTCTCCTTCAGCTATGCCACGTTAAAGACAAAAGAAGACTCTAGTTCACAGAAAAGCTATGTGCTTTGTTTAAGATTATTCTGAAAGTTACTCAGTATTTTGTTGTAAATAATTATGCCAGCTGCAAGCTATTAAGATTAAATATGTGATCCTATTCTGAGAAGAGGGCTAGTCTCCCACAAAGGGAGATGTGCCAAAGTCTACATCAGCTGAAGTAGGGATTGTAGTTTTGCTCCTCAATTTTATAAGGAAAGTGTTCATATACAGTCCTGGCAGAAAGACAGGCGGGCGAGGAAGGTTGATACATGCATGATCTGTCATGGGAATTTTGGATGTGCATGATTTCTCTCTCTCTTTTTTTTTTTTTTTAGTAACAGGAAAGAAAAACTTGGTTTGGGGGGATGTTGGAAATCAGACAAGCAACTTTTTACAGAAAGGTTGACGACTTTTCCAAATTACTTCAGTAGAAATCATCATNGGAATTTTGGATGTGCATGATTTCTCTCTCTCTTTTTTTTTTTTTTAAGTAACAGGAAAGAAAAACTTGATTAGGAGGATGTTGGAAATCAGACAAGCAACTTTTTACAGAAAGGTTGACGACTTTTCCAAATTACTTCAGTAGAAATCATCATAGCTATTAATATTCAATAG
Organism: Notiomystis cincta; assembly: GCA_013398075.1. NCBI lineage: Eukaryota > Metazoa > Chordata > Aves > Passeriformes > Notiomystidae > Notiomystis > Notiomystis cincta. Next base: position 96,066 of record VZRX01022563.1, on the reverse strand, counting down.
CTAAGCAAGAGATCTTTAGCAATAAATAGGGAAAACAGAAGGAGGCACTTGTGTATTTAAAGCAGAAATTACTTATCTATCTGTAAGGTGTTCCCGAGGACCTGCGCACTTCCCCTTGGTGACCAACATTTCATTTTCTTATCTGTGACTTTACCCTGATGTTTTCACACCAAAGGAGAACTCCATTTCTTGCTCAGTGTTTGAGAGTCTCCTCCCTCCTTGGCCCCAGGCTGGAGCTTGTCAGGAGAGCACCGTGACTGTCTCCCTGGCTCTCCAGGCACACAGAGCTCTGGTTTTCAGCTCCCAACCATATCTCAATATGCAGCAGAAGTTTGCTGCCATTCAGCCTTCCCCTCTGCCACCACTGTGCCATGCATGCTTGTAAACATTTTCAATCATCATAGCTATAAAAAAGTAAAGCTTTATAGTAACAAAATACTTATTTGTCTCCTTAAGTGCTTGTCTGTAATTCAGTTTAATGATGCTGCGCTTTCTTGTGGTCTTTCATTGCCTAGAGGGTACTTTGTATTGATTAAGTCATTGTGTAGGTTTCAGTAAAAAACAACCACATAAAACACAGACTGGAAGAGGAAAATTCTTCTTCAGGTGGAAACCCTCATATATCAGAGTAATGAAACTTTTGATTTGGAGAAGCATTTAGAAGAAATAAGAAAAGAAAGAAATGTAGTGCTTAAATAGAAATCTTCATGAAGAGGATAGGGAAATACCCAGTCAGTCTGAGGTTCTCTTTCCTTCCTCAAAGTGACCATTCCCATCACAGAATATGAAATACTGCTCTGTATGCACTGTGTCAAGTCTCAGTGAGATACACAATTGTACTGGGTTTGCATGGCCAGGTTTTCCTAGCCGTGGATAGAGGAGTCATGGATAGCAGCTGGTTTCCTGGTAGGAACTGCTCTGGGGGACCTAGGCTGGAGTAGGCTGTGCCTGAAGGACTGGACCTGTGGAAGTGACCCACACTGGAGCAGTTTGTGGAGAACTGTTGCCCATGGGATGAATTCATACTGGAAAAGTTCATGGAGAACTATCTCCTGTGGGAGAGACCCATGCTGGAGCAGGGACTCTTCTCCCTGAGCAGCAGCAGGAAGGACAGGCAATGAACAGACCATAACCCCCATTCCCTGTCTCCCTGTGCCACTGGGGGAGGAGGCAGAGCTTGGGAAGGAGGTAGGGGTGGAGGGAAGGTGGCTTTAAGATGTATTTTACTACTCATTATCCTGCTCTGATATTATTAGTAATAAATTCAGTTAATTTAATAAATTCAGTTAATATCCCCAATTCTAGTCTGTTTTGCCCTTGATGGTATTTGGTGAGTGATCTCTTCTGGTCCTTAACTCATGAACCTTTGTCATATTTTCTCTCCCCTGTCCAGCTGAGAAGGGCAGTGAAAGAGTGGCTTTGGTGGGTGTCTGGCATCCAGACATAGTTAACCCACTATAACAATACACATACACTTATCTAAATACCAAAATAATGGGGTTTGCCCAGTTGTAGTTCTTAAAGAATATTCTTTTTTCAGAGAGAGTAAGTTATATGTGATCAAACCCCAAATGTTATGTGATAAATGGCAAAAAGTGATCCAACCACTATTCTTATATATTTAATCAATGATCTGACAAATAGGACCTATCATTAATACTGCTATGGCTCAAAGTAAAATATTTGAGCCCTTTGAATTCTTTAGATGGGTAAGAGATAAGAAATTTCTTCAATTTTAGCTACAATATAATAAAAACGCTCTTGAGCCTGTAGAATTTTTTCCCATTTTCTAATGTTTTTAAAGCAGCCGTATAAGAAAAAGATCAAGAAGACAAAAAGTAAGAAATCTCATCAAAATATGCAGAAACCATCACCAAAGGGCACTTCACCAGAGGGAGCAGACCCCATGCCTGACTGCTGGGATCCCCACAATGAGCATGGGAGTGCAGGCAACTCCCAACAGGAGCAGGATGCAGGATGCCAAGCAGGGAGCTACCTTGCACAGCCAGAAGGAAGAAACATAGCAAAAGGACTGGGGAAAATTACACTGCCTTTCAGGTGCAGGTTTACAGGACAGTGCTCTCCACTAAAAATCAGTGGCAACTTCAGCTTTCCCTTTTTTGATGGTGATTTCTTGAAACAAGCTGTGACTGACAAAAACATTCTTTAGACCACATTGGTGTCCTCTTCTTTGTATCACTGTCAGCCTGTAACTTTCCAATTTTTGCAAGACAGTGTAAAACATCAGCTTCTAGGGATCTCTATTTTTTGCCCTTCAGAAGCAGAAATTGTTTTGGAAGACACTGCACACTATGTAGAAATTCAGGAACTGCTGAAATGTTCTGCTAAGAACTTCATCCTGCACGATGGCACCATGTGGATCTTAAACCTGGGCTTTGGGGTCTCTAGATTGAAATGTCAATATATAGAGCTCCCAAACTGGGTGCTGGTTCTAAAGCCTCCCTTTTCAATTCCATCTCTCTTTAATTTCCCTATGTTCACACACTCTTGTGAGTAGCCCCAAAGCAGTCATAACCAAGGGTCTTTCTAAGTATTTCTCACTGGAAAATGGCATTTTGTACTGTTTTACAGCTCTCATGCTATTAACACCAGATTGGCACAAACTGAAAAATGGTATTTAGAATTGCTTTTGGACAATGCCTAAGTTACTGAGATGTATGTGCTTTTATTTGCAGCACACAGCTACAGACAAGCAAAGCTAATTTTTATGGCCATGCCATTTTATAACTGACATTTGTGTGCAACACTCTTATCATATGCTAATATTCATGAAGGACCAGAAAATAAGCAAAACAAGACCTACAATTTGAATGATGTTGGAAATAACTCTGTAGATGGTTCCCCTAGAACAGCAAGCTAGCACTAATTGCCTCAGCCATACAAGAGGAAATATAGCCTTGACTGAAGGCCTGGGAATTCTCTTTTTCAGAAGACACATGGGCCTGGAAATGTATTTGTGTTCCTAACTGTAAACATGAGAATAATCCCATTAGAGAGAATTTGTGACTGGTTTTATGCTTCAAGTTAAAATAGCAGTAAGTGTTCCAAGGATCTGTGCCTAAGGCAGACGTCAATATTGAAAGAAAAAAGTGGTTAATACACATCAGCTTTTATTTATTTTTTTAAAGAATGATACTATTTGCTACCTTATATTTTTTTGCTGAAAATTGCAGGAATGGAAAAATTCAGCTTTGTTTTTAATAAATAATTCATTGTTCTTCTGATGTTTTATACTTCTTTTTATGCTTTATTTTTTTCTGTGAAATCACTAGAGCTGGGAATTTCTCCCCACGTATTTTGTGCCATTTTTACAGAGGTTTGATGAGGACGAATAAGTACTGTAAAGAAAAAGTGTTGCAGGCTGTTGCATTAAAAAAAATTAATTTCACTAGCAGACTTTGCTTCTTTGTCAGCCATTTACAGATGTCTAAGTCATACTTAAATATATTTATAGCAAACAATTTAATCAATTACATAGGTTCCTTAAATGAAAGTTACATTTGAAAGTTTTCTAGAATTTTTGAGTGCATTGCTTCTATTCAAGCAACTAGAAATAAATATTCATATAAAAATATCACGTGGAACATTAATACTACACTAGTAATAGTGCTTGAAATAATTCGTGGCAAATAAACAGCACAGACATTTTCTTTGGCAGCCTTTAATACACCATGAACTCCAGGTTTACTACAAGTCCCTGCAGCTGATGTATAATACTACCTGGTGTTGTAGCTCATCCAGAAGAGAGTAAGGTCTCCCCACTCCAGTCTCGGGCTGAATCACTGACACTGACCTACAGGCTGCTCTCTGGTGCAGGTTTACTGAGGAATCAACAACCCTATAACCAAACATTCAGTATGTTTTCCAGATTTTAAGAATGTAACCCTCTGTAATTTGAAGCTAAGAATCATAACCAAGATTAATATTTCACCCCAAAGGAGAGAGCATGGGTACATAAATTGACTAAAGAATTCAAATAATCTCATGTAACCTATCTAAATAGCTGAGACAGTAGACAACTTCTCTGGTGACATTTTCTATTCACACTTAGCATTCAGATCCTGTGCAGTACAAGAAATGCCAGTGTCTTCACAGTGTCTGCCTCCTATGCAGGATTCACAGACTAAGTAATTACATTTTGCTGCCTGGTGCACTGCCTGGTGGTGGTGGCTGCTGAAAACAGCACGTTATACTAAAAATATATCAGCCTTAGAGAGTAGCTGCAGGATGTTTCCTAAAGCTTAAAGCAGAAATGCATCTACAAGTAAAGTAATTTGGAAGATTTTCTTCATTCAAGTCTTCCAAAAGAGATAATCACAGTGTGGCAGATGGAAACACAGTGTTGCAGGGGTAAAGGGAGGGTAATAACTTAGGTAACTTGGTAGTTTCAACAACCCTAGAAAAAGAAGCAACAATCCTATTGCAGAAGAACAAAGGAGAAGCCGAAAATTTGCATCTTTGTCATGCAAATCCATGGCAATCCTGGTTTCTAGTCCTGAGTAATCAGGCTTTCATTGCAAACAACAATTTCTCTTACCTTCACATAAAATAAATCCAGCCTCTGGGAACAAACGATAAAGGAGCACTGAGAACAACATGATCAATTGCCCCAGAGTGATTATGTTACATGGTATGGTCTGTCTGCATTACAAACCCTTACTTTCTGTAAGTGCTACCAGGCATCTGTTAAATACTCAGACTCCTCCCTTGTGCTCAGGCACGACAAAATCTGGAACTCAAACTACTCACAAAAATGAGTCTCTTTAATCACTGAAAAGCCATTTTGAAACTTTACATCAGCTGCTGTATTGCCATCTGGGAATGCCAGGGCCCTGCTCTTCAGCCTCCATTCTACAGGCTCTACTCACTTTTAAAGTGATTCCCCCTGAACTAGCTGCAACTTGCACAACTTGGGGTTGTAGTAGGTTACAGAGCTCTGGGCTCACAGCCTGTTAATGATGTTTCCACTATAAGATGTCTTACTTTTAATCAATAGGCTTAACTGTTCTTTTTCCTGCCAAGAATAAGCAAAAGGTGGATTTCTGACACCAAGGAGCCATGGCTACTGTGGATGGTATCCCTGACCTTGAAGGATGATCAGTGTCCCAGTGATCTGAGTGTCCCAGTCTACCCACACCCATGATGCCAGATGATTCCAGCTTGTGTTTGTCTTAAGGGAAAGCTGTCAAGAAGGCCTAAAGCCAAAGGCAGCTGATGGCACAGGACTGGGAGACGCCATCCTTCCGTCACCTGGGAACAACATTAATTTTTAGAGAGATGTGCTCTGTTCTGGGCAGTGTGCCTGCCCCAGTGCAGCCATACAAGCCAAATTCAGGATGCTGTTTCATGCTGTGAACTGTGACAGCTTGCTGTCACTCTTCCCCAAGGGAATGGCAGAAGGGCAGCTCATCTGCAGGAACACAGGAAGCTCCTGCTGCCCAAGATCTTTGTGAGCTCCAGGCAAGATTTACTACTAGGCCAGGCATAGTGAAGAATGCCATTTGAGGGTAGTTCCCTTAGAGACTAAAACTGCTCAGAAACATGAGCTCTTAAGAATAAAATGTGGCCTGCCACTTATTTTGTAATCAGCCATGTTTTAAACATTTTCATGTCTTGGTAGAGTTGGGTGAATATGGCCAAAAGGCTGGGTTTGTGGTGGATATTCACCAGGAATGCTGCTGAAGAAGTCTTTCAGAAGCTATAAATCTGGCAAACAATATTCAAACATCTCTAGGGAGAGATAGCTGCAGCTTGTCTCCAATTTGAGTATTGCTAGTTTATGAAGCAGATGACAGCACCAACAACTTACTCTTTTATAAGTAAGAAATGCCCTAATTTTACTTTAAGATATCTGTCTCCAGAATCCATGGGATGGGCAAGTTGAAGAATGGATTGCATTTGGTTCTGTCTTACAGGATTGGGTAGGTAATTCCCTTCTTTCTTGGTAAATGCTGTGCTTGCATCTAAATAAGCATTTCTGGATGCCAATAAGTAGAGAGCAGACACGTGGGAAAGGAGATGATTGTGGCTACTGAAGATACAGATGGGATTTTCAAAAGCATGCAGAAGATGTCACAACTCTAACCATCTTCTGGTCCAAAGCAAATCCAACCCCTGTGTGAAAAATTAGTATCTGCCTAAATAATCTTCATTATAGTGCTCCAGGAGAGAGGAATCCATGAACCTTGACATGCCTTCTCTGATATGAAAGGTTACCAAAGCAGGTTCTTCACACCAAGTGCAATACAACATCAGTGAAGTTAACAAGGATTCCAGTATAACAATAATGCCCCATGGGTTATAAAATTCATTGGTGTTGCTCTGGCTCACAAAGTTCCCGGTCTGTTTTTGGAGGCTGACAGAATGCATCACTAAAGTGTGCCTGCCTTGCTCTTAGTGTGGTTGCTGACCACTGTCAGAAATAGAAAATGGGCTAGAGAGACTTTTTGTCTGGTCCATTACAGTTATTCTGATGCTCTTGTTATAAAAAAGCTGATTTGAGCATGATTTTTAGAAGTACCAATCATCAAAACCATGTCTAAAATCAGTGGCAATTTAGGTGCTCAAGTCTTCAAAAAACCAAGCCCTAAGTACTTTATTTATTGAGACTAACAATCAATCTTGAAATCAGCAACCAGTCTGAATATTACCACGGTACATGGCACAGCATTCTCCCAGCACAGTTCTACTTTCCAGGAACACCTTAGGAGTATCCTGTAATTTGTGTTCATAGGAAAGCTAACAAAATATAGGATTAAGTAGCAATGGCAGCTCTTGTGATGTTATCATAAAACTGACAGTATTTCATGTTGTCTTCAATGTCTAAAATCCTGGATTTTTATGAGAATCATGGATTAGACATTTGAAAAGACAAACTTCTGGTTCTGTCTGCAGACCTCACTACATACTTTTCAAGAACCTCATTCAGAAATTGAATGTTTTGCTTTGGCATTAATGCTTAACTTTATCTTTGCAAAATAGTCATGTTAATATCTAATCCTTAAAGTTTTCCATATGACATTGGCAGGCTTACACATACTTTAGGGGCTGTAGTTTCATGACCAGTCAATATCAGTTTGCAAAGGACATAAACACAATTCTTTTCTCACATACTTTTTCTGGATCATGCCCTACTTGTTGGATTTCCACATCTGAAGTAGAGGAGGCAAACATTTATATTTAGAGCACACTCATATTCAAAGCATGCTGAAACTGGTGGGCCTCTATCAGCACTGCTGGCCTTTTGTCTCTGCATTGAGAGCTCTGACACTGGGTCCAGAGCAATGTGCATCTGCAGCTTCTCTGACTCAGAAGGACAAATGTTTACTTTCTTCCAGACTGAAATATAAACTGTGGTTGACCCTTGCTGGCAGAAATGAGAAAAAACTGATTTAGAAAGGAGAATACAGAGATTTAAGCCTTGCTCAGTAGTTGCCATCTCAGGTTTTACTGCAGCTGCCCTGATGTTTGCTTTCAGCTCTCACTCCATGGCTCCTTCTCAGCTGGCAGTGATCAAGTGGCAAAGTTGTCCCAGGTCATGCACCTTCCTGACAGGTCTCTGGTCTGGCTAGGAGGGCAGCCAGTGCCTGCCACTGAACATCATGAGCCTCTGTCCCAAGCCAGGCTTGCCTAATCTCCTGTGTTGGATTCACTCTCAGCCCTCCTTAAGTCTGCCTTCCCTGGCAGGATTGGCAGGTGCAGAGAGACAAGAATTTGTCAGATACCCACAACTGAGTTCAGAGTGCAGTTGTTAGGGCTGCAGACAGGAGTTTGTTGGATCCCTTTGTGATGCTCTGCTAAGGGTTTCTTCTACCTCCCCACCTGCAGAACTCCTACAGAAGCTTGCTTTCCCTGGAGCTCTCCAGGTATGTCCTGCTTTCCAGAGGTTTCTGTGATGTTTAATATTTGTATAGCTGGGAGAGAAAGAGAGAAATTTCCAGCCCTGCTTTCTTGAGATAGTAAATATAACCAAGCACTTTGACACTTGCTTAAGGCTACAGCCAAAGGGGTGACATGAACACAATCCTCTGAGGACAGGAGTGGAGAGTGGAGCCTGGTGACCCTCAAGTATCTCATTTACCTGAAAAATTGTCTCTAGAAAGGATGCTGCATGTTGTTGTCTCTGTCTGTTGAAAGCAGATGGCTTGCAAGGTTCTGTCACAGGGGATTTGGTTGTAGAGTTCAACCTGCTGCAGCCATACCCTTTGCAGGTAACAGAAATACAGCCTCCAAAGGGTGATTAATAAAGAAGACTGAAACTAAGCCTGAGTGTTTGTGTTTCATAGCTTGAGCTGTGACCAGAGTTACCCATGCTTGGTGCCTCTCTGGGAAGCTGAGTAACAAGAGGCAGCTCCTGATCCCTGCAAGCCATCAGCTCCAGCTCAGAGCCACCACAAGCCCTGGGAGCTGGCCAGGCAGAACTGGGGCTGTGCTGCCCTTTCCCACCTGCCTGTGGGAGCTCCACTGTGGCCACCACTGCAGAGTCTGCATATTCTTCATCCCAAGCACAGACTCTTTAAATAGGCACCATGCAAAATTTTTCTCGCACCAATATGCAACTTTTTTTCCCACCTTCCTCATCCATGCAGAAAGATTTCAATAGATACTAATGACATTTTATGTAGGATTAAGAAAAGAGAAGGAAGTAGCAGAATGCTATTGAAACTCATCTCCAGCATGACTGAATTGTAGAATATTTAGCTTTTGGTAACTGCTTATTAGTACACAAAAGCTGGCTTTCATCTGAAATACAGCCCTATGTTATCTCCAGCAGAAAACTAATATCCCATCTAATAGTCCCTTTTCTTCATGAAGAAAATGAATAGTCTGTACTAAACTTTCCTGTTTTAGGAAGACTGTAAAGCAAGACAGTGCAGTCTGCACAAATATTTTGGTGTTTTGTCACCAAAAATTTGAGGGGGTGGACAGAAGGAAAAGGGTGGAGGAATCTCCTGATCCTCCAGCACTCCTAGATACCAGAAGTTCCTGATAAACCTTAAATCAAGCTTAGGAGGGAAGAACATAACTAAGTCTCTGAAAATAAGTGCAATTCTTATTTAAAAAAAAAAAAAAAAGAAGAAAAAGAAATCTAGTAACTTCAGTGTCATGCCTTGTGAGATGCACAATACACAGTGACCAAAAGATTGTATTTTTGCCTGCACCCCAGCTAGCTGAAATTGATATGAACTGGTTCTGAAAAGAAATAATAATATAATAATAAAATAATTGAGAAATACCATCATAAACATTATGTGGTATTTGCATGCATAAAAGAACCTTTCATTTACCAGTCCCAGCCCAAATATCACTTCACATCTGCCCTTTCTTGAACATGGGGTTTGTCTTTGGGGCAAGGGGAGAAATCTCACAGCCTTACAGATAACTCTACCAAAACCCTGCAACAGGCCCATTGCTATGAACCAGTTAATAAGGTAATTCTAGAAGCCCAAGTTTGTTTCCGTGGCTACATAACATTACACAAACATTTTGGTTACAATTTTGTGGCAATGGTTTCACAGTTATTTGATTAAAATGCAGTGCTGTACTGCTTGGAGCCTGGGAGTGTCTGATATCAGTGAAAGCTCTTTAGAAGTGCTACAATTTAAAATTATAGCTTACCCTGTTTGAAGGGATATTTTTAGTCTATTTATTCAGAGTATAAATATAGTTCTGTACATCACTGGTTTAATGTCTCTCTTGCACTGGTCAGAAAGACTTTACCCAGCACCAGACAAAGGTCAACAAATGGGTATCTTTTTTTTCTCCCTTCCTTTCTTTTTTTGTAAAGCTGCATTAAGGGCTTTAGAAAGCAAAGTATCTTGTAAGCAAAGGCTGCACGTCTAACCCCTTTACTGCAGTGACCTACTTATAGGAAATACTCCTATTGAAAGGGGCTTTTTCCAAGATCTAGCATTTCAAACAAAAACATATCTACAATTAGGTGGAAAGAGTTTAAGGGATGCCTGAACAAAAATAATCGAAAGAATAAAAGGCGAGAGAAGTGCAATGGTGATGAATCACCAGGCAGTCAGGAGGAGTGATGTAGTGCATATTTCTATGAATGGCCATTCTCTGGCTTTATTATCAACAGTTCCATGAGGTTTTTTTTATTTCTGATTATTTGTTTGGGTGTCAGGGGGACTTTTGTGCCTGCATACCCCTGGAAACCAAAGGTTTATGTACATACAAAAAGCACAGTAGTGACAGTGCAGGCAGCCACATCTCTGCTCAGCTGTTGCCCTTGCCCTTGACCTAAAGGGACCCTCCTTTCCACACAGCCGCCCAGCAGCACATATTTGGTTTCTGTGTTAATGTAGCTCTGGGTTTTCTTGAACTGGGCTTGCCCATTGTGCTGAACTGTGACAAATTCTTCACAGAACAGTAGGGTTGGGTTGATTTCAGGCTTGGTGTGTGCTGGGGGAATGGGGGAAGAGGTAGAATTTCTTCTAATAATGGCCTCTCCTAAACACGTTGTCCTTCCAGCTGGAGCATACCTAAGTCTTACTGTAATTTTCAGAACTGGGCACACAGAAAAGACCCCAAAAGTAGGCTCTGCAGTTCACATCTCAGTGGAGTTCCCACCAGAAAAAACCCACAAGAGCAGAATCACTTTTGTGAGGTATTTCTCAGCATCTCATCTGGGAGGCACAAAAATCTTAACATCTTTCGTATCATGAACTGGGGAGAGACACACGTGCAGGGGAGCAATGCATGCAAGGTCCTTTTGTGGAGTCAGAGAGGCCAGTTAAGTTTTTGGAGGTGAATGTCAAGGAGCAAAGGAGCTTGGCTGGCCAGGTTCTGAGGAACAGCAGTGAGATTTCTGCATATGTGGAAAAAGGCTTTTGACCAGGAGGCACGACACAGGCACACAGATGTACACTGTCCTGAGAAACTTGTGTTGTTTCTAAGGACACACATTTATCATAGTGCATAATAGCTGTTCAGCCACAACCTATTTTTAACATCTTTTCAAGACTTAATGTTTGAGATGATCCATTTATTACTAGCTTGCAATAAGTAAGCAATTTATCTGAGATGGAGCAAGGTTTCAGTGAGGAATATTCTCTTGCTTTTTCCCAGTTTTTGACTATATATTAGGAAAACTTTCCCCAAAAATCATGCTCCAGAGAGGCAGGAGATTTTGCAAGACATCTTAAGCCTGTTCCCTGTTCACTATAAGTCTGGGCATGTGTCGTGATCTTTGTATGTCCCAGTTATTCACAAAAAGTGTCTGGTGAATCTCCCAGTCTCATCCCTGCAATCTGAGATTACACCCTTAACATTTAATCTACCACACAGACAGTGGTGTGACTAAACAGTACAATTGCAAAAAAAGAAAAAACAAATCAAATTAGTTTAATCCTCACTTCATTACCCGACCTTTTCTTTTTCTTCCTTTCCTTACCCTCTCCATTTCAGAAAACGGAGACTGTGACTTTCTCGGGACGATTAAAACGCAAGGAAGGATGTGGAGCAATGCTCTCCTCCCCAGGCTGCAGCGCAGGGGCTGCGATGCCCGGCTCTGCACTCGCCTGGTGTGTGGAATACATATCCACGTCAAGGGGAGCTCCTCCCGCAGAACAAAGGTGGAATGCGCAAGGGGAGTGGCCGGGGCCCCGCCGAGAGCAGGGGCTGCTCCTGTGCGGCAGATGAAGATAAACCCGGGCTCCACTGCAGGCAGAAGAACCGTGTGACGTAAGTGGTTCTGCTGATTTTTATCCCACCCCAAAGAAACCTTTGGGAAAATTCCCTCAGCGCTCAGAATATAGAATAAGAATATTGGGGAAGTCGCTTGGCACTCCAGTGAGGTACATTGGAGCTCCAGAACAGCACAGTAACTTCTGTGTTGGGTGTGTGGATTTTTCTCCCCTGAGCACTCTAAATTCAATTTGCAGCATCTGCAGGCTGGGACGGGACTCCCTCGAACACTGCAGTTCTCACCACACAAACCCTGCGAGCTTCAGTGTGCAAACAGCCCCTCCAATGTGCAAACAGCCCCTTCTGAATTCTGCTCATGAAAGCTGGGTGGGTTTCACGGTGATCTCAGACAACAGCCATCCTTTTTCATTTATTTTTGAATTATTATGGACAAAATAAGAAATATGTACTTTAATCTGGACTTTTACAAATCTCTATGAACTACTTAGTTGGAGTACAACTTACTAGCTTCTTCCCCAAGTTAATTTGTATTTTTTAATTGCTGCTAGATTAAACACACATTATCCAGTATTATTTTATATACTTTGAAGTTTTAGGACTACATGCAGTAATCTATATCCTACCACCCCTACAAAAATGACATTTCTTATTCATGGGGCAGAAATACAATAGACAGACAACAATGTGATTGCTGCATAACACATCACCTACCCCACAGCAAGGACTGCACCTGGAAAATGTTTATTATAGCCAGAAAGACAGCCCTCCCTGTAGATATTTTAGATGTGACTCATGATAATGACTAATAGAAAGTTACTTTACTCATAAATCTGCCTTGTCCCTAATCCATCTGTTATTCTTGTTCTTACAAAAGACAAAACAATTTAGCAGAAGGTTTTTACACTGATATAATACATTTACATGATTGACTCTCCATTGCTGCTGGAAAAGCAAGCCATTATATCATGAGAATATAGTGTAGGAATTCCTTTTTGGATAACATTTTTGCAATGGTAGCTCCAGGTGAGCCATCTAGAGGCAAAAGCAGGATTTTCTTAAGAATTCTCCACACTAGTAGTGTAATGAATTCCTCTCAAATAAATGTCTTCAAAAATTCGTAGCGTGGTTATCTACCAAGAGCTGAGATTGCCATCTGTTAAATTCATAAACCTCTTACATGCTTTAATTTCCTGCATGCTCATACTATGAGTTTAACAGTTTCCTCTGCTTTTAAAAATAATTTCTCAGAGTGGTTTGGATTGCATTATGCTAATGTAGTATCAAGAAAAGCCTATTAATTATAATAAATAATATACCAATTAAAGGAGGGATTGTAGAGTTAAAATAACTTGGAGTCTCTTCCTGCTCTTGACTCAGTATGACACTGGAAAATTCTCTTAACTGGAGTCAGTTTTACCACCCATAATGTACAGCTCATGATTTTACCAGCTTTGTAAAGCACTTTATGATCTTTGAAATACTAAAACACTACAATAAAGATACATGCACAGTAAATACAATGCATGGCCACATTCTGCCTTTACTTCCCTCTTGCTTAATACTATTAAAACCAGAACTACGCAGTGCATAAATCAGAGCAGAGCAAGCAGCCTTCTTTGCACTTAGCAGTGGCAGCATCACAACACAGCTTATGAAAGAGGGATAAAAGTCACCAATCTAAAACACAGCTGGGCTCCTCTTAGAATAGGGGTGCACCTGGTGCATCCTGTGGGAGAGCTCAGAGCGGGTAGTAATCAAAGGCTGATTTACTATTAAAATTACTAAATTATTTTGAAAAGGTTTCAATTCACACCAAAGTTCCCAGTGCCATGTAACTCTACTGAAATATGAGATGTTTTTGTCCATGTACTGGCTAAAGTAGTGCAGCCAAAAGCCTGACCTCCACCACAGGACCAGCACTCAAGCTGATTATAGGGTGCAGGCTCAGCAAGGCTGCCCAGGCTGTCAAGTGGGAGGTGTAGCTTTGGCCCCAGGGACTCAGAGCCCCAAATCAAACTGACACTACCCTGATTTAGAAATTGCTAGTGTCCAGTGCAGCCACTACTACACCAGATACTAAAAGCAGACACACATGCTCTGCCTTTGTACCAACTACAGCAATTGCAATGGGAAACAGAAGTGAAAAACCTCGCTTAGCGGCTTTGTTCCCAGCCCACACATGGGCATCTCTGCTGCACACAGTCCCCCCTGGGGGCTGGAAGAGTCCTCTTTGGGCTACCAACAAGGCCTCAATCACTGTGTTAAAAAAATCTGTACAAAGCCTGGGATGTAATCTGTCATTGAACTTTTCCTGGTGCTATAAAACATGAAACTACATCTACACCAGCATATGTCAGACTGGACACGCTGCCTTGAGTACTGGGGTGTGAGGCTGGTCTCCCAAGGGTAGAGGTTATCATGGCTGGGAGCTTTGGGAAGCAAGGAGGGATGAGGGTGAGGAATAGGCTGCTGATCTCTTCCTTCCCCAAGTTCACAGGGCTTACTGGGAGAGCCACTCTGGGAATGCATTGTGTTCTTGTCAAAACAATAAATGAAACAGATAGAGGCAAGGAGCCAGAGTAATGATTCCCACTGGGAGCTAGAATGAATCAGAGAACATCCTAAACTCTGGAAACACAAGCTTTTTCATGTGGCATGACACTATGCATGGAAGGGGGTGGTGAGGATGCACAGACAAAGGTGAAAGTCAGGCTATGAGAGCACATGGACTTCTGCCTGTTTTTTTTCCTGCAAGAGCTGGTGTTTTACTGGGTCCCCTAGAGACAGAACTGACCAAGTTCACAACCTCAGTATCTTGGCTGTTGGGGTGTGATTTGGATGAGGAGATTGACCATGCCTGATCCTCTCTGTGTGTCTGAATTTGCTGAGCTGTGGGCAGCCCTTGCCCTGTGCTCCAGGTGTGTGCTGCTCTCTCCTGTGCAGGGGTTGGACTCTGGTCCCTGTTTGCTGCAGACAGTTGTGGTCTCTTGGGGCTTCCCTCTCTGACCCAACACCACAAAAGCTTCATGAAATATTTGAACAGTTCTTCCACCTCTCTCTTTTGGGAATTACACAGGATTTTTTTTTAACCATATAAATAATGCCAATAATTTCCTGGTATCAGCCTCATAATAATAAAAGAATTGACTGATTTTCCACAGGTACAAGCATGATAAGCCTCATGTATATATCTCAGACACTTATTCAGACAGAATAAATAAATTCCATCCTACAGCTGTTTCCTAGGTAACTGAACCAGGCCCACAGATACAGACTGTGTGCAGCTTAGAGTTGAAAAAACAAAATGCAGCATTTCTTTCTGCCTTCAAACTTTTGATTTTGTGGGCCTGCAAATATGATGGAAATGTATCAAGAATGAAATACGTAACTGGAAAATATGCACCTATTCTCATATAGCCATAACATGCAATTCTGAGAATTCTGCAATATATCACTTCTCTAAACCAGTCAGAACAACCTTCTCTATGATTGGATTTCTGCCAGTGCCCAAACCTCTGGGAAGCTGCAGGGAGCAGTCACCAAATATTGTGTGGTTTTGTTTTTCAAACATGAAATCCAGTCATCTCAGGCAAATAGGCTTAATGTGCAAGCTGAGAGGAAGTCAGCCCTGTACAAGGGACTGCTGAAATTTCTGGTGTCTACCAGCAATATAAGGGCTCCCCAGCATTAACAAGCCAGAAAGTCTCAGTGGATGGTACCACATTGCATCAGCAAGGTGTGAGCAAAATTGCTCCTTTTCCTCAGAGAAACTGCACACCACAGATGTGCTGCAGGTAAATGTAAGCAGATCCTTTGAAGCCCTGTTCTGCCTTATTTTGTCCACGAGTTAGAGGGGTAAATAAATCCCAACAAAACCAAACATCCACACTCTTTGTCAGGGAAAGAGGCAGGTGCAACTTTGCACCTGCAATGACAACAAAGGGAGAGCAGTTGTGAAAAGTCACTGGAGCTAGACAAAGGCAAAAATTATTTGGCTTCCCACTGTTCAAAAGGATGAATTACTTTCTGTTAGGACCTTGCATTCAGCTAGAAAAATCAGAGAAAATAAAAGCCATTATGCTGGGAATACCCTCATTTCATCTATGGGAAGAGTAACATGCTTGTAATCAAATGCTAAATTACATTTTTTATGACATTGTAATAATTACTTCCAAATATATATTGTGCTGCTTGAAATAAATGTATTTGCTTTTTTATACAAGGCTATGGAACAGTATTTTTGCCTTATGAATTAGCACATTTTTGTGGATGAGAATCACTCAAAATATCACTCTAATAACAACAGCCTGATAAATATTTAACTGAACTGTTTTGGTAGCTGTAGGACCACAGAAGGGCAAATATATTTTATCATCATTAGAACTGAGGTGAATTAGTTTTCATCTAAGTGAGTACCAAATACTCTGAAAAATCAACAAATGTAATAATTACAGTGTAGTAATAATAATAATAATAATAATAATAATTCCTTTAGTTGTCCCATTACATCTGGTTATGTTTTACAAGATGCAAAATGTGCATGCCAGTGTGGGTAAGGAAACTTTAAGGAGTGACACCAAGACAAACTCCTATTCCTGTATAAAAGAGTCAGAAAATCATAAATGCCAGTGGGGAAAAGCAAAGTCTCCTGTTTTCGAAATGAATTAAATGCAATTTTTAGAAAAGGATTTAGAGCATGTGCCTATCCACTCCACCCAGAAACTCAAGTTCATAGACTGAACTTCAGGAAACATGGTGCCAGCTTTTTGCTGAATTACATTTCTGGGGTCCTAGTAAAGGCAGTGGGTTATGGACTTAGCCAGTCCCTCTAGAGGTGTGTAGAGCCAGAGACCATCTCTTCAGAAGTGATTTGAATGTTCTGTGTTAAAGTCTATTGACTTCAGGGGATGAACTGTTAATGTATGTCTATGTAAATGTAGATGGAGTCAGATCACCCACAGCCATATCCAGCCCTGCAGCTGTGAGGCAGAGTCAAATCCTGATGATGTGGGTTCAGTGGTTCTGGTCCATTTCACTTCCATATGCAAATTCTTAATCTGCAGGGAAATGAGTTCCCATCTTCTCTGCTTCCCATTTCAATTCAACAACTCTGAAAATTGCTTAATCTGCCCTTTTGCTGCTCATTAGCAAAGGGGACTTGCAATAGTAACTGTTTATGTACAGCTCCCAGTAAACCAAAGAAAACATTTTCACCTGTACTTCAAACAGAACATCCTTAGATAACTGGAAAAAAAGCTGTTTTCCTGTTAGTTGGCCAGTCAGAAGCAAGAATTAAAACTGAGCAGAAAGCACACTTCACCAGAGATTCCATTTCAAAGCCACACACATTTGTCAAGCAAGAAGGCGTTTGGTTGCTGTAGTCCCTTGCCTGAACATAACTATTTTAAAATTTGATCACCTACATAAAGCTAAGAATAGGATCATATCATTTCATTGGCTGCAAGTCATAACCTTTCCAGGTCCTGTGAATACATCAGGCAGTAAAATCCTGATGTTCCCATATATCACTTACCTAGAAACAACAGGCCCCTGGGGTGAAGCTCTTCAGTAAGCAGAGCAGGCCCAGGATTTTGCAGCCCAGCCAGTTCAATCTTTCCCTGGGTAACAGGGAAGTGCTTGAGGGCCAGGCTGGGCACACAAATCACAGAAGTTTGGTGCTTGCTTTCAACATAGCTGGCCAGGCACCAGGACATAGCCTGCTGGTACCTGTTGCCTTGGCATTGCAGATGTAAGGGTGCTGAAGTTACTCTGACTGGTTAAAAGGCTGGGGATACCTCTCCTGAATGCCATTTGCCACAAGGAACACCCGATGTGACCAGAAAGCTGCAGCCTGTCAGGGGAGTGCAGATGATCTCCAGGTGAATTGTCTCACATGGAAATCTGCCTCTGACTTCAGTTTTGCTTCTTCCTGCTGGACAGTCTTACTTACAAAGAGAGTTCAAAAGCAACCTGCAGAATTAATACATCAGTGAATTACTGAAACTAGATAGTCTGAATGTGCAAATACAAAAGGGAATGTTAAAAACAGATGAGAGCCCTGAGGAGTCAGAGTCAATGCCATGCTGATGATGAACTCTGAGAGAAGAATTTATTAATACTGCCTGATGAGCCTGCTCATCCAATTTATAGGCACACACAAGTAAATGTATGAGAAAGCTGTACCACAGCTAAGCTTTCAAACAGAGATAAGGCCATGATCACAGGTAAAGCTGTACACACCCACTGAATTCTGTAATGCAAACTGCATACAACTTACAGGGTACAAAATGAAACATATCCATAACTTGGTTTATATTTTCCACTCAACCTTATTTCTCTCACAGCTGTAATTAATGTTACACTGCCTTCAACTTCCACCAGACTGCTCTTATCTCAGGATTCATACTGGGAGCAACCCTTGTTAGAAGTAATGAAAACCAAAGTTCACTACTATCCCAAAGAGCTGATGGAAAAATCAAAAGGCAGCTTGACCCAACCTCTCCCTTTCAGTAACATACACCACTTGCAGAGGAAGACATTTCCCATATTGTATATACTCTACTATGTTTAGTACATTAGGATGTATTGTAACAGCAAGCTCAATGCAGAGTCAAAAGCATATAAAGAATTAAGGTTCATTCATCCTTTCTCCTGATCAGCTCTGTGAACCTGAAAGGATTTTTGTCCTCTTGCTTTTGGTTGCTTGTTAATTTGTTTCAGTCATTCTCTTCTGGCTCTGTTCTAACCTAGCAGGCTTTTTTTAATACAGTCTGACAGTGAATTGAAAATATAAATCAGAAGGAAGGAGTTTAGCTTTGTTAAGTTCACAAGCTGCACCATTTATGCACATAGAGAGCACAAAATGTATGCCATTTGAAAGGAAGCAAGCCCCAAGTAATTAACCTCAAATACTGTAATTATCAGTGTTGTTTTCTTTTTAATCTAGACTCTTAAGAAATCACTTCAATTACTGTTTTGTTATTATGGAAACCGCTTAATATGAAACACCTCAGGTTAGAAATGTTAATAGCAGATGAGCTTATGTGATCACAAAGTCTTGCAGTGATGGATCAATGGAGGTGGTGTAACTGGCAGGCAGCCATCAGCTCAGTTGTTTCTTCTTTATTTCAGAGCTGCTTCTTGTAGAATATTCATATAAAATTAAATGAAAAATCTTTTCCTTAGGTTTATTCAGAGAAGTTTTTCCTGACTGATGCAAGATTTGGTATTGGTCACAAATACAAAAATGCTCATAATTTCCCACCACATAGACAAACCAAAATGTGCCCTTATTTCTCACTCCAGAATACCCTTTAACTTTGCAGGAATGGCAGGCAATTGGCACACACCACTTAGTTCAGGTGACTGTGGCTCTCTTCTGCTCCTTTCCTCCTTTTTCTTGATCTACTTCAAAGCCCACTTTTAAGAAAAGTTTATACTTAAATGACCAGTGGTATTACCCAAACAGTCCTTACTTTGTTGAGAGTTCACTCAGCCAGGCTTTCAAGGTCTCTAAGGAAAACCAGTGGGATTTAGATGCTACAAGCTCAATATCAACATTTTTCATATGAAGATAATAGAGACTGTTCTCTGTCTCCATTTCCACAGAGACATCAAGCCTTTTTGTCACAGATAGCTCAATGCAATGACCTGTCAGTGCTTCAAGGACCACGTCAGAGCAGGTACTCTGCTGGACATGCTGCTGTGTAGGCTTTCAATTATAATTGAACTAGATGAAATGAAAACTAATAGATAATCATTGGAGTCTGCTACAAACACAGCTGGTAACATGGAAGATTATACAGGCAGGACATGGCTGTTACACTCACATGAACTGTAGTATCCTAATTTTAACTTTAAAGTGTGAAAATAAGAAAAAAAGCACTCAATGTTTGCCTCACAATGACAAATCACACTTTTGCAAGACATGAATGATTTTTTCCTAGGCCAAATTCTTATTTTTTATGATATTCACAAATATCTTTATGTTCTTATGGAGTTGAGCAAACATGCCAAACACCCTGTAATGTTGCCAAAACCTCCTAATCTTTTTTCCTGTTTGAAGATAGAGTAGAGGAGAATGCATTGGCATGATCTTGGCAAAGGAGGGAATCTTCAGGTACCACACCAGAAACATCTCCATCCCTAGACATACGTGCCCCAGGATTAGAAATGCCTCTTTCCCCTTGAATTATATAACCATTAATAGCAATCATTTAATTGATTTATTATAATGACAAGCAACCCTGACATCCTACCCATCAGGGAACTGCACAAGCAATTAAAAATACAATCCTGCAGAAAGCATCATGAAACTGATAAAATAAAATGAAATAAGTTATTAAAGTTCCACTTAGATGTCTTATGAACCTATAAATATATAGTGAAGTATATTAAGTTATTTCTCCCAAATGTAGATAGCTAGCATGGGAACATTGAAAAGTAAGGTATATAGTGAGAAATAAGGGATGCAGGGTTACATAGGTCTGAATGACTCTTTGCAAAATAAATTATGCAAAAGTATCTCACATGCTAATAATAAGAAATTCTTTGCTCTTAGGGATGGTGTATTCCTGAGATTTAGGATGTGTGTCCCCACTTCAATTTTTTTTTCAGAACCAGAGAGAATTGTATGGTAATTGCTGATTCTGCAATAAGAGTATTAACAATATTGTTAACTGACTCTCCCTCCCAATTTCCATTGGTAATACAGTAATTTTTCCACCTCCAGGATTATATTACCTGCCAACACAACCCCAAATGGCTTGGAAAAGAAGTGAATTTTATTGCACTGCTTTAGGCCATGTCTACATTGGGTAGTTGTACCACTTAACCATGGTTAGCTTACATTAAAGTAGCTGGTTTTCAAAGTGATTTAGTACCTCAGGCTACAGTAAGCAGCCCTCCTTAGAGCAGACATTAATCCATTCTGCAGGAAGCCTGTTCCCTGTGGAGTTCATATGGCCCTGGCTGCTCTGCTGCCACAATCCTTTATGTAGTAACTGTGCTAAGCTGCCTTGATATTTCTGTGTCTCCAGTGTGGTGGCTGCCTTTGCTAGATGCACTGTTTAATTATCAGTAGCCCTACAGATGTCACCATATCAAGCTTATCTTTCTGCTCCAAGACACATGTACCCCTCTGGGTCTCTTGGTGGATCCATGCCTAGTTCTTAAATCCATCTGCACTGGCCAAAGACACTTACTCGACCTCACCACAGGAAGATATCCTGCAGTATAGATGCTTCCTGGAAATTGCTAGAGCTGAAAGGCAAAAGGCTGACCAAAGCTTCACTCAAGGCTGAGTTAAAGTACAGGACTCTGGTAAGAGTGCTGTAAAACAGGAGGCCATGATGGAATAACAAGCAGAGCTCCCAGACATAAGGTGACAATTGTATTTTTACACCCAAGCTATAGACAAAGCCAAAACCTAACAGGGTGCATGGTGCCTGCAGTGTGATAAATACCCACAGTGGAACTGGCAGGCTCTGAGGAACCACTGAGAGTGCCCTGCACCACATACATAGATGAGGTCTGACCTGGAAGAAAATTATGGGGTGGCAGAGACTATGCAGATGGGGTACAGGCACAAGAAGGACACCCACAATGAAACACAAACTCAACAGCCAGCTTATCACCACTGCTGGGATTTGCCAGCAAGTATGATGTGCTGTATTGTTACACAAGGGCACACAAGGATTTCAGAGGGCTGGGGTTTTTTTATTAGGAGCTAGGTTGCAGGAGATATCCCCCTTCCACCAGCCTGTTCAGCCCTCTCACAGACATCAGCTTTGTCCTTTAGTACATGGCATTCACAGCTTTCCTCTGTCACGATGAAACTCCTGGGTCATTCCTCCCACATCCTACACCCATGTTGAAAACACTGATGCTTGTAGTTTCTGGCTGAGGGTCCATTTTTGTGTTCTTATTTAGGGCTTTATCCTCCTCACACAACAATCCCACATCTCCAAGGGGAGTGCAGCTGTGTGGAAGCCAGAGCAATGGGCAGGACTCAGCCCTTGCATGGCAGGCACCCTCAGTCCAAGGGAGCTGGTGGTGAATCCCTTGCTCTGCACAGCAGCAACAGACCCTGCTGTGGGGGATATTGGTTTGGGACAGGAGGGGGAAGAAAGGAGGACAGTCAGAATCTTTCCTGCACTCCACCACACAACAGAGGGTACAGAGAGGACATGCATGGCATCAAATCTTGTTCTGAGCCCAGACACCTCACCATGGCCTCTGCTTAGATGAGAAACAGTGCCCAATGAGATGCTGCCCTCACTGTCCTTGAGATCTTCAGAACTGGTAGAGTTTTTCAAGCTCTGAGGGTTTGCTGCTTCTTTGCCACAATAAATGTTCACTGTGTCTTAATGCTTGAGCTGCATGCCATCCATTCTCGCTTTCTCTGCATTTGGGACAAACAGGCCAAGCATAACATGGGATTTCTTGCACTTAACTTGAGTAAAGTTATTATCATGATTTCTACAGATGCTAAGTCTGCTGACAGTCAGCAGCTATATCCAGGAGGAGCTGGTTCAATTTTCACCAAAATCAACTACAGAATAGCTTCTGCAAGTGTCTGTGCAAAGCCAGTGAATGCAGGGACTCTGCAAGCTTGCCACAGTGCAGGCTTGGGGAAGGCACTTTTACTGAGGTGAACACAGGGCCAGGAACCACTATTTATGTTTCTATGGCAGAGAAACAGAACAGACTTGCAGAGTTCAGACAGGGAAACGTCCTGCAAAGGCAGGCGAGCTATCAATAGCCCTTGATTAAAACTCTTGAATTCAGACTGCTTCAGCATTCAAATTTCAGAAAGAGAGAAGGGCTCTTGCTTCTCACTTCAATTCTATTTCAAGAGAAAAGACTCTTGGTCCTTTCCAAATACAACAAAAGATAGTAAATTTTATTTGTTCCAACCTTTTGTATGAATAAAGGAGGGCTGTAATTCCTAGGAGAATGAAAATAATATATCACTACGTTGCCTTTGTATTTTGCTTTTATGTTGCAAGCTCTTTCCTTTACTCTTGAATTGGCTGTGAGCAAAGGGAGTGATGAGAGCTGCAAATATAATCTTGAGACTTCTGTGTGCAAAAGTATGAATCATGAGTGGTTCCTGGCTTATTTGCCTGTCTACAAGCATCTAGTGCCAGCTACCTATGCAGAGTAGCCTGCTGGGCTCCACAGAGCTTTTCCTTAAGGCTGCAGGTCTGCCTGAGGTCCTTCACTACACCTTCTCTATGACCCCCATTCTTAACCCAAATGTTTCAGATTGCACTGGGTATTTTCCTTTGTTCAGGATACCTAAATCAAGCCTATTGCTTCTTCCAATATTTTTAATTTCCAAGCCACAGTATGATGAGCCACACAGGCTCATATTTAACATTGTACATGTGAAAAACTTATTCTGAACAGAGTCACAAAATACATGTAAACAAAGGTCTCTCTCTCTCCAAGAGGGTCCCACTTCTGCTGCACATTCTAGTCCACATTGTGAGGCAACAGTAAAAAATTCAGTGTCTGACTGCACATCTTTAATACTGCTTTGGTGGGCATAAGAAAAGGACAAGCACTGATTTCACATAAGAAATCAGTTAAGCACTGAGCCAGCTACTGTCACATTATTAAATGTGCACATCTATCAATTCCAAAGCACAGTGCTGCTCCAACTAGGTATAAAGTTCTGTAACCAAACAAGGGCCCCACTGAAATCAAGTGGTAAGGTTGCCACTGGACCTCAGCAGGCCTGGGCCTTGCTCTAGAGGGATTGTTAAGACTGCAGTTTTTAATTTTGTTTTCCCAGGGGAATGGAATTCATGCAATCTTGCTTTGTTTATAAAGCATATCAGTCTACCCCAGTAACTTTGTACCTACTGGAAAATTTCAAAAGACAGCCCAAAGACACCAAGTTTCTATTAGTTCAGTAAAAATAAGATGATGAGTGGCAGAGAAAGACCCTATTCAGTGGTCAGTGAAGGCCATGTGGCAAAACAGCTCACAAATCTTTCCATATCAGATAATCCACATGGGAGGCAGATGTAGAACACCAGACTTTAGTCCAGCAGCTCAATTTTGTTGCTTTTTTCCGAGTCTAAGCTCAAGATTCAGGATTAAAATCTTTCAAGGTTTGGAGTGCTTTTTCTGTGGTTTTTATTTCATTAGAAGACAGATCTTGCCAGTGGCTGCACAAGTGAGCAGGGGGAACAAGAGTAAATAATGACCAGACACCATTCTTTCCATGACACCATCAGACTCCCAAATGTTCTACCTGCAGAAATAAGTGGAGTGATTTGAAAGAACACATTGATGAGTAAGGTATTGCAAAAGCTGAATGATCCTCCCTTTATCTCCTCTCTGATTCTTGGGGAGTCACAATGCACTACACATTACACCATCCTCACATTTCTCAGGGATTTTCCCTAGCTGTATTCCAGGGATAAAGACATATTCCTAGGGAATATGCCAGTTTACAGCCATGACTGTAGGTTTTCTGCAGCTTTTTTTTAGGCTAACACTGACATAAATACAGGGCTTGTCTTTGTCTCCTTGGGCCAAACTCACCTTGGCTAGAAATCCCATGTAAATTAGGAATTCAGTGTCCAGGAAAAATTTAGTCTATTAATTTTGGGTAGAATAGATTTGTATAAGACTGAGATGAATTATGACTACCCTACAGCAAAAAAGTCTGTCACTTTTACTTTATTTTCTGCTATGCATCATTCACACTTGAAGAGTCAATAATCTGTGTTCAGGCAAATGGGGTCTTCTGGGATATACTTTTAATTTTATTAGAAAAACAGAATTGTAGAAGTTTCCATTTGAATTCATAGATACTAACAAGTCACTACACTGAACAATTTACACTGAAAAATTACACCACACACATTTTTCTGAATAAAAGAGATTATACTCTACAGACAAATGGATAATTTATTCTGGATTTTACCCCTGACAGGAGTGCTTTCACAGTCATTTCGTTGTGTTGAAATTGGAGGGTTTTTTTAGGCTATACTATAGTTCTAGGACACCTGCATACCTAGAATCAGCCTTTGTTACTGTGCACAATCCAATAATATAAGAAATATTCCTAGATGAGAGAGCCCAGTAAAAAAGAATTAAATTCTTCAGTAGCATTAAAATATTCTGATTTTTTTGTATTATGACACACAGTTTTTTGAAGATACTACCTAGAGTTGACAACTTCCATTAACTTCAGATGAATTTATACATAAATTAACATACATGCACATGTGTATTTGAGTGTGCACACTTGCACATGTACAGCCTTGAAGTCTTTACTGCATTGCAGTCTAAAGATTTTTGCTTTATTTCCAGTTGCTTCAAGATGTCTTTCCTTTTTAAAGATTCACTTTTAAACCTAAAGGCATTTCTCTCTTATTTTTTCTTCTAGGATCCAGTGCTCTACTTCTGACAAACATTAAGCAGTTGCTAGTCTCAACAAGAGTTATACCTTTAATATCTATAAAGGTGTCTTCCTATTATTGTGAAACAATCCATTTTCTTACTGGATTATATAAAGTAATCCAGTACTTGAAAGCAATATTACTTTATAAACTGGAACAGCTATTTCCTGGCAGATGTCAGAAAAAGCAAGAAAAAAGGGATATAGAAAATATATTATGAGCAGAGGTTGTTGTCAAAAGACTTGAAGCTAGATTTTAATCTTACTCTGGGAAGAAAAATTGTGATTACAGCATAGATACAGTAATTTAAGCTGTGTACTTCTAATAATGTTAAGTGAGAAGTTGCTGATGTCATGACAAGGTTATTAGGGAATTTTCTATAACAAGTCAAAATGTTACCAACAGAGCATTGCTGTTTCTCAGTCTCCCAGACTGAGTTTATATCAGTTGCAACTGCCAGCACTGAAGTGTGTGGAGTGTGTACTCCATGTTCACTGTGAGGCAGGATAACAGTGAAACAGAAAAGATCTGAGTGATATGGCAGCTGTAGCAAGACACAAGGCTCCCCAACCTTGTAGTTGAACTATTTTAACAGAACTACAACAGCTGATCAAGGAGGTTTGCAGTGCTTATGGGTACAGAGGGGATACTACGGGTCCTTATATCATGATACACCAACAGGGACTCATGAGTACACTGCAGCCAATTTAGAGTTTAAATGAATTCCAGGCCTTAAATTATTACAACAATCAAGTTTCCTGCATTATTTAACTTTTTTTTTCCTTATACCCTGGCGGTTCTTCATGCCTGCTTGTTTTAAGAACTATGTGATTATATCTTTTTTAATTATAATTAGTTATATAACACATAAGTATATAGTACAATTATAAAATACCTGAGTTTGGGTGTATATAGAGTTTTGTATCATATAGAAGAGAAATGATTGAGATTGTTGTAAGAAAGTATAAGAAAATGTGCAGCTCTTTTGCATGATGCCTCAGCACCAAAATTTCCAAGTGGATGATCTAAGCGTAGCAAGACTTGGTCAGTGCTTCCAAGCCCTTATACTCAGTGAAAAGATCTGACAATTGAGGGCTCCAACACGAGCTTATAAAATTACAAAATGAAACTTGGGTTTTTTTCTACTGGAAAATAAAATATTTTTTCTACTGAGAAATTATTACAGGAGCCATTACATAAATGACATGACCATGCAGATCCTAGACATAAGACTGTATGATTAAAGTTTCAAAGAGCTGGGAACATTCAATGTCTGATTTTATTGTGTTTCTTAAGCTTCTCTGAAAAAGCTCTGCCCTTCTAAAGGCTGGGGCTGTTATGTTGTTTCCAAAGACTTCAGCAGGGCCAGGGTTCCACACCAGCTCTTACTCTAAAATAAACATGCAGCCTCAACCACAGGCAAGAGCAGTTGCAGTGATTTCTGTGGAGTTGTGTCATGCTGTATGTCAGAGGCTGCTCTAGATAGCCAGAGTGGACCCTTGTGGCCTTATGAAACAATTAAGATTCACATGCCAAAAACATCATCTGAACAAGACAAGACCTTTGCAAAATCAAATTTCGTGGATTTATGCACATACCTAAATGCTCTGCAAAGTCCAGATATTTTGCATTCTTATTTTAATATCAGATTTCTCTTGGCTGGAGTGCTTAGCAATTGTGGTTGTTTGCTTTATTACAAGAGTATGTGACAGCAATCAGGTGTGCCACTTGAAGAATTTACTGTGCATTAGAAATACCATCCAAGTGTCATAAAAAACTTTGTGCAAGGTTGTAGTGGAGCATCCCAGGGCTGTAGATTGGGAAGAGTGGTTCTCCTATATAACTTACTCATTTTTTTAGTTTCTTGCCTAGTTTGATCTTACCACAGACCAAGGCCCTGCCCAGGGGAGTATAACAAGCTAACAGGAGCTGTGGCACAAAACAAAGCTGGATTTTACTCCCCTACCCAAGACAAAGTGCCTCTGTGGTTGCACAGCCCTGGGTGACCTCTGTGGAGTTGTAGTGCTGGAGATGCTTGTGCAGGAAAAAGGCTTATTCTAGAAATCAGCTCAAGATGGGCTCTGACCTGCTCCCATTCATTGATCAACAATAATTTTTCCCCTTTATCAGTCAGCCATGAAGTGGGATACTTGACAGGAAGAAGGTGAGAATATATTTCTGAAACTGCTCCAGTACCTCCCTCTTTCCCACACTCAGGGGCCAGGTATCAGTCTGGTCTTAGCTCTGCCCTGCTTCTTGCATTAACTATAGGATTTGTCTGCTGTAAGTACAGCTCCTTGCTCACAACAAGGTAGGTGTTTCCAAGTACATTAGAGGAAATGTTATGCCTGATAAGCTTTGACTTTACCTCTGAATTCATTAAGAGAGCAAGTATGGCTCAGAGGCTTAAATGTTCAAAAGAGAGGCAAGGGGAGACTTCCAGAAGGGAAGTGCCTTATTCCTGTAAAGAGTATGCTTCCCCCTGGGACCCTGAGAAGGGTGAGTCAGGAAAATGCTTTCTCTACACTCACTATCATAGGAGAGATTAGAGTAATCCTTTAGAGTTTGAGAATGGAAGGGGAAGAGAAGGGCTCTGTGTGCCTTCTCTCCAGCTGAATGATCAATAATAGACCCCAGCTGAGATAAAGCTGACTCAACCTTTTTTTTTTCCTTGAAAATCATTTAGTTCCCAAGTACCAACATATCAACTTTACAGGCCAGGCTTCAGCTGGTATCTTAAATGTTGAAGCCATCATACTGTCTTTTAACTATTAAAGCTAATCACATCACCTTTTAATGAATTCTTGCATTATTTTAATCCCTTCTAGAGAGAGGGATTCTTTTTATGTACTTTGCATTTACAGTTCCTGCTCCTGGTCTGAATTACTCCAAGCTTCTGAAGTCAGCAGCATCATTAGTACCAGTAAACAAGAGCCGCTGCAAACACTCCTTTCTAACATTTATACTCTGTACAGATAAAAGAGTAAATCTAGTTCTGGTTACTAGGCTAAGTACCTTAAGATCTCCTAAGAAGGAGCTGGTCCACTGGCATGAACATCCACTGAGGCTGCAGCAAAACTAAATTATAGACAGTACTAGTCTCAGCACCTTTAGAGATGGACAATCAAAGTTAACACAAGGAAACTGGTGTTTTTCAGCTTTTCTTAAAGGCTGAATCAGCCATGTCTGTTTCTTCAGCAAGCTGGGATCACTTCTCAAAAAGAACTGTATGCATGACACAGCTCTGGCTCTTTAAGCATTTTTGTTCTTAATCTAAAGTCACTCACAGCCATTTTGATGGCCAGATTCAAGTAGATCAACTTATATCCTTAAAGCAGCATACAAAAAGTCTCCTAGCTCATAAATTTTCCTTCCAACGGGGCTGCATTAGCAGGGAAATACAAAGCAGCTATAGATGTTCTTATTTGCTGAATCAGATTCAATAAAACAAAAAAGAATAACCAAATGTCCATTCTGTATCATAGACTTTGACTACGCATTCAGTGCTATGACTTTTGATTTTTACAGTGCACAGATCATCCTGAGAAGTGAGGATTCAGCTGGGGTAGAGGAACATCCCAAAACCAGAGCTGGGTTCTTTCATAAGCACCATTCCATGCTCTGTACAAACGTCCTCATGAGGAGAGCAGCAATGCCAGGGCACTGTCCTGGCTCAGCTCTTTGGAGAGGCTGGAAGCTGCATCACACCTTGCTAGTGCTCTGGGGACTGTGGGCCACCAGCCTTTGACCCCCTGCCAAGTGCTGGTGGCTCAGAAAACAGAGCAGCAAGGAAAGCAAGGGTGTCTTTGGGCCATGAATTCCAGGAGTTGGTGTCTGCCCTGCACGTTGCTGTGCAGCCTGGCACAGCACAGAGCCATCCCCCACTCTGAATTGGCAAATGCAACCATTTTCCCTCTGAGTTTAATTACATTGACTACATCTTTATTAGGGAGGCATCTTCTCCTGCCTAAAGCCATTGCTCAAAGGTTTTTCCCATTGCAAAATCTAGGATTAAAAGCAGATACTGCTAAGTTTCCACCTTCACAAATCAAGATGATTAGTCATTAGATTTCTTGTTTCAGTACCAAGTAAGATAAGATAGTTACAAGAAAACATTAACCTGGGTAAGACTTTGATTACTTGCCAATTAATTTAACTGCTTAAATTGTGTGCAGAAACCATGGAAAACTGACAGTGGGTAGCACAATGCAGGTGTATATGCTGGCAGACAAATTAAAGAAATTAGACCTTGGTAAAGGTGATGACTCTCTAGTTTCAGTTTTCATGGAGGTAATAAACATAAACAGAGCACCATCTGCTGAAAATTCGCTTCCTAGGAGCAACACCACAAATTACAGGTGATCACAGGGGAAATATTCTGCTGCTGGACATTTAATGGAATGTTCAAATGCCAAGAGCATTTTGGTGATCCTTTTTACAGCACTTTGACGCAACATATGAGTTTGCCTGTTAGACTTCACCATTTGAAAACTTATGTCAAGAAAGAAATAAAGCAGAACTATTTCTCAGCAAATCAGAGGAAGAGTTGTTTAAAGGGTGAAGGATGAACACTTTGAATGGGAAAATGCTAAAAAATCCATGGAAAAGAGAAACTCTTCCTGACACTTACAAAAACCCACAACATGTAAGTTTTTAATTCTACAAGCAAGAAACTGCAAATTACATGTGCTGTCTGAAAGCATGAAAATTCATATTCAGGAGACTTAATAGAAACAATCATTCCTATATAAATAGAGTCATCTCTAGACTCCATGTCTCCTTCTAGTTGGAACTCTGAACGTGAAGGGCTGCTGATGCACTGCTTGTCCCTGTTGTCTGCAGAGGAAATTAGTTCTCAGACAATGGTATGGCTTGGGTGAGAGGTGTCTTTAAAAGTGCTGCCCTTCACCTTAAACAAGTGTCAGTGTGCCAGAGAAAGTTAGGTTCCTTTTTGCTGAATTACCAAGGCAAGATTTAATGCTTAAGTAACATCAAGGGTATGACATCAACCTGGGTTTCCTCCCCTGCCACCTAAATCCACACTACAGCCAAAACCAGTAGGACACCAGTTTTCAGGAATGTTCCAAAAAGGACTCAGAAATATCTAGAACAGGAAATTTAATCTTTGTTATGTGTCCAAGTGGTTGAGACAATGATAAGGAACAAAATTAGTTAACATACTAATGTAATGTGCAAGAGTTGAGGGCGTTCTTTTGCAAAGGGTTATTACACTGCTCAAGTCTAAGAGTTACTGAGAAACTGACAGATCAAGGAATCATCTAATGGTGTTCTTGAAACTGCAAGAAGCATTAAGGGCTCTAAAAAAAACTAAACTGCCAGAGGATCTATGCAAAATCCTCTCAGAAACTGAAATATTCAAGAGTGAAAAAAGTGACTCTACAAAATAACAGTGCAGGTATCAGACTGACTGAAAAATCAGAAGAATTTCATGGTATCATACAAGCAAGAAACTAACAAGCAAAATTCAAATTAGGATTGCACATGCAAGTAAAATAACCCTAGATATATTAGAATTCATTGTTGCTTAATTAGATATAACATGACAATTACATTGGATTTTATATCAATAGTTGTGTGGAAAATGGATCTTGATGCTCAGCAGAACTCATGAAGGCAAAAAGATGTGAAAGCACAATTAGAAGTAATGAATTTATACAAGTTCAGAGAACATAGTCTCAAAGAGCTGTTAAAAAAATCAGTGCAAATGCAGTCTTTGCAGTGTTTAAATGTTTAAACACTTGCAGTGTTTAAAAAGGCTACAGATTACCAGAAACTAGTATCTCTACACCAAGGATCATATCTTTGCCCTTATTTATATTCCTTGCCTCAGCATGTCTGACTGCTGTCAAAGGCAAGATATTAGCTCAGAGGGACCATTAACCTAATCCAGTAAGGCTGTTCTGGATTCAGGCAGGTCAAAATGACACATGAAGTAGGTCTTGTAAGTCTTGAACATGCACACTTCATTTAAAATTACTCAAATAGCAACAGAACAGATTCAGTGTAAAAAAAAATATTAATATCATCCCAGGTTAAAATAAGAATTAAAAAACCCCACATAATAGCTTTAAGGTGATCTTAAGAAAACAGATTGCAAAAGAGAGATGAGAATACTATCAAGTTTTTCCCAAAATCCCATGCAGTTCAGATCCTTGGAGGCTCAGAAGTTCTAGTCTGTACCTCCATGTGACAGAAAGAATCCACATTCAGGCACTTGACTTGGAGCATTCCTAAGCACCAGGGTGCTCTTTTTCTCCTACACCAACCAGAGGACACATTGACATCCACCCCAGTTGTTTACTAACAGCAAGGAGTTGAAGGACACACATGTCCTTCAGGATAAACAAAGGTTTCTCCTGGTTAAGCAGCAAAGTAGTGGAATGCCTCAGTAAGAAAGTGCTCCCTTTTCCCAAGGAATTTACTTCAAAGACAGTGAAGTGATAAATGCTACTAGGAAAAGGAATGGCTAGAACAGGTACCAGGCACTCATGTCCTAGCAGGCAAACTGCAAATACAGGACCTGTTCCATGCAGGAGCACAAACAGAGCGTGTTCCACCCCTGAGCAGTCAATGCCTGTCAGCAGAAGGCAGGAACACAAGACATGATCAGATGTTGTCTAGACTTCCTGGTACATTCTCCACCCCTTGCACAAGCCACAGAGATACCAGCCCAAGTTATCTGTAAGGATCTACCTCGACACTCAGCATGCCAAAGGAGGAGAATAAAGTAGGAATATATAAAGTCAGGTAAGTGGAATTTCCTCTCACTTACAGAGTTTGTGCTTTAGGACACTTTTGTTGTCCAAGTCCACTGGATGCAAGTGCAGCAGACCAACAGAATAACCTCACTTAGTAAATTGCTCAAAACAGGACATCCCTTGATACTGAATAAGTTGGTCTAATGAAAGATGTTGCTGCTCTACACAAATCTTGTTTTGTACTTAATCAATAATAGTCAATCTCTTCATATTTCCTTGAGGCTATTTTTTCCCCTTCATTAAAGAACAGAGAACAATCAAAACATAGATCCACTCTGATTTTCACAAGGGTTTTGAATGCAAGGAAGCCAATCAAGAGTAATACTCTTCCATTTTGTACTAAACTGCTACATCCTCTATGAAAGCGACCAAAAGTACATTATTTATGCAGTTTCATTGGTTAACAAAAATAGGGCATCTTCTCATTATTGTTTTTCACTTCTGGGCTCTTCTTCCTTTTTTAATGTTTTCAGAGTAATTGACCTCTCCTGCAATCATTGTTCAAACCATTGTCAGCTGACTGATCTTTTTCATCCTACCCTCAAGTTCTATAACAATTTGTAATAGTGCTACTGTTTTTTACAGTTTTTGCTGTTAAGCAACAAATGCCTTCTATTATAGTAAGTCACCTGTACAAGCAATTTACATATCAGACTTTTGTTTTCCATTTCCAGTTT
This sequence comes from Notiomystis cincta, assembly GCA_013398075.1. Taxonomy (NCBI): domain Eukaryota; kingdom Metazoa; phylum Chordata; class Aves; order Passeriformes; family Notiomystidae; genus Notiomystis; species Notiomystis cincta. The sequence continues at coordinate 63,510 of VZRX01022563.1, read as the reverse complement.
CTTCCTCTCCTGTGGGCCTATTCTCACAGTGCACTTTATGAGCTGGAAGACTGATATTTGAACCAGCTATTCTGATATAGCTGAATTGCAACAATGACATCACCCTCCTCCTGAAAGTGTTTAATGGTATTTAATGTTTCCCCTGTGTTCAAATTTCCTTGAAAAACAGACTCAATAAATGAATGCAAGAATTAATGTTTTTTGTTTAAGTGTATTGTCTTCAACTTCATTTTCAATTTGTTTTACAGAATGTGTTTGCCAGCTGTTCTTTTATTGTTTTCATACCTCTCTATATCCAACTTTCTAGTTAAATACTTACTATTTGGCCCAAATTCTGCTCCCTAATGTGCATGATCGGAAGTCACAAGCATATCCAAGAGCTGGAATTGGCTCTAGCTATTCACCCACAGCCTGTCACATCTTTCAGTATTTTTTTACTATATCCATTTCATTTTTCTTAAATGATCTAAGCCATTTTACTGAGGCAGCTTTTAACAGACAAGTGTGCATAACTAACAGCACCTTCACTGAATTTAAAATTAGCCAGATCTTATGTTTTAAAACTTAGTGTGAAGCGGGTTATTTTAATACAATACTCCTGACAGTTGAACAGAATCCAGTTCTACTCACAAATTGGTGCAATTTTAAATACCACGTCAATTAGGAAGCCAGATTGCATGAGCTGTAGGTTAAATTGGTTAGAAACCTTGTATGATACAATACTTATTTGCCAAGTATTATAGCATATAGGCGGTATTATTAAATTCCCCTCCTCTTATAGCTTTGTAATATATTTCCAGGCCCTTCTAGCACCTCATGCTATATAAACAGATGGAAATCTTTTAGACAAGCACGGAGTTAGCCTGCCTGTATATAACATAAGGTATAGCTGTTAATTTTTGAAATGCAGAATTTTGAATCTTAATAAGCACTTTTACTCTAACATGAGAGGCAACATTTATACACTTTGCCATTGTTTTACCCTTTATTTTAGAGGTTGACAAGAACTAGTTCAGAAAACAGAGCATTTAAAATTTGTTTAAAGTTTTCACACACTAGACTATTTTTACTAAACTAGAAGTTAAGGGAGAAGGAAGTCTTAAAGAAATATTTCTTAGATCAGATGATTTATGCAATTAAAAATTTTCAGTAGGCTTCAGCAAAACCTGCCATGCTGTAAAATGATTTCTACCAGCACTGAGCTTTTGCTTAGTCTTTGTTCCACACCTAGTTGTAGCTAAAACCTGCTGCTTCAGAGCAAGTGTCAACTCTCCTCTTGGTGCCTGTTAAGTTTTACACACAAAGTGGCTGTAAGGACTTCAGAATGAGTCAGTCACAGTGAGTTACTGCTGCTGTCAAAACCATCCATCACTGCGTCTAAAGATTCCCATCATTGGCTGTGAAACTTCTAGATACCTTGTAACATGAATGCTATTGCAGCTGTACTCAGTTATATCAACAGATGTTTTAACAGAGACAGGATGCTGAAAGAAAATATCCCAGCTGGCTTAACTTCAACATGCAGAAAAATACTTGGACTCCTTAGAAATGCTCAGAAGATAACATGACATTTGACACGTCCACAATGGACATTGCACTGTAATAGAAGGGAACGGGGTTGATTTGACATTATTTGCTTCAGATAACAGGTGCTATGGACAGAGGAGAAGCAGTGGATGTCATGCCCTGACTTTAGGAAGGATTTTGAAACAGTTTGAAAATCATATCCAGAGAGCAGCTGCCAGCTGCTTTCTGTCAGGAAAGAAGGGTGTCTCAAAGAAGAGCTCAGCACTGGCCCTGGTACCACTCACTCTAAGGATGTTGGGTGGTCAAAGTTAGCGACGGGGAAAGCGACGGGACAAGCGACGGGACATTTGTATGCCTTATTTAGTGGTTCCACTGGTACAGGTAATTTCATAGGAAATGTTACCATGAGACCATTAGAATTAATTAGATGTAAAAGCTGTAAAATTAATCTTTGATGGATAAATACACAATGGAAAATAAAACCTGGTATTTACACCTGATGAAGAGTGTAGAGTTTTTATGGCAATTTGTACTATTTTCTTATATTCAGAAGAAGAAATTTTTAAAAACATTTTTAATGGAAAACTGCACTTTGCTCGTCTTTTTTGTGAAACAACCCTTCACTCCACAAAGTATTTTGTATACATTGACAACATACAGATTTCATCCAAAGATTTAAAAATTTTCACATGTCTGCAGTATCATCAGATTGATGAGATTGATGCCACCTTCTTCCATAATGCAGGGAAATTGTATCCCATATCTCAGTAAGTTCAGAAACTCATGACACCTCCCAGATCATTGGTTCCTGGTTTTCAGACAAAACTGGCACCCCATCCCAAATAGTCAAAAGTTTTATTTGGAAGTTGCTTCCATTACCCCTTCACCTCTTCAGAATTTTCACTGTCAATTTTTTTCAGTTCATAGTGTATACCTGTTCAACTCTCAATTCAATTATAGAAATAATTACATTTTTGATATCTGCTCTGTTTAAATTGACAGCTCAAGTCTTTATCTAATTCTCACCAAATTTCTACATAATAAAAAAACCCTATCTGTCTCTATCAAAAGACAAATGCCTCATCTTCCTTCTGCAGAAATAAAACTAACATGCTGCCCTTGGCTTCAGTGACTGCATGGCTGTGTTTCTAGAAATTGTTTCTTAAACTAGATTGCATTACATTTCACTTCAGTCCTTATTTTGTGAGATACAAAAATAACTCATGAATTTGCTCTTTTAAAATGCTAACAAACCCCATGAATTTAGATTTTTTCTTTAAAGTAGGCACTGATCCCCATAACAACAGAATTATGACAGTAACAAGAATTAATATGATTAGCTGTTGGACAAACCATTTGGGAAAACCTAACTGTTCCTCCCTCCCCAAATCTCCAGAAAGCAGGTAAGGAAGTGACTGAACTTAATTGTGGTACCAAGGATCATATATTCACTAATCATAATTTTTTCTTTAATAACTAATCATAATTAGTTATGGTTTTCTTTTCTTTAATAATGCCTTGCACTTTCACTCTAATATTGCAAACCTGACCTGTCTGGCTGCACTGGATGTTGCAGAAACTCGTTACAAGGAGTCAGTTGTCCTCCAAATGTGTAATGCAACAATAAGCATTACTAAACACACTTGTGATAGAATTTCTTCTGAGAATTATTATAATTACACAAAGATTTCCCCATCTATAAGAATGAGTTTAATAAAAAGTTATTAGAAAAAGAAAGGCTGAATAATTTCTTGCTGTAGAAACAGAACATTTATTCCAAACGTTCTATTTACCTCAAATTCCACAATGATGCTTTGTTTGCCTCAATCTGGTTTGCATTTCTGAATACTTGTCACTATCTGCAGGTAACTATTTTGGTTACATGAAAAGATATCAAACCCACATTACCCAGCTTTTAAAACACAATTTTCAATCGTTTAAGTTGTTAAAATTTTTGCAATGCTTTACCAGGATTTTAAAAGAAAGTAGGAAAGAGACTGCATTATTAAAGGTGTTTACAAGAATGCCAGGAGAATACTTTGAGAACACACAGCCACCTGGACATTCTCCTGACTTACTGATTATTTTCTTCCTAAAGCAAAGGGGCTCATCCACAGTAAAACTGCTTTTCTGGCCATTCCTGTAGACAGCTTCAGCAGGTCAAAACTACACATTAGAATGCTGCCACAAGTCATGACTTGTATCTTAGTGTAGGGTTTAGGAACAAGAGCTACTTAGGAAATCTGTGTTTTGCAACACTGGTTTCTATTCTCAAAATGCCACTTTCCATCATGGAATAAATGAGCCTACTGCACCCACTCCAAGAATATTCTATGCTTTTCAATAAAAATGTCCTGGCCAACATTCTAACGCTGCTGCAGGAATTGATCCCTGTTCCTAAGCTTTTCAAGAACATTTGAACACCATCTATCAATGCAATTATTTCTTCTAAATTAGTTACAGAACCTCTCACAATGGCTCTTGAAGTGAATGAACACTGTACTAGGAATGCACTCAGAATTGGCCTTGAATAGGTGTAAATTGGTCTCAGCTTTGATTGAGATGAGCTTCAGACTACAGATCAGCCTGAAGAACCAGAATTTATTTAGGACTAAATTTTTACCATTTTTTATAAAACCAAGCCAAGTAACAATGGGAACTTTGTTAGAGGCTACTCACACCTGCAACAGTCCAGACAAGAGCAGTTCAAACACACCTGGGGGCACTCACAGCCACAATGGACTGGTCAAAAGCCACCAGGCATCATCACATCATCCCACCCAAAGTACTGCTGCTGCCCTTCTGGGTTTGGCAACCCCATTCCTGCCTCCTTTACTGCCCAGCCCTTGGCTCCACCCTGCAGACACCACAGAAAAAAGGGAGCAAACCCTGCCAGGGTCCAGAGCAATCACTAATGTCACCCTGCTGAGAAGGGACAGCTGGGCCCACACCAGCTTTCCAGAGAAGTCAGTTTAAATCCACCCTTACAAAAACATGAACTAAGACTGTTCTGTAGCCTGCATGACCATCCTACATGTAGCTACCAAACACACAGTTAAGTCAGTCACAAATTAAACCAGAGCATATGACTCCTGCCGGGTAGACTACAATAATTTTAGGGAAATAAATATATATTTTCAGTGGAAGTTGACAACAAGGATGTGTTGAATTACTAGGATTTAATGGGTTTTCAGAGGAATCTAGTCAGTTTTGAAACATCTTCTCAGATTTTAAAATAGAGACAGATCAACCTTGACAGATCCCAAGATAATGATCTTTTAAGGGCATTATGTACTTATCTGACACAAATAGCATATTTTAATTACAGTTAATAAGAGTCAGATTTTGTTTTGAATTCCATGATGTCAAATCTGGCATGCTCCTTTAAGGAGTCTGTACAAAGAGCACAATAGTTTTTTTTCCTGTAACTCATCTAGACTTTTTTGCTCATGTCAGAGTGACCTTGAAGAGAACATGGTGTCCTTTGAGGTCCTTTTCTAAAGAAAAAGTCACACTCGGGGCCAACAATTCTTTCCCTGAGAGGACCTCTGTATCTTTAGCTGGTGAAAGCTGCTTCTCTACCATGCACCAAGAGGCAGTATTTCTTGTCCTCTTTGTTTACAATAGAATACAGCTACAACAGCTCTGATTCCAGAAGCATTCACCACCAGTAGAGGAATCTTTTGTACCAGTGTTAGTCTGCTGAGATAGGGTATTAAACATACAGCACCTCTGTACAAGCTCCTATAAGGTCTGATCTCTTGGTTATTTAGATAGGATAAGAACAAGGCTTCTGCAAGTTACCAGGCAATGTGAATAGCCCAATTGATTTCAGTAAGCATATTTATATATCACCCATTATTAAAGTGTCTGTGAATTTGGGCTATTACCCCATCAATTGTAACTATGTCAGTTAATTTATTACATTTGCCTGCATGTAACATCTGGTGTTTTTTGCTGATATCACAAGCTGTCCTTCAGATTCCATCCTCCTGTAATAGTTTTGCAGTTAGCTGTAAATATGCCAGCAGGCTGACTAGGATTTCACTAGATAGTTCAGTGGAATTAAGCAAACAAGGCTGATAATAACAGAGATATTTTCCTACCATTACTGTTCTAATGGATTGAGATTGACTACAAGGAGGCATTTAGAAAATCTACAAGACTAAGTTTTTCCTACATGCAGTCCCAGTCAAGTGCTTGTGGACAATAATTTCTCTGCCTGATCCATAAAGTGTGCTTACAAAATTCATCAAGCTCAATAGGGATATTCATCTAAGATGGATTTATATCTCAAAATAATCCTGCTGGCAGCTACTTTGTCACAGAGCATAAGGCAGAAAGAGACTGTTAAGATAATATAGTCTGGTATCCTGCATAACACAGGCCAGTGAGCCTCACCCAATAATTTATGCTTCAAGACCACAATTTGGTTTTGAGTTATAGCATCTCTTTTAGAAAGATCTTCACTCATACACTAAGTGGAGGTGAAATTATTACATGTCTAGGTAAATTGTTCCAGTAATGAATAATCCTTACTGATAAGAGACTACCTTATCTCTGGTCTGAATTTACATAGCTTCACTTTTCATTATTAGATTTCTCTGCATTTCCCAGCTGAATATAAGAGCTCTCTATAATTTTTCCCTGCAAAGACACTTGACCACTGCTAAGTAACATCTTAACCTTTACTTGGAGAAGTTAATGGACCAAGTAGACATCTTTCAATACACAGCATGTCCATATAGCCTAATTTTGTAGTTCTCTGCATTTGCTCTTATTTTTATGCACCCTTTCTGAAACTTTGTGCTAAAAAGGGCCACATAACTTCTATACCACCAAGACTCTTTTTTACTTTTGTTCTTGGTAAGCAAACCCTCAGAACCCTGTGTCCTCATCAAACCAGGAAAAATTACTTATAGAGAAGCTTTATAACAGAGTAATTGAAAACATATAGGCAATTAAAGAGGCCTATAGAAATCTTGGAACATAATTCCCACTGACAAGATGAAAATACCTGATCCAGTAGAAGTCTAATACTGGACATGACTCAGGATTCAGTTTGTTATCAAACCCAAGAATTTCTTATAACTACCATTACCTTACTAGAAACAAGACCAACTTCAAGTATTTTTAGAATGTCCTATTTTATCTAAACTTCATATTTGAGTGTGTCATTTTTAGCTGTAGGCTGCAGTTTAGGTCTGAGAACCTTAGAAAAAACCACAAACTTTTGTCAGTTTTTCATCCACCCTTACAAAGTCAGTTTTGAGAGGAAAGAAGTTGTTTGCCAGTAAAGTCTGTATTGTTGGAAAATAAATAAATATAAACAAGTAATTAGTTCTACTTGATGCTGTTTAGGAGTGGCATACAGTTAAGTAAGCCCTAAAACTTCTGAAAGCTTATGCGTGGGAACAAGCACTGAAGTGCACCCACTAATCCATTCCTTTGCTTGAGCCAGGCTCTCTCCTGTTTCTATGTCAAATTGTCTCCCAGGAAACTGAAGAAAGCAGTCCCTTCTCAATTCCCCACAGATTTGTGTACCCTACTTTCCACTTTTTCTTCTCTCTGGTTCTCTTGGGGAGCTCACTGATTTCTCTTGAGCTGTTTATGCCCAGTGTGTGCCTATACTTGCAGTTATTTATGTACACACATACATGGGTATGTATTCCAGCTGACCTGGCTTTTGCTTCTTTAAATGGGGAGGATTGGCTATGCTGAAAGCTTTCCTCTGGCCTGTGCATCAGTTCACTGCCTAGGCCAAGCCTGTTATTACACAACAGCAACACTGCATGAGGCTCAGGGACTACCAAAAATTAGTTGCATGCATAAATAATTTCATAGAAGTAGGGAGACAAATCAACTTGAATTTTATAAAGTATTTATTCTGTCTGATTAACAACTACTTGAAACTGAGATCCTTTTTTACAGTTTGTAACTTAGACTTCAGGATCCAAGGTGACTGCATTGCATTTGAGGGAAAAAAAAAAAAGAAAAACAACTAGCCCTAGAGACTCACTGAAGACAAACTAAAGTTAATCTTAAAGATGTGATACTTTTTCTGAATACCTTGCCTATCCAGATTCCTGTTATACATGGAACAGCCCCATCTTTTGACTGCTTTAGAGTCTTCATATAACATTATGTGCCAGATGCATGACCACCCAAGATGGTTGCTTCTCTTATTGATAAGGCAATTACTAGAGCAAATGGGGTTAGGGGATTTCTGTTCTAGAACTGAAACAATACTAGATCAAGATCCAGGGCAACTAAGTTCAAGGCTCTCATTAAAAATCTGGATGACTTAATCACTAGCATTTACAGTCAGAAGCTAGGCACTCTGTGAAGATGGTATGTTTAATGAAACCCATGCCTCAGGCACCAGAGTTGGCAAGGCACTTCATATTTAATGCACAACTATCACAGATTTTGGGTTTCTGCTTTGTACAGGGGACTGGGAGATACAGGGCAAAGACCTGCTCTAGTAGGTGCCTCTGCCTTTCTCAAAAACAGCTTCAGCAGTGCTACTGGTGGCCCAATACACATCTAGGTGGGGCTGTGATGGACATCACCCTCCTCCCCTGCTGAGCAGGCCCTCTCTGCTCTGGGTGTACAAACATAAGCATAAAAGTTACCCTGAAGGCCAGCACAGCACTCAGAACTGTGGTAACAGGTAAATCATTAGCTGTTAGATATCTTCTTTATGTTATCTTTCTGCTGTATTGTTAATTTTTCCCCTGTAGTTTTGAACTTCATTTAACATTCTCATTTTTTGGTCTCTTATTTATTCATGCACAAAAAAATAAAATAATGTAGCCATAAAACCCCAACACTGGACAATTTCCACACATGTTTTAAAATAAAAAGGCCAAACTCATCAGTACAATCTTGTTCTTGTGACTAGAAGGGACTTATACCTGTTAGCAAGAGCAAATTTGTTACTTTGTTGCTTCCTCCAAAATTTCTGTAAAAGTTTTTTCAATGAAAGTTTGCCTCTTTTTAGTACATACCATGAGAAGCTATATGGAACGAACTAGAAACACCCAGTGCTATGCTAAGCTGGAAAAAATTAAGCCACTTTTAGGCTTTTCTAATGCTATAAATAGTTAAGACTTTACCTTAATGTAATGGTTCCTCCAGACGCAATGTGGAAACCACCAGAAATCTGACTCATTACTATGAGTTATAAATCACAGACGAAGTCTTGATGAAAGGAGCCATGGAACAACCCACATAGTTAAGAGACATTTGATGGTATAAACAGCCAGAACATTAGTAACTCCCTTCAACTTGATCAGCTGAGTAAGATTGCCAGTTTTCTGAATTACCATGTTATACTCACATGGTTAAATAATGAAGGCTTCATTAGAATCATAGTATTATTTAGGTTCGAAAAGACCTTAGGATCATCAAGTCTAACTGTTAACATAGGACTGCCAAGTCCATCACTAAACCACATCCCCAAGTGCCACATCTACAGGTCTTAAATACCTCCAGGGATGGTGACTCCACCACTTCTCTGGGCAGCCTGTTCCAGGGCTTGACATCTCCTTCCACAAAGAAAGTTTTCCTAATACCCAATCTAAACCTCCTCTGCTACAACCTGAGGCCATTTCCTGTTGCTCTACCACCTGTAAAGGGGGAGAAGAGATTGACCCCCACCTCACTAGCTCTGTTTGATAGCTGTAGACATCTTTATGGCTCTCCCTTATCCTCCATTTCTCCAGATCCCTCAGCTGCTCCTCATCAGACTCCTATTCCAGACCCTTCCCCAGATCCCTCACCTTTCTCTGGACATTCTCCCTCAAACACAGGTATACTTATCTGTAGTGAGCCTGGTTCCATTCAACACTTTAAATTTCAGAGCTTAAATAAGTAAATTTAAGGTTTCAGAGATGCTCTTATTTTTGAAAGACTTTCAGAATGTCCCTTGGAGTAACTTTTTGTTTTTCAACACTATTTTTTTAACCTTTTTTCCTTTTCAAGCACATGTGAGATATATTGCTAAATGAACACACCTCAACTGAGAAATTATAGCTTCAAAAACCTTTGCTCAGTCTGGACTGAGTATGGAGAGATCTGAAGCAAACTAAGTGAGGAAAAAAGAAATATACAAAAAATACCCAAACTAAACCAAAACAAACAAACAAAAAAAAACCAGAAAACCTAACTCTATGTCCTTCTGACAAGTGCAGACAATGTTAAAATTTGTTTCTCTAGGAGACTTCATTATCACTGATATTCCAAACAAAAGACATCAAGATAATTATTACATATGTCCCTCAATGAATACTAAATTCAAAGTACATATATATATAACGTGGCTTTTAGATAGGAAGACACCTTGAAAGTTCTCTGACCTACCTTTACTTGCAGCTTTGCAGGTACTCTAGGACAAGCCTCTTGTTCTGGAAAAAATTACTTGGTTCTCAGTCCACAACTGCTACTCTCTCTAAAAGAGGAAAGACATCTTAGTAATGAAGATTTTTAGCTTACCATATTTAAGAGAGGCATCTCTGTGATATCATTCCAAATTATACTGCAAAACTTCCCCAGCCCTCCTCACCTCCAAGGCACCCATATTGGCTGTACTCTCACTCCAAGCCAAAAACAGCCCCAGGTGCTCCCAGGGCTCCTTTTGTGCAGTGCCTGCGCAGGTCCCAGAACAGCTGAGTGACTCCCAGAACAGCTGAACCTCATCACCCTAACCAAGCCCAACTCCAGGGCTCCAAAGTGGACCCAGGTGCTGAGGTTGGCAGTTTTATCGCAGCTGGGGATGGTTAATTTAAATGACAAGCTGTGGATGCACTTAAAGAAATGTTGCACATAATGCCACAAAGCTGACTTTGACACTGATACATTCAGTTATACTTGAGAGATTCTTTTATCTGGCAGAACATTTTACAGGTGTAATATTTCACACTGTAATTCAGCAGGATTGTATGACTCATTTGATAATTAGTGAGAGGTCTTTTAGCAGGCCCAAACGAGCACCGAGGAAACAAATACCTTCCAAGAAATTTCTTACACACCTCCTAAGGATTATATATCAGAGTGAGGAGTGGCTGACCATGAGCAGAAACACCTGGCAATTGCCACTGCAAGGTTCCTGCAGAGCCAAATTAGAGACATAAACAATTAAAGTTAATTTCATCAGATTTTGCTGTTCAGAAAAGAATTATATGGGAAAAGGAATTGGAGTAAGAAGACACAAATCATAAAAATTATATTATTTGCATTTTCCAGGTACATTTTGGACATTCATATGCAGAAGTTAAGAAATCATTGTAACATGCATGTTGGTGTTTCTAGTAGGTGTTAATTAAACTATTAGGAGTTTCAAGAGAAGGATACTTCAAGTCATTACTTCTGTGGCACTCTTCATCATTGCTCAGCTCCAGTATGACTGTGCAAGGAGCTGACTAAAGAACCTGTAAGCCAACATCTGCTGTCAAGGAAAAAGGGATCTGTGTAAAAGATGTGCAAGCAGCTAAGGACTGTTCTAGCAAACCTTGCTAGGTTCATATTGCTCAATAAAGTTGTTCTTTCAGTTACAGTTTCTGTCACCCTGCAGGGCCATTGTCATGGGTAGAGCAAACAGTGAGAAAGCAATTCTGGACTTTGGAGGATAGAAACACACTCTCTCCCTCATTTCAGGATGGGCCACCTGTGACTTGTTCCACCTCAGGTTTGTGATGAAGCAATCCAGACTGGTTTAATTCCTGCCACCTGCTGAAGGCTCAATATACAGAACTGGGGACAAAGACACACCGACCTCCTTGTCACTCCAAAGAAGATTGTTTATTGTAACAAACCAAGTCTTTTTATGCTCTAAACTTAACCAAACTTAACTGAAAGAAGCACTCACTGGCTGCCTGCCATGAGGTGTCATTGTTCCTGTGCCCATTTATGCAATCAGCTCTCTGTTCATACAGTGTCCACACGTGTCCCCAAACCAGCACTGCCTCATGCACAAGGCAACCACCAACTGACTCTCCTGCCCATAGCCCAATGCTTCCCAGACTGCTTTTCAGTGAACAAAAATGAAAAAGATCCTTATTCCTATTTCCCACAAGCATTTGTAGGAAGTGGTAGTAGCCTTGATTAGAAGAACAGGAAAAAATAGAAGAAACCTGGGAAAAGCAGATTAGCTGGCAGGCACAAAGCCTGTCAGCCCATGGCAGGCCACACAGAACACAATTTCATACATGAAGACAGGATGAGTGCCTGAAAGTAAATCTTTTCCCAAGAATATCAATCTAATAAACCCCATTAATTCTTCCCACAGATCCTGCCTGCCTTATACTGTTAGACCATCATGGCTTCAGAAAAGATCTTACAAACATCTGGGAGCCACTGCTGGCAGGGACGGGTGAGTTCCAGCAATGCTGTTCCCTCTGCCAGGCCACCCTCTCATTTCCCAGCCAAAAATAAAAATATGTGCTCCCTGGAAGAGTACTCTGAAGGGAGGCTGGCCATCACATTCACCACAATTAAAGAGCAGGCTTGTAAAAAGTATGCTCTGGGATTATAAAAGAACAACCTTCCTACTTCTCTGTCTCTAGTTCAAAGATGTCAGTCCTACCTCCCTTTGCTGGAATAAGGCTGATTTAAACCACAAGATACAGATTGTTACAGAAAAATTGCCAACTTCAGGAAAAAGGGACAATAAAATATTATTTTTAAAGAGATGGGAAGAGGTTTGAGAGAAATGAATCAACCTTTTGCATTCCCCTGACCTGTTACAGTATGTGAAAAGTCAGTCAATTAAAGAAAACAAAAACTTAAAAAGAAAAAAAAAAACACCCTTTTTTTTCTTTTTATTTTTTACTAAACACCACAGCTGGATTTACTAAAATTATAGTTGAGACCACTGGAAAATTGCTAGGGTGATAAAACAGCTTGTATCATAACCACCACTTTCATTCCGCTCTGTGGTTTAAAAATGCATCTGATTTACTCTAGTTTTTCTTGTCTGAAAAATGTAGCTATGCAATCCTTAGTGGTTAAAACTATGGCTGAGTCATTCTACTTTGCCACAGTTGACTGATCCTTCAGAAAGCTCCCCCCACGCTGTCTGGAGAGTGATTGGACATGCTTTGGCTTCTGCACAACCATCCCAGGCAAGGAGACTGTGTACCTCCCCAGAGCTTGAAGCTGTACAGGGAGTTCTTTGGAAAGGACTACAAAATGTGTGCAAGAAGGGGTATCTAAACACAGTAACAGGAAATGCAGCAAAGTATTCACCAGCTGTTAGAGTCTTCCTGTCAGAGAGTGATCTGGACAACAGGCTGCTTCCTGCACACCTCAGCTTCTCAATTCCAGGCTCTCACTGAGAGAGGATTCACTGGCTGACTGTTCATATGGGAAGGAAGAACAGATGCAAGAGAGCAAGACTCAAAGAAACCAGAAGTTAAGGTCAAGGGAGAGTGGGAAATGGTTTGGGGAAAAGTGGAGAGGTGGAAAGTCTGCCAACTAAACCCACTATAACAAGATCACTCTTAATTGTCTTCTGCTTCGGCTCACCAATACTGCCTGGTCATCCCATGCAAATCCAGTAGACCCTGTTACTTCCCTGTTTCTGCCAACACAGGATATAAATATGCCAGTGATATGCAAGAATGCCCCACCAGACTCACCAGGTTTTCATTGCATGTGCCACCCAAGGATGAACATCCTGCGTTTCTCCCAGGAGCAGGAATTCCACCCTTCCCCAGCAATTTTTACCAGTCTGTCCCAAAACTTAACATCTCCCTCATTAACTTTTTGGCACTAATTGGTTTATCATGAGAGAAGATGCCTAAACAGATGGCAAAAGTAGTCAGGCAAAAGAAAACAACCCAAATCAAACCAAATATTTATTTAAAACAACGCTATGATAAATCCTGTGCTTGGGCTTTCACATCCCCAGAGTAATCATAGCAGATCTTATTGCAAGTAGAACCTCAGATATGATACAGTCTTAAATAATCAGGGACAAAAAATCCAGCAGGTTGTGTTCTCAGCTCATAAAAACACTACATCAAATGTAACATATTTACTACAGCCCTCAAGGGTGCATAATAAAAAGGAATATTTTTTACTTTGCAAGACCTATCCCAAGCCTATTTCATTTCACCTGGGAGTCTGGATTTCACTGGATTTAAGTGACTTCCTTCTGATCTGTGCTCAGTGAAAGAGGGAGTTAGAGCCTGTGCAAAAGAACAAGCCAGGTTTATTTATTTAGTAGCATGTTCTAACTGCATAGTGGGATCTTAGAGAGCACATGGGTAGACACTTGGTGGCTGGGTAAAGCTGCTCTCAGCAGGTGGCTGTAGCTGATTCCTGGGGCTCCTGGCAGGTAAAATTCATGTAGCATGGGAAAGGAAAGAAGCCCAGGGCTCTGTGTTGGCACACCAGTATAGCAGCACTAATGGCCAGGGTTTAAACTCAGTTTAAACACAGCATCTTTTTCTGGGCCACAATTGTGCAGAAGTGACTTGGAGAAATTTTTCACTTCATGACTGCCCCTTGAACAATACAAGAGACAGAAAATATAACCACAAAGAACTGGTCCAAAATACTGATAATGCCTTAAACATCTGTCATCTCCAAACACAAAGCCCAGCCTTTATCACAGCATAACTCTGTGGATCCTTTGCTAGCTTAAAAATCAGAAGATTAAGTAAAATATTTTTCTAAGTAAACTTTTACCAGCCATTTTTCACCAGTATTTTCATTTCCAAGTGCAGGCAGAACCCATGGTTATGTTGGATATTTTGTGGCTAACCCTGGTAAATGCTGCAGTTCTAATAGCACATTCAGAATAGAATTCTGAAAGACTTTTCCCAGATATTTTTCTAACAGCAACTTTTTTATCCTGAAGTGCACAGGTGACTGCAGCAACACTTTGCTTTTAGCTCCATGATGTAAATGTTGGTCAAGGGCTGAGAGAAAAAGTGCAAGATTTGCTTTCACTGCCAGGTAACCAACCTTGCCAGGGAAGGGCTTCTCTGTCATGCTCAGATTTTACCCCAGGACTCTGAAAACTCTCAGAGTATGCAAGTTGAAACATGAAAATATCATATTATTTTTTTAAAAATCCAAAATAGAGTTGTTGTTTTCTAGCCTAGACATGCATTAGGATGCCAGATATGAGTCCATAAGATATAATAGCAGTACTGCATGCAGTCTATTACAATCTAAAGATTGTAATATCATGACAATATGAAGACAACACATTTAGTTAGACACAAAATCTTAATGCTAGAATTTCCTGATTTTTGAGTACATAAAAATACATTGAAATTTTCTTAATGCAGAATTTTTAGTTAGCATCTTTTTAAGCTTTAGTTTTCTGTGAATGTAAGGTCATTCAAACATAAAATTGATAATATTTTAGATTCTTTGAATTTAGATACAAAGGGAAAAAAATACCAGCTCCTCAATTTTCTCTTCCACCACATACTCTTCAAAATAATTTATTAACAGCACATATAAGAATAGGTATTTATAATAGAAAAAAACAGCCTTGATAAAAGATAAGTGTAGCACAAGAAAAAACATTCAGTTAGTCCCTAAGGAACTGAACCGTTTCGTCTACAATAAAGATTTGTCAGGAAAAACCTAACTCTATTTTCTTTGTTGTGGTTCATATTCAGTTTCATTCCTGTGAGCCAGGTGGTACATAAAGATGCAAAAGTCAGATTTTTCAGATAAACTGCAAAACAATAGAAATTACGGCTCTGGCAGAGGGATTATCACAAACCCAGGAAAAAGACTACTAAGGAAAAAGATTCAGAACTAAACTGCTGATTATTTTTGAGATATGATGCCAGGGTAATATTGGTATGCAACTAACCTCTGGAGCTCAGGGATCCATCTGTACTCTGGGATCAGTCAGTTCTGGTACAATGAAAAGCAAACTGTGGAAGGCATCCAAGGCAGGCCTTGGTTACTGTAGAGTTTGCTTTGACCAGATTTCACCTCAGTCTTTATGCAGCTTCTGTGAAAATTTGACTGTGATATCAAATCCATCCCAACATTTAATCTGTGGGAATTGAGTGCATCCTAAAGCTTAAGCAAACAGGTGCAATGCCACCCTTTTCAGAAACTGAGACTTTGGCTTTGTAGCTCCACTTTTGCAGAGCAGAGTTAACAAAACTGCTAAGAGGAAGTGTAGGCAAATGCAGTTCTTCACCATCCTTACACAAACACATTCCTATCACAATTATTTATATATATATAAACAAATACATAACTTTGTTTCTGAGTCTGACATAAGTTAAGGATACTTTAGTTTCTGAAGAAAGTCAGTACCCAGCCAACCCTAAACATCAATGACCACACTAAACTGCCTGGAAAAGCTTCCAGATCAGCAAACCTTCTCCTACCCTCGTTTTTTCGGTCATTCTTGGATTTCTGGGATCTAGGCACTGGTTCTGTTTCACCAACTAAAATTTCTTCTGGTCAGGATACCTATTGTTAAAGATCAAATATTAAATAAGAAAAGGTCTCCTATATTTTTTTAACTGTGACAAAATTTCAGTAACATATTAACTAAAAGGAATTAACCTGACACATATCTCACTTTCATCATTTCCATTTGTATTTTTGATATTCCTGAGTCATTTAATAGGTGTTACACTTGCAGTGGTCTGGGAGATTTTGAGGAAGTAAACTCTCCTCTGACCCACACAGTAAATGTCATTAATGTCATTGTACATAATTTTTCTCTCTTTTTTTTTTATTTTATGTGCTATGTTCATCTTAAACAAAGAATAAAACTCAAAGACTACTTACCCACTTTGTGAAGGCTCACAAACTGATCACTGTTTTAAAATCATTATGTGGCTTTGTATTTTTCTTAAAATGCATCTTCATTGAGTAAGAATATCTGCCTTTCAACCTTAACTTATTTTAGTGGTAATATTTAATGCTTTTATACAAAAATATCATTGTAACTACACAGTCTCATGTGGTTTCTGTGAAACTCAATGACCTTAAGGAAAGGGATTAGTAGGTTAAGTTTAGTATTGACTTTTTTTTAATTACACTGTTAAACTTTTTTCTTTTTTTTTTTTTCCTGAGGACATATACAGTTCACCCAACTTGCCTTAGTTTATATCCATACATGTCCTCATATTTGCTCTTTTGCATAAAAAATGTATATATATATTTGTGTGACTTAAAGCCCACAAAGCTAAGAAATTATTTTTGATTGATTCTTGAACTTAGATTATTGGTTAGAGTGATGCAACACTTGATTATCAGCTTGTATATTAGATGTTAAGAATTAATTAAAATATATTTTAAAGAAAGAGTTATGCAATAGAGAATGAAATTTCTTCACCTTTTTTCTAATTAACTAGCAGCTTCTAAAATGAAGCACAAAAATTTATGTGAGCCATGTATTAGCTCAAAATTAAATTTTTTAATGATTTTTTATTTTAAATGTCAGTATGTAAGACTCTGTTCCTAGTCATTCAGTGGAGAATTTCCATTAGATCCAGTGCTGTATGAAAATTTTAAACCCCAGCAGCATATGTAAAAGGAAATAATTGTGACTGATTTTGTGTTTAAGACAGAGTCATTCATTATTCCTTTTAATTGGAGATGAAAGTACTCTGTATTACAGGAATCAAATCTTGAAATCTCTGCTCTCAGGAATGCATCTACTACCCTTCCTTTCTTCATCCCTTAGTATGTTGAAAAGAAGGAGACAGAGGAGGTGAAATAAGTCTGAAAATAGGATATAATGGGAAAAATACCCTTATGATATGGGAAGCATAAAAAAAGAGGAAAACACTACTAGTCAGGGATATCTCTTACTGCAAGGAATAAAAGTTGAGAAAAGAGCATGAAGAGGAGTTGATGTTGACAAAGGAAAGGCAGTGGCATTGTATCACATATTTTGTCCTTCCTGAAACAATGCCTTCAATAGGTATTTTCAGAGAAGGAATTGGTTGGTCACAGAGTTCCCTCAAGGTGAGGTTTTCCAGCTTCTGCAAGAACACTGGGAAATCTTTCCCAATAAATACGTAGCCATGATTTACAGAAATTTTCTTAAGGCAAAATTTACTTTTTCAGAGAAAATGGTTACAAAATTCAATGTAAAATAACTGCTTCACATGAACCTCCAATCCAACTTCCACTCAACAACAACAAAAAAATCATGACAACCAATTCTGCCTTGTCAAAAGTGCTCACCAGTCCCAGAGTAGCTCCTTGTGTGCTTGCAGTGCTCCCCAGAGAGTAGAACTCAATGGCTCTGTCCACAACCTAGAGATAAGAGATGAGAGCAATATCTAGTCACATCTTAAGTCTCCATGAAATCAGGGAAGCCCATGTTCCTCTTGTAATTTCTGGTTTGAAGCATGAGCCCGAGGGTTGCTATTGAGAGAGGAGCAGGAGTGTTTTATCAGCACAGAATTTCCATGGCTCGAGCACAGACTGTCCAGGAACCAGGCATGGACAAAGTGGTGACTGACAGGACAGCAGAGCTGGGTTGGGTTTGAGTGCTTGTTTGCATTTGAAACATTTCAGGAAGAATGAAAAGTAATTTAGGTTTAAATGAAAGTTTTCCAGGTGCTAAATAAAAAAGTGGAATGCCATCTTGTTACATCTTTGTGACTGATAAAATTGGACAAAAAATTCTTCTAAATATCAAATTGTAATTTGACAGCAAGTATAAAGGAAGTGGAAGGGGTTTGATTTCAAACAATAGAATTTATGCAAGCTCAAGCTTAAATGCCTTGCTGTTAATATTTTTGTTAATATTACTCAACCCAAAGTAATTTTGAATTTAGCAGATGGAACTCTTTATTTAATAGCAAAACCCAACATGATTAATCTTGGATGTAAATGTTATTTAACTCCAAAGTGTTCAAAACGTTGAAGTCAAATATTGTAACCATAGCTAATCTCAAAACAAATGAGAACATTGCAACATGGTTCAAGCCAAAGGAGGGAAGCTGAATGTTAAACAACATCTGGGAGCAGAACAGTCATTTAAAGAAGCCGTTTCACTAAAGGAGGCCAGCTAGGCAAGATAAACAAATACATTCTTCTGGAACAGAATAACTGAGTTCTACACAGTACCTGATGTGTCAAATACTCTAACTGAGGGCAAGAGACAAAATCCCCTTCAGAGCTGGGATCTACAGCTAAATACATATGTTGAAATGAGAATTAATATTTCTTTCAAGCTCTTGAAATCATCTCAGTGAATCATGGACTACATAAAACTGCAATACTCTCTCTAAAATTGTCTAAAAGCAGAATAAAGGATTTTCAGATACATATTTGGGTTTTTTTCTCACAACCTGGATGGAAATAGATGTTTCCTTTTCTCCTGATGGAAAAAATTATTACTACAAAATACCAAAAAACTCTACTGAAACAGAAATATGCTTAGGAAATCATTATTTTACAGTCAATCACCAAAAATTTTCATTTAAAATTGCAGGCAGACTTAGACAAATGTGTACATGCCATTACTCTTTCTGAATTTCTCAAGCAAAGTCTGAGCTGTTATTTGAGGTTATTCATTTGGAAAGTATCACTTAAGTATCAATTCCAAGTAATCAATAAAATTAATTCCAGAATAGGGAGGAAATCAAAAAGACCAAAAAGGATCAAGGCCCTTAAATCACAGTTTCTTAGATAAAAAGAAAAATATGTATATTCATATTACTACCTTGCTGTTCAGGGAGAGTAGAGCATTATTATAAAGATGGTGCATGCTGTTATAACTATCATTGGCAGAAATGTTCAGGCTGTGCCATTTAATTTTATTTTTTACTGTACCAGATGGAAAGCTGGTGTCACTGTCTAGTTCTTTTCTTCTCTTATATCTTGACAGTATCTTTAGATATCATGAAAGTTAAAAATACTGTTATCAGGAGGAAATGGGATTGAATACAACAAATTTCTTGTCCTCCCACCCCCAAGAAGGAAATTTCTATGGAAAGAAAAGTAGGGGGTGATACATAATGAGAAAGGTGACAGAAATCAAGGAAAGATAAACTGGAGGAAAGATAAGCAGAGGAGAACAGATGGAAAAACCCAGAGATTGATTAACAAAAGAAGTTTCACTAGACAGCTGTCAGATTTTAATACAATACTGACTGTGAAGTTCCACTAGAGATTAGAGCCCTTGTAGGCAGCCTCCTTCATCCTGAAACATCAACAGTCCTGTGTCCAGGGCCACTGGAAACTCAGAGCTTCACCTGCACAGGGCACAATGCTCCTCCTCAGCACAAAGCACTCCCTGTGTGTTGCTCCAAAACCCCCACTGGATGTTGGACAAAACTCCAGTGAATGTCTTAAGTAGAATAGTTAGAAAAAGCACATCCATTTCTTCAGAAGAGTATAGAGTTTTGAATGATTTCTTCCGTCTAGAAGGGGCCAAGAATTTAGAAATGTGGCTTTTTCTCCTTTATTGACAGGGAATTCTAGGAAGAAAAGAGACTGTTTTGAAAGAAGGATAATGAATTTTCTCCTCCTGCTGTCTAGTTGAAAAGATCTTGGGAATTTCACAGGAATAAAATTGACCTGAACACAGCCTAGGCTGACAGACAGAATCCAAGCTTCCAGAAATTTTTGCCTCCCTTGGCTGGCTGCTTCAATGGTAGTGAGACTGCAGGGTACTCAGCATCTTCATCTCCCTGTAAAATATTCACAGGAAAAGAGCTTCTCGGGTTTATTTTCTCTCTTCAGGCAAAGTTTTCCTGAGGGGAAAATATTTTCTTTCCTGTAAAACCCTTTTTTTTTTTTCATGGAAAAATAGGTTATTTCACCCAAAAAAGGCATTTCATTTCAGAGAATTTGCATGACAGAACAGACCCATATGATTTTATCATCTGATAAAATTGATTTCACAGTAAATTATTTAAAAATATTTGCTGAGAACAGATTATTAGCTCTTGAGAAATCACTCCACTGCTTTTCTATTCAGATCTTCATACTTTACATTTTTAATAAATCTAACCTCTTCCAAAGAAATAACTCTTAAAAATAAGTTTCCTCTTTTTTTGAAGCTACTGTTCTTTCCCATCTCTAATGCTTCTAACACCCCAGTATATTGGAATATTCAAGAAATCCTCAAGTTCATTTGGTGAAATGCTCTCAGTGTCTTAAAATGCAGAGATGTTTGGATTGTCCCTTGTGATTCCTGGGAAAGGTTCAAGTCATCAGCTGGCAGATTCAGTTACTGAGCACACAGAGTCAGTGAAATCTCACATCTCAGGCATGACATGAGAACTGGGAAGGACAAAGTAATTTAAGATTAGATGGGACCTCCACTCTTCAGAGATTCACATGGTACAAGAAGCAGCATAACCACATAAACCCCTTGTGTCCTCCTGACATCACATGGGGAATCAAGTTCAAGATCCTTTTAACTTTAATAACTCTGCCTTCTTGCTCCATCTCACAAATTGATCCTTTCATCTCCATGTGCCAAACTGAAGGCTTTGTTCTCACACAGAGCATCCCTTCCCAAAACCTGGCTGGAACCTCAGGAGCCCAGACTATTCTTTGAGCCTCCCTGGTATTTACTGCAGGGATTTTTCCAGCACATTCAAGAACTACAAGGCCATAACCATTAACACTTAAAACAAGCTTTGTGTCAGTTTTGGTTTGGGCCATTACAGTTCTCTCATTCTCTCTTAGATCTGTTCTTGGAGAGGAAAAAGACAAACAGAAGAAGCACAGTGCTGCCTTGTGAAAAATTCTGGTAGAGAGGTTTGAGTTAAAGTCCTGATAACCAGAAACTCTCAGACCTATAATGATCCTCAAAGTTCTTAAAGGGTTTAACTAACAATGCCTTTAAATACTGGTTTCATACAAACCATCAGTTGAGTCACAGATCTCTATATAAATCTTTATCTGGGAAATTTGTACAACTCTTGCTTGATGCACTTTTTAGCTGAAATGTGCTATGTGGAGGAAACTTCATTCTCTAAGGCAAGGGGCACTGCAGATCCAGCTCAGGTACCGCAGACAGGTCCAATTCAGCCTGTTCAAGTCCAAATAATTGCTCACACCATCTGTTCAGGGATGATTTAATTTAGTCACACAATAAATGGGGTGGCCATGAATGTAGATCATCAGAATGTGATGCCAAGTGGCTGTTGCTAGATCTGGGACAATTTATGACCCAGTTAACCTGTCTCAGACCCAGAGGCCTGTAACCTCCCTGCACTGCTGGCTTCTGCATGACTTTTTGCAATAGCACAGTGGGTGATGAGCCCTTGCTCATGTTTACAGCAGGACCTGCACTCCTATTCTTGTTCACATACACTTGGGGTAAACATACAGCATTCAACCTGGTATTCAAACACAGAGTTTTCCAGACTTAAGAACCAATGGATATGTAAAGTGTAAATAAAACTACCAGGCAACAGTATTTTGCTTTGTTATAGACTTCACTCCTTTCAAACTTCAATTGTACTTCTGTTATTTCAATTTTTTTTTCTTGCCTTGAAACATCATATTTTTTTGTTATAATTTTTGGAAATACTGTGTGTATCTTTCATTTTAATTATAGTTTTAAGGTACTTGTTAACCTACAATTAGCATGGTGTGAAGCTGAAGGGCTGCCTTGGTTGGGCCAAGAATAGCCTTGTAATTTCTCCTTATTCTCAGTTTTCTAAGCTCTAAGGCTCCAGATTGTTTGATTACCATTTGGATTTTTAGCCCATCATGAACTTGACACAGTTGCTAAGATACATATCAGTCTGCACCGTGTTGATACAATATTATTTAAACACTTTAAAGGGCAGCCTAACAGTTCTCTGTAAACACAAAACTCCATCATAAACTGTTCTCTGCAGAAGCAAGCAGCCTGACACAAAAATGAAATCCAGGCTATTTCAGACATTACTGTGGAAGCGTTCATGAGCACCTGCCTACCACCAGCAAAGCATCCCACAGTTTTGTGACCACTTTGGTCCAGCTTCAATGTACACACAGGTCCTCTGGCTGGATGCCTGCAGCAGCCACCCTGCCTCAGCTCCCTGCTGTGCCAGGCTCTTCTGCTGCTGCTGCTGTCAAAAGTGTGCAGGGAGTTTGAGTTGATGGTGGCAGCCCAGGGGCAATGGTTTATTCCAGGCCTACCTCAGTAACCTGCACAAAGTTAGTCTGACCAGGAGCCCTGCTCATGACCAAAGGTCTTGCCACACTGCATAATGTTTAAATTTTTTAAAAATTAAAATAATTAAAACTCACCCCTTTACAAAGAAGGACCAGAGAGTCACACAGTCGGCAGAAAATAGAGGCCAAGCTCATGAGGCCTCTCCTGTAACTGATGTTTGTATTCCACGGTACTTTGTTAGCTTGGACAACAACTGTCAGGAAAAAGGTTTAAAGACTTGCTCAGATGATGCTAAGTCTTCCCTGAAACACAAAGGAACTCTTCACAGAGCTAAGCCTTGATGACAATGTTTTCTCAGTGGTCTTTGGTGCTCAGCCTGTGAGCTGCACGTCCCCGATGGCGCCTGCCAAGGCCGCTTCTCTCCAACGTGAGCACATGAGGGAAGTGTCTGACAGTGCCTTTACATCCAGTAAACCACAGCAACAGCTTGATCCTGACAGCTGAGTTACAGACTGACCCCTCTGTGTTGGTTTGCCCTGGCCTGGTTTCTGGTAGCAGGGGGGCCACAGAGGTGGCTCCTGTGGGAAGCTGCTGGAAGCTTCCACCATGTCCAGCAGAGCCAGTGGCTGATGGCTCTGGGGATGGACATGGGGATGGACAGGACTGGGCCAGGGAGAGAGGTTGGAAATGCCTCTGTGAGGACAGATTTAAGAAGGAAATCAAAACAAAGTCATAAGGTTTTTGCTTCTGGTCAGAGAAGAGGAGGAGGTGAGAACATGTGAGGAAAAACAACCTGGAGACACCAAGGGCAGTGGAGAAGGAGGGGCAGGAGGTGCTCCAGGAGCCGGAGCCGAGATTCCTCTGCAGGCTGGGGTGAGACCGTGGTGGAGCAGCTGTGCCCCTGCAGCCC
>VZRX01022563.1:0-39940 GCA_013398075.1 Notiomystis cincta | reverse complement strand
GCTCTGTGCCCCTGGGGGAGCTCCCATTTCAGCAGTTTTGGGAGGGCTCTGTGCCCCTGGGGGAGCCCACATTTCAGCAGTTTTGGGAGGGCTCTGTGCCCCTGGGGGAGCTCACGGAGGTTTGGCTGCAGCTCCTGAGCGTGGCCCCACGCTGGAGAAGTTCCCACAGAAGTGTCTCCCGTGGGAGGGACCCCACGGCCTCACAGGGGATGGACTCCTGTCCCAGGGCAGGGGAGAAAATCTCGGGGATGGAGTGACCAGACCCCCCTGCCCCGTCTGCCTGCGCTGTGGGTGGGAAGGAGGGAGGGGCTGGGGGGAAAAGGTGTTTGAAGGGCTTCTTTTACTTCTCATTATCCTCCTCCGATTCTGTTACTAATAAATTCACTTTGCAACTTAAGTTGAGCCTGTTTTGCCCTTGAAGTGTTTCTCCTGGTCCTTATCTCAACTCAGGAAACCTTTGTTAACTTTTTTCCCTTTTCCCTCCTCTGCCCAGCTGTGTGGCAGGGAGGGTGACCGAGTGGCTCTCATGGGTGCCTGGCCTTGGACCAGTGTCAAACCACAACACCCCTCTCATGACTATTTCCAACTCTCCAAAGATAGTAAGAACATCTTATAAAAAAATATCCCTATCTGGGACCCAAGATCCTAAGATCATGACTCATTCTGTGCATTAACAGCATTGCCTTGTCAGGTCATCCCCTGCACCATGTTTAAAATAATGGACCAAGTTTTCAAAACCAGAAAAAACTTCCCCAAAACTCTATATTTTTTTTTCAGAGTAAAAATATTTGTATCCACACCATACCTTGCCACCACAGTATCACAGTCTTGAGGACAGTTTCATGATGGCCACAGATCAATATGGGTGATGGAAGGGCTAAAACCACCTCAAAATTCTTTCTAATTTACTTAATTAATCCCTACCAAGTTTATTTTTTTACTAATTATTCTGAATATTCTCGGGTCAGCCTTAAATTTTAACAGTATCTTTGGCTGTTTTCCTGGTTTTAACTCCATTAAGTACAACAGTGGTAAATGTTTGTCTTCTACCTGCTAGTTTTTCTTTCTCCACTAAAGCATATTGTCTGTTCATTATTTCACATTTTTTGGGTCAGGCCACAGATTTTTCAATGTCGTGTCTTCTCTCTTCTGTGGTTGTTCAAATTGCTGCATCAGCTTTTCTTCTACCTGATTTTGTCCTTTTCTAAATATTCCTGTTAATCCCTCCAGCTATTGAGTTTCAATGATACAATGAGTAAAACCAGAGCAGGCTGGGGTGCAGGTAACAATTCACATCACCAGCCAAGTCCAGAGCAATAAGGCTTTCTCTTGCAGAAAAAGAGTTTCTGTCTTACAGAACAAGCCACAACACACAGCAGGTTTTTTTCTGCCTCAGTTTTCAGTCACATCATTTTGTGTGGTCACAGAGATAACCACTTCTCATGAATCTGAGGGCTTGTTTTAGGGTTTTCTTGATATTCATGTTGTCCTTTGACACTCTGACCACAGCCAGCTCTTCTGAAAGACCACACTGTGGCCACTGTCCTGGTGTTTATGTGTCAGTGTGTCATGCTCTGCTGCTTTGAATTCCTATCAGACTTTTTTCTTTCATGAATCATGTAATCATTTTGCAACTTGTTTCCAAAAGAAACAAGGTTTCTAGTTTTTCCCAGTCCAAGGTCCTAAACTTGAGTAACAGCACCAAAAATGGTGATTTTATTCCTGAGTTTTTTATTAATATGCAAAACCTGCTTAATGATAAAAATGCATTTCAAAATGGAAAAAAAAACATTCCACTTGCAAAATTAATCTTAGCACACACCAACATTCAAAAATTGCTTCATATTTTTAAATGAAACCAGAATTTTAACATCTTTTTTCTATTAAAATAAAAGGGTCAAGGAAAAAGACTTCAATTTCAAACTTTCTGATCAACTGTACTTCCTATTCTTTGCATTTATCTTCCTGATATATCCCGTCATTTATAATATACAAAGAAGTTTGCTCCTCTTTCTCCTGTGAAAATGGGAAGCAATCCAATTAACATTTTCCCCAAAGCCAGGCATGAGTGTTGCAGTAATATTAGACCACAGTTTGCCATGGTACTGCTAATCCTGCCAGGCCAGACAGATGTGAACATCCTTCACTGCACAGGTACCAGTGAGTACCAGCCTGAAAGCCACCTCCAAGCACATGGGGAGTGCTCTGGGCAGCCAGACCAAAGGATGGAGTCAATTCCCTACACTCTCTACACACTCAGCCAAAGAAGAAAGAACAGAAATTGTTCTCTAGTCCTATTCTGGTCCCATGAAATTGTGGAAACTCAGTAAACTGAAGGCTTGAACAGTTAGCACATTATAGGATCAGTGTCACACTATTTCATATTTGTGAGAGAATATATTCACCAATTTTGAAAGAAAAATAAACCAAACAATGGTTTTAAGATAGAATCCTCAGACTGACTCTTTTAAGATCCATGCTTGGATGAACACTGCACTAAGCATACCTTTTTCATTCTAAATTCAGAACTGCTAAGTGTCCCGACATGTTCCTAGGCCACAGTGACAGTGTCTAGTTAGGACTTATGAGGAGGGCTATAATGTAAGAAAAATCAATATTGTTATTTTAAAATGTTCAGCCATGAAAGAACAATCAACGGTTGAAAAGACCAGGAACGATCGATTTCAATGAGCAGTTCATATTGGGTAACAAGGCAGCACAGAGTTAGATAAAGATTGAACTGATAGGAAAGAACATTTAAAGCATTAATTAGATACACTAGAGTGCAATGCCCCTCAGAAGAGTTTTTAAAAGAAGACACTCTCTTAAAGTTTCACATTCCATTGCAGAATTACATCCATCAAACAGCACTCGACAACTGTGACACTGAAAACTATTTTCTTTTAAAACAATAATAATTTGTTAAGCTAAAGCATATACTGCTGTTTGAATTCTGTGGGAGCATGTAATGACATTTCTTGAACTCTCTAGAGGAAAGTTACTCACATGTCTAAGTAAATAAGTGCCAAAATCTATGGCAAAGTAAATGACATCTTCAAATTAGGATTCCAAGGTGGAGCTGTCATAACATGGTAGGAGACTTTCTCAATATGAAGGCCCTGAATGCCAAAAAGGCACATGACCCTTTTTTTTGTTCTTCTATAGGAGCACTTGGAATCAGCTACCCATTATGGTTTTAAGATATACATATGTACACAAATATATGTGTGATATGCCCATTCCTTGTCATGGAAAACTAATTTATCCTTTATTTCAGAGGTTTATGGGAGAGCATCACGATAATAAAAATATATAACAAGATTTACAACCCCAAAAGCCAACTCAAAAGGCCCACAGCAAACCAGCTAATAGCAGGAATGTGGAGAGCATCTGTAAGGTGCACATTGTAGAAAATAGGACTAAATTTAAAAATAGAGAGAAGAGGTAAGGGAGTGCTGGAGGTTGAGGTCAACATTTTAAAATGTTCTCTGAAATCGTGGGATAAGCTGACATCAATCTTTCATCAAGGCTTTGATTTACCTTTGACAGTATCAGACAGCCACTAAGAGTCTACCCAAAGATGAATCAAAGGTGTATAAAATATTTTTGATCCAGAGTAAAACTAAAAGTGTGTTTGTCTATGCTAGAACAGCAGTAAATATACCATTTATTATTCTTCTTGGCTGTACTATTTAGTGCTCTTCAGTCAAGATAAAGTTTGAAGGACAGGGAACACTTTGTCACAAGCAAAAATCCAAAGTCAGCATTTTGTCCAATTTCCTATTAATTTGTCATGGAAAGAGTATACTCTTACTTCCTTAATACACTCCTTGAACTAGCAGAATATGTACATTAAGTGCTATATTTCACCACACTGAGATACTAAACAATCTTTCCCTTCCTTAAACCTACTAACCTCACTTGACAGAGCTCTCATTTATCTTGTGGACATACTGAGAAAAGCCTGAGTGAAAAGCACTACATATTCATTCTTTCTCAGAAGGAAAAGGACAGAAAGGTGATTTATATGTTGTAGAAAGAACCCTGTTAAGCTAAACAATAGTATCTCTGTGGAAATTAAGAAAGCTTTCTTATGGAAGTAAAGAAAGCATGAACTCAAATTTGCTTTTCTGTTGGATTAAAACTTGTCAGAATTTGAAATTTCTTTTGGTACCAAGCTTCAAAACATTATTTGTGCTTCAAAGCATTATTCCTGAAACAGATGGAAAATAATGTAATATGAAACTTTTGGCAAAAATAAAAATAAGAATCAGACATGTTACTTAGTTCATTTCAAACCCTGCTATTATTAAGGGCTTTCAGCAGTTCTCTCAGCCATAGATTCAGAGTATTAATTCAGACAGAGTACTGGAGATTTGTATTTCTGTCTGTGTCTACAAAAATAGACATAAGTGATGAAACAGAGGGGAGCTTCCCAGGATAAATGAAACAGCAGCAAAAGTACAAGGAAAAACACATGATAACTGGTCAAACTCACAGTTCCCATCAGTCCACAGCAGTAAATCCCTGGCACAGGCATTGGCAGGATCATTTCAGCACTGTCTGTGGTCACTGTGCAGCACCTGCTTGCGAGGGCTCACAGCGATGCCCTGGTCACACCTGGGGGCACAGCCACACCCACAGGGTGAGCAGTGCCAGCGCTGCCCTGAGCTGCTGCTCAAAGGAGATGCCTGGCTGGGCTTTCCCTCAAAGGTCACCACCTTTCTGAGTGCTGCAAGGTGCACTGCACGGGCTCAGTGGCTTAGGTGAGCTTAAATGACCCTTCTAGGAGCTGATTTTCAGTCCTTTGCCTCTGTGTGCAGTACTATGGGTTTTCCCCTGCTGACTGCTGCTGCATAAGGAGTAGAAGCCTGGTTTTTATTGAGGCTGAGGGCATTGTTTGCAGCCTTAAATACCCTGAATAGGCTGGATCCCGGTTAGTTTCAAAATTTGTCCTCTTATTTGGATGTACCACCAAATTAGATACCTTTTAGGAAGCTAGGGCAGATGTTCGGTCACCAGGGACAGGGATGGCCAAAGCATGGGGGGAAAGTCTTACCCATGGTGAGTGTGGAAATTGTAAGTGACACAGTTCAGAGGACGAAGAAACACTCTCAGGTAGTGCCTGGTCAGTCAAACATACCCCAGGGAATAACTCATCCTGTCAGCATATTCCATCTACAACCCATGCCACCACATCCCACACACAGGGTAAGAGCCAGGGAAAGCAATTGTGAGCTTCTTGGATGGGCCACATGGCTCAGCAGAAACTGTGACAAAATTCCCAAACGGGCCTAAAGGGCAGGCAGAAAGTGAATGTCTGCCTGCTTGGCCAAGGACATCTTAGCCTCTTTAAACTTAATAAATAAACATACCAGCCATTCAGTTGTTGTGTTTACAAGACCAGAAAAAAGACCTGAAGAACTTGGGAAAGAAAAGAGCTCTTTGGTAGCAACTGGATTCCACAGCAGTTAATTTTAATTCCCCCAGCCAGCTGGAGCCTGGGGAAAGCTGATTTTCCAGTGCCCTGCACCTTGTAGAACCATTTACACTTCTCAAGTGGATGTAAAACCGTGCTGCAGACACTAACACCGCCATTTAACACCCACTTCGCAGAGGTGTTAATGTCCAAAGAAAGTACAAGGTCAGGAGAGCAGGACCAAAGCGGCTCAGTAGGGAGCTCCCGCGGAGAAGTGCGCGCTCCTCTCTGCGCTGCGCTAACCTAAGCATAACCCTAACCCCAGGGCGGGAGCCAAAAGCCAAGGGGCGGAGGTCCTGGTCCAGGGGAAAAAGCGTGGATGGAGCAATGTTAGGGCAGCGCCGCGCTGGCCTTGGCCTGCCCTTTCCAGCTGAAGTGTCCCTGGATCCAGGAGGTTTCTGGTTTTCCCTCCTGCCGGTGGCAGTTGGACTGGGAAAAGGAATCCCTGCAGGGTCCCTGTGACTGGCCCTGCTGCCGCAGGGACACCCCTGTGCAGGAGGCTGGAGCTTAGTGTTTCCCACCACATTCCCAGCCTTTCTTCTTTCCCCAGCACTCTGTGAAACTCCTTGTGTATAAACCAAGAACGGCATTGATAAATCCTACCTTCTAAAAAGAAGTCAATGGTGGTTCTTCCTCTTGCTCTCTGCATATGGTTTTGTGAGGGCTAGAGGGCACAGAGCTGAGAATGGGGAAGGTAGAGAACACTAACAGGGAAAAAATTATGATGGGAACTTTCATACCTACAAGTATATTTCCCAAAGCACATCATGAAAGAAAAGATTGAGACAAAAAGAGAGAAGGAGACAGAAGGAGACAAAAGAAGACGAAAATATACCACAGGCGGGGAAAACACTGAAATCACCACCCACCCCGGTGCCAAAAATCTCAATTAAAAGGTGACAGGTGTGTAACCTTGTTTTAAAGGAAACGAAAAAGCACCATGAAAGAGATGTTGGCAGGTTTAGAAAACAAATGCTAAATGTGTTCAGTCTTGCCTTTGAGCAGTGTTTCTTTTCAGTTGTCTTTTGTCTTTGTAAGTTTTATTTGGTTTCCTGCAGTTCCCTTGCCAGCTCTGTGAGTGCTGGCCATAGATCTGAGAGATATTGGCCCATCTTCCCTCTAAGGGCTGCTTGGCTTCCCCGCTGTGCTCAGGGCAGGTTACTTGTTCCCAAGCAAGACAAGCCCCTCTGTGCTTTAATTGCTTCTCAGCCACTCTGGCACCAGCCGGGGTCACTCCGAGTGACTGCGGGGGAGAAACAGCAGCAGCTCCAGCCAGTGGTATTGTGATGGCTTTCAAAATGCAAAAGGAGCAGACACCCAAGATAAAGCACTGCAGGCACCTTTACACTTCTAAATAAACTTAGGGCAAATACAAGTGTAAAACTCAACTGTTGCTTTTTATGGTCTTGTCTCCTTTTAATTTAAACCTCTTCTGTTTAAAAAACAATGGTGTATAAAAAGGGTTTCTGCAGTGACAAATACACACATATCTCAAATAGGGAAAAGTCTGAATTTGCCCCATATTTGTGCTCCCTGATGCATTTGGCAGTGCTTCCATCTCATTCCTTCTCTGTTCAGCTGCTGCTGTGTTCAGCAGTGGTCAGGCAGGTCGTGTGGAATAAGGTGAATGTTGGAAGTGAAAGGAATGAGAGACTTGTCTTTACAAACCAGCTGTGGGTCTGCTGGTTGATGAAATTAGCATTGAGAGATAAGAGAAATAATGGGAAGAGATTCCATAGGAATTCTACTGATTAACACCAGGAATAGACAGGAAGATATGTGTGTATTTGTAATATACAGTAGAAAGGGGTTTTAGGTATTAGGCATTCCAGGAAGTCTGTACCTCTCAAGTACCTCAGACAGTGGGGAAAGAGAGAGGGACATGTGGCCGGGAAATTGGGATAAAAGGCGGCTTCGTCCTCCAAAAATTTGAGAGACCCCAGGGGAAATGCCCCAAGGCCTCTCCCTTTATTCGAATAAAGTGACAGGACTCCTCTGTCTCCTTTTTGGACATAAACCTCTGGTGTTTGTGGATTGATTTTCCTGACAGAAGTCACCGTGGCAAGCCTTTAGAAATGAGCCAGGACACAGGACTTTGTGAACTGTACCCCTGAAGAGCACAGACATCAATCTGACAAACTGACAGGATCTCTTTTCCTCTCTTAGGGCTGGAGAAATCCCTGTAAAACACTGTTCTGTTAATTTCTAGTCATCCCTATGGGGTCTTCCTACGAAACATCCAGCCTGTGAGAAAAAGGCTGGACTTTGCTTTAGAGGCTGAGTCACTCTGAACGTCCGTGTCAGGGGATCCGTGGGGAGGGGACAAGGAGCATGAAGAGAAGCTCTTCATCCTATGTATGGGCCCTGTCAGTGGGATTGCTGCTGAGGAGAGAGGCCGTGCCTTGGGGAAAGCAGGTGACTCCTGGGGCAGGGAAGCACCTGGAAAGCACTTTCTGGATCATTTGCAACCTGTCCCAGAAGC
This sequence comes from Notiomystis cincta, assembly GCA_013398075.1. NCBI lineage: Eukaryota > Metazoa > Chordata > Aves > Passeriformes > Notiomystidae > Notiomystis > Notiomystis cincta. Next base: position 31,979 of record VZRX01022563.1, on the reverse strand, counting down.
TGCTCCTGTTGAAGACAACCAAAACTTTCCCCTCCTCCCCCCCACCCATGCACTTCTGCATACAGATCTGTACAAACAAGGATGACCTTTTTTGCATATTAGAGGCAGCTTTTTTCATGAAAGGAGAGAAATATGGTCTCAGTGCCACAACAAGAGCATTACTATTTCTTACTGGGTTCTTTATTAACTACTTACGTCTCTGTTCTTGGAAACCTTTTAAAATTACAAAACACCTTCTGAAAAATATTAGGGGGATTGTCTTTAAAAAGTTGTGGAATTCCTCTGCAAGGGCTGGGTTTTACATCCTAATGGGACTAAAGCTTTTGTCTGAAAACAGGAAGATTATGCTTACTTTTGAGCAGATTTTTTATAGCTTCATGGAAGATGTGATAGATCCCTCTTCCATTTGGGGATATTCTGCAAATGGAGATGTTTGAAAGGGGTGTCTTTGAAGTGAGCATCTGCCATCCCAAACTGTGAAAGGTGCTTAGACAAAAATTGATCCGCTCTTCAGAGAAATCTTATCCTAAGGATTTAGTTGAGGATGGCACTCGTGGCATTAGATGCAACCAGGCATGACTTGCAAATACTAACCTATTAAAGCAATTAATTAATTTCCTCCAACAAATGCTACAATTAAAAATGTGCCTAGGGAATGCTATAAATATACATCTATGACTTGACTTTTCTTCCCTGGAATCTCTGGCTAATCCCTAGTGAATAACCTGTCTCTAAACTTAAACCATCAAATGAAAATGAACAGCCAAATATTTTAAACTATTGCTTTTTATTATAATTACACCGGAGCACAAATAAATAAGCACTAAATTATTGTAAAATATTGTCAATGCACTAAAGAAAGCAGAATTGATCTTCAAACAACATCTTATTACTTCAGAAGTATCAAAGTACATTTAATTACATCTTACCTAAAAAAATCAAGTACAAAAATGAAAAGAAAATTAATATGTATTTATACTGTGTATATAGAAACGGCTAATAATATATGATTACAGTTAGCCTCTAGCTACTCCTTAGTCCTACACAATCTCAGGCACATACCTGACAATTTCTAATGAAATATAAAAAAAAAGCAACATGACATTCAGTTTCAAGATATTGGTAAATGTATTACATTGGAATGAACACAGAATGATTTCATTTTATTTAAAAACCCTGTCATTTAAAAACATAGTGCCATTGTCCACTTAAAAATAAACAACCCAAACCAAAAAACCCCATACTATTTTATACCATTTGCTTTAATTTGTCAAAAGGAGCGATAAAGTAGACATACATTGGCTAATATACGTAAACACATTTTTAGTGCAAGAATAACAAGACCTGTGACTTTACTGTGCTTTCTTGAAATCACAGTGCACCTTACACAAATTGCTACACTATAATGTTTAACTTCAGGAGTTTAAAGCAAAATAAGTGCATACCAAACAATTTCATATATACAGTCTCCATAAGTGTGTGTATATATGTGATCTGTATGTATATACAGATTGCATATTTATACAGAATACAGCTTTAATGACCGTGTGTAACCAAGCACTGTCATTCACCCTGTGACACAGAAGCTGCTGAGACAAGAGGGGATGTAGGAAATGTTTGACAGCATTGTGATGGCAGCTCTAGGCAGGACAATGTGCCTCTTACTCGAGCCATGGGGTGGGCCAGCGATCACGGGACAGGGCAGTGGCTGTGTCCTGTTCTGGCTCTGTCCCTGACCTTTGGAAACTACTCCACCTGAGCCTCAGTCCCTCCTCAAAATACACATCAGTGAAACGGCTCTCGCAAGCATGAGGTTTACTTCACATTTCTAAAGTGCTTTGAAGGTAAGTGCTAAGTTATATTTTACTTTTTCATGTTGTCGCACTTTAAAACAAAAAGCCATTGTTTCCATGGGATACAATGGAGGTCTGGAAGCACACGGGCAGTTATTTAGGAAGGACAACATAAAGAGTGTTGAGCAATAAAAGCAAAACAAGGAGTTTGCAGTGGGCTAAGTGTACGAGTAAGTCTGCTTAGGACAAGAATGCTTCAATTCCCTGATCATTGTTCCTATAACATCTCGATATGGAAAGGACACGATGTGAACAAACACTCCCACGGACGGAACTGTTGACACGGACACTGCCTTCCCCTGGTGTGAGCCCAGGGCTGCGCTGCCAGCGGCGCTCCGGCAGCGCGGCTTCAGAGGAGCTGCCCCAGGAGGAAACCGGCGAGGACGAGGCTGCAGAGCTGACTGGGCGCCGGCTCAGTTCGTCACCAGGACTTTGTGCAGCTGGGGGAGAGGGCTGAGCTAAGTGTTTCACACATGGGTATGGAAAATTCTTCTCTTGCCACGTTACAAGGAAGACAAAGCATGAGCACTTGCTGAATAATGAACCTGTTATCTCAACAGATTTCTCATGAACAACAAGTTGTCTTCTTTCCAGCAGATTCTGGAACTTTGCGAGACCTCTGGGGTTTTTCTTCTGCCATTTTCTTTCTTTGAAAAAAAGAGAATAAGCAGAATATACAGTTGGTGTCTTTTGGATGTAACGTGTTCAAAGATTCCCCCACAGCCTCCGGGTTTTCTCATGTCTTCTGTCATTTTGGCTATGAGGGGGTCTTCAAATCTGCATTTCAACTCTGTACCTATTCCAGCCTTTGTATATTCATAACACACCAATATTTAACGTATGTGGATATACTTATGCACACATCTATGGGTATATATAGATACATGCATATATACATGTATATGTGTGTACACATATGCATATATACATATACAATAATGCTAATATACATACACACATATAAACACACACTTCATCTTTTACAGAAATCTCAGTTTGGACATCAAAATATACATTAGTTAATTAGTTATAAAATATTTAAAAACTTTATTTCAGAGGCTGAAAAGAAACTACTACTGATAAAGCATTACTGAAACTCAAACTTTAGCAATATAGATTACAAAAACCTTCTAAAATTTGTTATTTTTGGTCTTTTTTGATCAGCAATTACAGCTGTGGCAATGCTGTCAATATAATTTCAAAGAAAAGCCAATATAACAAGAAGTTTCAAACAACACACCTTTTCTTCTTGGCGAATATAACATTAAAATGATTGTTTTAAAGAGGGAATTTTGTACTACCAAACTTCAGACACATAGATAGAAATTTTAATATACAAAATATATGCCATAGATCTTTTTTTTCCCCTACTCCACCGCAGTACAAGTTTCCCTCGTCCTCCACAGATCCTTTTGGAAGATATTTCACCGCACAGATTTCACCCTCATAATCAGTATAAGCCATTTCTTTCTCCCGTTAAAACCAGGAGGTCATAATTCTTTGGTCATGACATAATATTCTGTTAAAATGGGTGTAATATAATACAGGATTGCAAGCCAATTCCAGAAGCAGCCAGGAAGAAGAAACGGCATAGCCAGGAGAACACATTACGTGGGCTTCTGCTTCAAAACCGCATGAAATCAAGAGGGATTTCCCAACTGCCTTTCAAGGGGTCCGAAATCCAGCCCACAGAAACAACACGAGGAAATCTGACACAGCGTGAGTAAGGATGTTGGATTTAAAAATAATAAACATGTAAACAGATTTTGTCGCCTTTATTTTCTGGACCGTCGGTAAATGTGGACAGGGACGCCGGCTGCAGTGGCGCTGCCCCAACCCGCCGAGCCACCGGCTCTCGGCCAAGGGCTGCACAACGCTTAGTCACAGTGAACCATGGTCTCTGCTAATCAACACAACGTCATCAAGGAAGAGATTCTGTCCCAGGCTTTGCTGCAGAAAATTTAGTTCCTTGGCCAAATCATTTTAGTAACTGGTTCATATAAAACCAAGGGCAATTTATCTGGTTACTGTTATGGGAAAACAGATGCAGAGCAATTAATATTTGAAATGCAACTTGGGCACCCGCACTGAGCACTTATATTTTCAGTGCTTGCAGGTTTGCTGTTTCCCACCAGAACTCTCTCCTTTGTCCATCCCACCCCCCAAGCTAAGGACATCTAACAAGTACGACTCTAGTTATCTTCTACAGCCCTAGCACCGAGTTGTTTTGTACATTGTCCTCTCCAACAACACGTACAACCACATGCTTTTGTACAGAGGCCACATCTAGGCAGGTCAGAGAAATAAAATGGTGGCGGCAGGGGTGGGGGTGAACAGTAGAATAGAACATAGAAAATAGGTAATAAAACAGTATAACAGTAACATTATATAGTAAAATTCTCCATAAATTTTTGAATTTATATATATATATATATATTTATATATTTAAACAGTGTATTAGTTTGGGTGTTTTCAATATATTGGCGAAATATTTACATTTTGATATCTTCTGGATCCAAAAAAATCCTGGATAAATATGTGTGCCTTAATCCAGTCAGAAACTTAAATCTCTCTCTTGACTGACAGGTGAGCACTGTACTGGTGTGTTTTTTTCTAGGAAGTTCACCACCTGTAGGGAAGTCTTAGGTTAGAGCCTTTGCCTTATTAAGAAAGCAGGCTACCTGTGCTCGGTGCGACACAGTGGAGAGGGCATCCTCCACAGGCCTGTCAAATTGCAGTGTCCCAGAAAACAGTTTGCTGTTTGGAATAAGGAGGAGGGCTGTATTTCTTGGTCCCGGCATTCTTTTTCCAACTTGGCAAAATAGGCATGCTGTCCTGTTTGCAGAGTCCTTTCTCTGATTTCTGCCTGGCTTTGATTTCTTTGCAGAGGCAGCGCTTTTTCTCAATCATGTCCAGCATCGTATGGTCCCCCTGCAACCACTGCATGCACGTCACCTATTGGGGCAGGTGGATGGAGGAGGAAAAGAAGGGGGGGGGGAAAGAGGAGAAAAACATACAAATAACTGTCTTGGTCATAGACTGAATACACTTTTTCTTTGCAAAGTTAGCTTACTCTTATTTGAAATACTCTAATTTTATGAATAAAAATCTCTATGCCAACAACAGAAACAGAGTAAGTCTTTGCTTCTAACTACTTCTTTAAGAAAAAAAATAGGGTAATAAAAGATCCCTGTTTTAACTTCTCCAGAGAACTAAAATCTAATAAAGATAAATGGTTTTGGCTATCTAGCACTGGTTGGATTTTAGATGATAGAACATATCTTAAAAAGGCATATGGATCTTAACAATATCCTTAAGTTGTGGAAATAAAAAATTCTACACACTGAAACCCATGTTTTATATTGCTTTCCAAATCCAATCTGTCACATTAAAAGCAGGATGTTAACATTTCTGAGTGTCAAGCTAAATATAACTATTAAATTTTGTTAAAATGATTTAATGAACTCCATGCGAATTATATGGATTAACCTATCCTACTCTGTGATATTTCAGTAACTGGAAGGCACCAAGAACCTCCATGTTTTCATGCATGTGGAATACCTGAGAATGTGATCCTGATCCAAAAGGGGAGGTTAGCATTTATTTAGCTGTAAGTACATGTCACAGCCCCTCTGAGGCTGAGAATGTGGCTTGCTTTGAGTTCGGTGAGGAGTTCACAATTGAAAATGTGTCTTCAGAGGCTTTAGACAAGGAACAGAAATCACTAACAGTAAACTCTTCTGAAGGGGCTCATTGGTTTTGGATATCACTGTATACACTGCATACCTGCAGCTGAGAAAACTTCCTCTCAACACTTACTTTGCAAATTTGAAGTCTTGAGTGTGCCCACATTTATTTCCCAAGTGTTAAGGATTTGTGTGGAAGTAAATGCACACAATCTGTTCACAGGGGCTGTCCAGGTACATCTCTGCTCTGGTCATGAAAATTTATGTGTACAGCAATACTTTGGCAGAGTTTGTGGTTTGTGAAGGAAATGTATCTTTATTATTAGGGGCATTTGAATACATTTAATAATGCATATGCCTTTCATTCACAAGTCTTAGAATGCCAAGCATGGGCATACACCAAGTCCCTAGAACTGGGGCCTGGTTTGCCTAGAATCCCCTATAGAAACTTCCTTGGATCTCAGTGGTTTTTGTGTTCAGCTTGAAGCATATTTAGTATTTATTGATAATAGATAAAGCAAATGTTCAGATTCATAGCAGAAAACAAAGCAAAATGAATAAATTTAAGAAAGCCTACCAGAAAAAGTATTAAAAAATGAGGTACTCAAACAGAAAAATTATTAGAATACAGAGATGTCACTATTTTTGCTAAAAACAAAACAGGAAAAACAGAATAAAATAATTTTATCACAAAACCATGCTTACCTTATACACTAGATAGTGCTCTGAGTAAAACAAATATAAACTGTAATATGGATTTTGTTCTCGAATGTTCTTATGAATTTTGAATTACACAGGTAACTTATCTGCAATGTGTCCTCCTGGGTGGCTGAGCCATTTCTTCAGGAATTCTGCTGTGCCTGCTCTTTTAATTGACTACTTATCTTTCATTTCAGGAGTGATCTAATGTTTACTGTGGTGTGAGTGGGCATGAGACACAGCATCTGCCATGGTCATGAGACTTTCTTTGGGTGCTCAGGCTTTGTCCAAAACTCCCTGACTGAACTGGAGATACTCTGCTCCCACCCCTTGGCTCCACTCCACAGATCTTTGGAGAGACTCTACCTGACCCAGATTTCCTGCCACTCTGCTCACCAGTGGTGGGTCAGTACTTACACAGCAGTGTCTTCAGCTTGGCAGGGTCCTCCTCCATGGGGAAGGACAGGGACCAATCTGCACACAATTCATTACACAAATATTCACCAGCACAGCGGCTTCTGCGCCAGGCTTGACGACAAGAGCGCTTGAGCACAGATTTCCTCTCGCAGGCACTGGGAAATCCCTTCTCTTTTACAGCCCATCATGGAACAGGCAGAGCGTGTGCCAGTGCCAGTCCCCAGGGCCACCAGGAGCCACGGGCACCGCACTCGGCACCGCCGCGAGTGTCAGGGCCGCGAGTGTCGCCCCCGCTCGCACCGCGCCACACACCGGGCAGGGCCTTGTGCTGCTGATCTCCTTCATTCACGGAGCTATTCAAGGGCACACAGCAGCATTCTGACATGCTGATTTCTAAAATGCCAGTTGCGACTTCCCAAAGATAGAAATGGAGTTGTAGAATGTATCAGTTACACAGACACTCTGCCACCCCCCGCAAAACGGCACCTAAAATATACTGAGAGTAGGCAGCTCCAAAAGTCTTTTTTTATACTGGCCATCGTGTTTTGTTACAGCTAGTGAATAATTTACTGTGAAGAATTTGAATTTTCCCACTTTCCCAGACACAGATTTTTACGTCTTCTTGGGGTTTTTTTGATGCTATTTTTTTTTTGATGGCTAAGTCCTTCCTATCAGCACCTTCTTAGGTGAACTGTCCACATGGCACAATCCTCTCCTGGCACTGCATTCAGTAATGGTGTGTGCAGGGGAAATATGTAGAACCAGGATGGGCAAAGTCATTTGCTAAGATGCACCAAGTGAACACCTATGATATTGAATGGCCTGGGGAAAAAAAGGCTTAAATATTAAAATAGGCTTTAATATTAAAAGGGTTTTTTTGAAGGTTTTGCCCAGTTGTTTAGTGTTTAAGTGCAACAAAATAAAAATATTAAAAACAAAAGTTCATGGCCACTGGAAGCTGCAGGACAAACCTAAGAGGAAATCCCTCATTGCAGGTCAATGAACTACAGAAATGAGAATAACCATGATGGTGATATGAAGTCCCAGAGTGTTAACTAAATTTTCAGTGTGTCCTAGATAAGTAACAGGCACTGGGGCTCACAGGCCAGGACTCAACCCAGGTGTTTAATCACAGTAAAAACACTTGATGACTTCGGTAAGGCTATTGAGGTGTTTAAAGCTAATGTGTTAAACACTGCAGTCTTAGGCCTAATCCTCCCATGACTGAACTGATGGCACTCACACTCGGTTACAGCACTAATTTTTTTTCACATCCTCCCTCCTTTCTGGCTTCAGCCTGCTCCTCTGGTCATGCACCAGACTGTCAATATCCCTGCTACATCATAACAAGAAACCTGTTCAGTGTGAGAGGCACAAAAAATAATGATGTTACAACCTAATTTATGGGAAAAAAGTAGAGTATTCAAAACATTTTACAGATATACAGCTCTCCTGGGAAAGATCCCACTGTGCTTGAGGAATGGTGCACATCCTGCAGCATGTCAGAGCTTGGCTGCAGATGTGGATGTACACAGACAGGACAAAATGCACAGCACTGGAGGTAACAGCCAACAAGACACAGCACAGGACAGGAAAGCTTGGTTCTGACCAAAGAATCTTGGCCCAAGGCCTGTTCTTACCGAGGAGGGAATAAAGAGCTAGAAGCTGAAGTTAGGATTGTAAGAAGGGACCTCCTGAAGACTCCAGGATGTGTCTCAGGTACTATGTCCTATAATATCCTTTGGATTACAAAACTTGCTGATCCCACATCAATCTTTGTTTTGATGGAATTTTTACTCCTTAGATTATCCAAGGTATAAGACACCTTTTCTAAAAAAAAATTAATTTAAATCAGATAGAGCAAGAGAGTGAAAAAAAAAAGCCAGGCAAAGGCCCAGAAGTTTGGACATTCATCAAGGAGGTGTTGGAGGTAGGCTCAACTCCTTGTTCCTCAGCAGGCAGTAAAAGCTGTGAGATAACTGGATATGTGGGAGGCATACAGGAAAGTAGAGTGGTTGGATAAATTCCCTCACCTGAATGTGACTGCAAGAGTAAACCAGGATGTCTGACAAGTTCCTGGTAAACACACTCACCGTTTGATTAGTCACCAGTCTCTAGTTTTCCTTCAAAAATCTTCTTCAAAGCACATGCTTGGGCCAAACTTGAACATCAACAACAAAAAGTAAGAAACTCCTTCCAGTACACAAAACTGAGGTTTTCCACACAGTTTTAAGCACCACCCTTTTTGCAATCTTTAGAAGAAACCAGTCTATGTTGCCACCTTACTTTTACTATTTTCTCTGTGTTTTCTTTTATTTTTTTTATTCCCAAAACTTTGGAAGTAAATATTATTAAGATCTTTTATGTACTCTTGGGTTCTATGTTGGTAGTGCCACAGAACAAGAAGTAATATTATAAACCCATCTTCAACTAAGATAAAACAATTTTACATATCCTCAAAACAATGCAAAATTAAAATCTTTCAAAGTAAAAAAAAAAAAAGGATCCCTTATGGTGGGTATTTTAATGCTTTATGAAGATCAAAGAAACAAGCTGGACAAAATAGTTCCCTTCTCTGCAAAGTGAGAACTGTACGTTTTTGTGTGTGCCTACATTAGCAGTGGGCCTGACCTCATATCTCTCCGGTCTGAAATTTCATATTATTCCAGAAAGATAATTAGCAGTCCCAATGGTTTCCAAATACATGTATTGCTTAAATTAGATTGCCCTGAGCTAGACCACAGAACTGTCTTGGAGCAGGGGTTTGATGGCAGAACATGTCCACTTCAATCACTCTTAGAGGCCAGGACTTGAAGCCAGAGGTCAGTACATGCCATAGCTCTCTGCCACATAGGAATTTACTGGGAAAAGCACAGAATCCCAGGGAAAACTCAGAACAGGCTTAGGGGAACAGACAGTGACTCACACTGCCAGGAAGTCCCTCGTGTCACAGCAGACTATTCCTGTTTCCTATTGCCCCAGCCCTCGGCACCTCCACAGCCCTGGGCCCTCACTGTGCTGTGACACACTGCACCAGCACATCCACAAGAGTGCTCACAACATGGGTGTTTAAGGCAAGAAAGAGAAATGTAAAGGAACGTGGTTCTTTCCTTGCTGTTAACCGAGCAGGATGGTTTGATTTGGCAGAGAGGGTCCTAGTTACAGATAGAAAATAATAAAATGTTATCCAATGATACAATTAAGCAGCTACTGATGGACACAACTTTACACAAAGGCTAGCTGTGTTCACCAGGTGTAGAAAACCTCTTGTATCCTTTTGTGGATGAATCTCCACACTAAGAGGTCAGGCTTTGGGGCCCTTCAAGAACTGGACTATTGCTATAAGTAGCACCAGGCAAAGTGCATCAGGACAGGCCCCAAGCAGGTCTGTGCAAGTTCCTGAACTCATGGATGACACTGAAAAAAGACATTGTGATACCTGTAAGTTACATACAAACCAAATGATCCCATGTAGCATAGCCTTTCCAAATGAAATACATGAGGGCTGTGAAAAGAAAAATCCATGAGCAGGACTAAAAATACAGAGTGAAGCATCCTCAGCACCAGGCCCGGGCCTCTCTTTGTTAGCTGTGAAAAATTTTACTTATTCATGTGTGACATAAATAGCTACATAAATACATGGATGGATAATTCTCTCTCTTAGTAAAAAGACATTTTGTGCTACATAAGTCCCACACATATCCCCTTGTCTCAAGCTAAGCCCTAGGTAACTTCAGCCCTGACCACTGGGCAGGCAGGAGACAAGAGGAGAGCAAGTGACAGGAGCAATTCTGCTCCTCCAGTGTCAGGCCACTGGGGTGAAGTGTGGTATGAGGATAAAGCCATGCTAATTCCCAGTGCTAAGAGGTGTTTCAGGAATCCTGTCATTGAAGGTGCACTATAATTTTTCACATGAGTGCCTGTGAAAATATGTGCTGCTCACAATGCCACATGGGAGAAGAAATACCTGAAATATTATACACAGCTCTATTAGTAGTTGCTAAGTTTGAAAATGTTGTCAATTTTCATTAGTTTTTGAGAAAACCTTTCTAACATTTGGAGTGAGCACATGATATTTCATGCTCTAGACACATCTGTGAGCAGGGTGTTCTTTTGTGGTGTATGAACTTGTAATGACCTAAAAAAATATCTTCCACTATAGCTTACGTGAGGGCTTTAGACAACACCATATCCCCTTCAGCTGTTTCTCCTTATGACATCTTTGCTGTTAAATTCTTTGCTTGCCTTGTTTTAATGCTGTTGGTTTGTTTGAGGTGAAATCAGAAGGTCTGGGCAATAGGAGAGCCCCATGATTCTGTTTTGTTTCCATAATTTTTTCCTAGAAGTGTAGGTTCCCACTTATTGTGGTGAAATTCCATAGGTTATGGGGCTGAGGGAGATGCTGTTTGCTTCTGACCCTTGTGAGCATCTCCCTCTCCTGCATGAGAAGAGGGGCTAACTCTTGAAGAATGGAGAAAACTACATCACACATATGTGATCGTGGCTGTTGTCTAAAAATATCCTTTTCTTTGTCAGAACTGCATAACACAGATAAAATAAAAGCCCAACAGCTGAAGCGAGGCTATAGCGAAGTGATCTTAAACTAACACAAAATACAATGAAATAAAAAAAAGCGGCAGGAGATTATTAGAAATGTCTCCTGGATCTGTAAGCAAAGTGGTCTCTAACAGTGCAGTCTGTGTGCAGTGCTACACATCATTCAGCAGAGCCAAGCATGCTGGTTTGTTTTGGCAGGCTGCAGTAAGTGAAGAAGAAAGGCTTTCTGAAAGCCACTTACCATCCTCTGGGAGGAAAAGGTACTCCCTCCCTCCTGCCTGTTCTCAGACAGGAGTTTCCAAACTGTTTCCCACTGAAACTCTTGACGGCACTTTCTGTGGTGCAGATGGTTCCCAGCTCCCTGGCTGGGGAAGCTGTTTCCACTGGGAAGGTGTGAGATCCCACTCCTAGAAGTGAGTCCTGTGCCCCGGGGCCAGCGCTGGAGGGCTGTGTTAAGCAGCAACAGTTACTTCGCTATCTGATACTCGGCTTGACGTGCAGGTCCTCTCAGCACATGTTCAAAGGGGCGTTGTCCAAGGCAGGAAGGAGTTCAGCCAGAATCAGGTTTCAGAAAATCTGAGCGGGGAGATCCTCACCCATTTGAAGCCAACAGGAATTTACTGTCTGACCTCATGGGTCCAAAAATTTGACTGTAGTTTGCTTAAACAAACAGTAAAAATAACCTCAATAAAAATTATTTTAAAATACTTCAGGAGAGCACTTGGAAAATTAGGTTGGACAAGATTTCTTTTGCTAACAGTGAGCTATAACCATTGCACTGCTGTTGAATGTTACTTCCAATGGCTGCAAAAGTCAGTAAATCAGGATGGAACTACAGGCTAATTTGCAGTCATTCCCCTCTCTCTGACAGAGGATTCTAAAGAAATATTGAAATGAAAGGCAGCAAAATTTGGCCCAGGACAGTTACTTGTTCATACAGCTTGGTACTGCTAACCCATTCTCCTGTTACTGTCAAATTCAAAACAACAGTTGATTATTAATACAAAGGTGATTAAAAGTAACACTATGCTCAGGAACACGCAGGATGTGCAAGGTGAGCTGTGAAAGCAGACACCCTCCATGCAGTTTGCAGTGCCTGTGGAGGCTCCCTGGGGACAGTGGACAGCAGAACTGCAAATTCCTCCCTAGGAGTGCCTCAAATATTTTCTAGAAGCTTTCCTCTGACTCCAGCAACCACATTAGAATGATGCTGTGCATTTACTTGCATCACAAGCACAAGTGCACACACAAGGTGTTAAGCACTACACAAACCACCCTTTCCAACCTTTCAGAAATTCTTCTTTTCAAGGCACAGAAGATCAGTCTCTATTTTCTCTCTAAGAACATGGGAAAGAATTTCCCCATCACACTAATTTTTATTTTAACAAAATGTGTAGGAGTGAACACTGTAGTCTTACCCTGTATATATTTAACATTGAAAGCATTCACTGACATCTGCTATTTCAACCTATGAAACAGCATATGCAACACATTTTAGGGTGCTTATAACATTTGAATTGCTGTGCTTAAGGTTTTGATTTACATTATTCCAAATTCCTAAACTTCTGGAAATACATTTTATTTCAAATTATACTACTACAGAAAAAAATTAGAACAAGTGTCTCTGTAAAAACCATAAAACTAGAGTCCCTGGAAAAACTACGCTATCACTCAGTGTAATTACATGATGCAGGACTGTAAAAAAAAACTCTGGACGCCTTTTTTAAACTCAGAATTCACTAAAAGACTTGACTACATTGTGTTGTGCTCTATGGCCTGACTAATCCACCACTTCAAAACGACTGACAAGATTATTTGGAACTCCAGGAACTCCCAAAGATTCAAGATTATGAGCAATTAATACTTATCCTAAAATTAAATTAGCAAACAATTAGTAAACCTTCAGCACCTCTGGTTCCAGACCTCCAGTTTCATGATTCATTGCTTTCAATTACTAAATGTCACAGTTACTTTATTCAGAACCAGCCCTGCACATATTCCTATGCCTCAAGTTTTCCAGCAGGCCTCAGATTATTGCTGAGGCTACTAATAAAGCAAACTTTAGGTGACAAATTCACTGTTTTGCTTTCCATTTTCACACTGGCAGTCAGTCTAAATATAGATCTTTCTGACTCTGCATTATTATCTTATTTGGAAATGTATTCTTTTCATCTAAGCTTTTTTATTTAACACCAAACAACTGCCCAAAATGTACTGCTTGGTCACATTCTGTAAATGCTTTCAAAAGAAGAGCCTGTAAATTAACTGATGTTGGGGATACTGTGTAAAGTCATCTCATGCATCTCAGTGGATCATCACAAAGTGCATTCCTATTGAGATCACTCATGAAAAATCAAAACTTCATCTATTCCTTTGCTAAGGAATAAATGCAGAACTCAAGCAACCCACCATTATACTTCCTGTCATTCACTGCAAAATAGAAAGGAAAATACAATATTTTATTAGGTCAATCACAGGAGGGACAAAGGACAGACACTTTGCTAGAGCTGAGTGCTACAGAGATCTGTGTACTGCATTTTGCAGTGCAGCAGCTGCAGGGTAACACTCTCATGTCCCAGACTTCCTTGGGGGGTTATCAACCATTCTCTCCAGCATTTCCCCTTGCTGGAAGTTGCTGCTCTGTGGCATGTGTGCCACAGCTGCTTGTGAACCAGACTTCCCAGGGCAAGGTGGTTTGAGCTGTGCCCCCAGTGAGCCCTGCAGCTGGCCCTGCCAATGGCTGGGGGGCCGTGCCCACAGTACCACTCACCTGCAGTGAGTGCTTCCTACTCTCAGTCGTGGCAGCTTTGAAAAACTGCCCGGTTCTAAACCCCATATGGAGGTGAAGATCCCTCCGCCTCTGCACTGAGAGGTGGAGAGGAGCAGTGGAGAGCTGCTGTGGGCAAGGTCCTTTCCTGCCCTGGAGCCACGGAGTCCCTGTGCTCTGCAAAAGCTCTCACGCACCAGGGAGCTGGAGGCAGCAGGGTGCATGCTCCAGATACTGCTCGGACCGAGAAGGGCCCAAAAAAGGAGAATGGAAGAATGAAAGTGAATGCAAACGAGACCATAACTTTGGAAGACCTAAGAACTGCAAGAAAGAGGACATTGAAACCAGTCCTAAAGTTACAAAAATGTGACATGTGGGGACACCACAAATTCCATTAGTTTCCCCATTCTATTGGACTTCATTGTTTCCAAACTATAAAAAAGCACATGACCTTCAGCACTATTTCTATTGAAGTCAGTACTTGAGCCCAAGATTTAAGTAACTTTTATTGCTGTGACAGATGGAGAACTTCACCACACCAGTTTACCAGCAAAGCTCCCAAGTCTTTACATTTCTCTAACACTTTCAAGAAAATTATTTAAAATCAAAGAAATATAAAATTAGCAAAATAATATATGAAGGGAAAATGCCTCAGCACTGAAAGGTGCTTCACTTTAAAGTTGCTTTGCTTACAAGAAATTTTGAAATATGCTCTTACATTTCTCCATTTTTGATAGTGAAACTGAGTCAAAGATCATTTTCTTAGAGTAAATGCCATTGTTCAACTATTGTACTGATTGTATGTAGGGAAAAATATGCAGGAAAACATGACCAAAACCTAACACTGAATATTCAGAGATGATCATATTCTCGTTGGTGGTCACAACTTCCTTTTAAAAATGTGTAAAAGCATTATTAAAAGACAGATATCTTCATTAACAATTTATTTCTAACTCCAATTTGAAGTGTATTTAATCAACAGTTGCTAAAGTTATAAACCATACTGAGAGTTTCTGAAGAATACAAAGATGTAACAGCACTGTAAAAGCCAGTGCTTTGCTGCCTCAGTATAAGATACAACATCTGAGGTTACCTCACAGCAACATGCAATTTGATTTATATCAGGAATGGCTAAACAATATAGTACCCAAATCTAATATAGGCATTATTTCCTGGCACACAGAATGGCTGAGATACAGCAAGAGACTCAGCCTGGCATCCAAGTGTTTTAGCAGCTGGGATTCATTGGGTTCAGAGATTCCCTGTACCTTACTTCTGGTTTTCTGTTTACAAGGAATCTCTGAAGGGATGGTGCTGGCTGACTGAGTGTGTGATTCAGCACCAACACACTAAACCAGGAGCAGCAGCCTCTTCAGCCATGGAGTGACCTGGCAAACTCAGCTTAGCCTGTGCCAGCAGCACGGGCTGTGCTCAAACTCAGATCTCCAGAGCAGGGAGGCAATTTAAATATCCTGCTTAAAAGGAATGGCTAATGACAATGCATGACAAAGAGAACACTGAGCTTCTTGTTAACCTATAGACACGTATCACCTGAAACATAAGCAAACAAACTCAAACAGTAAAAAAGTGCTGCTTTTCTCTGGTTGTATTTTAAAGTTTGGTGCCAAGAGCCGTGATCCGACAATGTTAATTTTAAAAATGCATATTGCTATTGTATTTTCTAATTTTTATTCTTTCCTATTGTGAATTATACAACAGTGATCAGAAACACCAGACAGCAAATGTGCTTTTCCAGATTGTAAAAAAAGAGACGGGCCAAGCAATCCAATAGTCCACTAACTGCCACTGACTTGTAAAGGCTTAAGGTCAGGCCATTGGCCCATAAACCCTTGTCTCAATTAGTGGAATGTGTCCTTTTTGCAGCCTAAGTTTTGTTGAAGAAAAGCATTCCTTGGACATTCTAGTTGTAGCTTATGAGTAAAATCGGAATTTGCTGTTGATGTGCATGAGGTCAGAATTTAACCCTGTAACTTTAAATTAAAAATGAAAAGGATTTTCTATTATGCAATTTTAGTTGGGGTGAAGGGTCTTCCTTACAGTGTATCCATCACCCTACAAGGATCTCAGTATGTCCTGTGCAAAAATCTATTTTCTGAGGTTTTTCTGAGTAGCTGCTGCAGTCACTTACTGCACACTGAGACTGGTCCAGCTGGACAAGCTAGTACAATGATAAAATTACCTGTAAAGGGAGAAAATTTATCACTCATAGGTCTCATAGAGAAACACAGATGATTATCATTTAAGCTTCAATTCAATGGATAACCTAAACACATGCTCAACTGGAAAAAGTGTATTAGTTGTCCCCCTGACTTACAGAAGTACTTTGCTATTTCAGATAAGCAGTGCTTTGCTGCCTCAAGGCCAGATAGCTGAGCTACATACTCATTCATTTTACAGAGGGCTAATAAATGATTGTTAGCTGTTTTAATACTCACCTAATCAATTGGCAATTCTATGTTACTCTGAACTGCAAAGGGTAAGAGGTCTGACAAATAGTCTGCAATGCTCCTGTAAAATCCACTAACAAAGCTGGGTATTTTTATCCATTCCTAAGGCTCACCTGCACTGGAGAAACTTTCTTTCCAGACTAAGGCTCTTCTATATCCAGTATATACTCATGTAAGATGCTATGGATGTGGGTCACCCCTAGATTCACAACAAGTCCCTCATGTGAATATAGCTGGAATCTTCAGCCCAAGAATCCAGCTGGTTTAGGGCATTTCTAAACCTTGGAGCACTTGACCTGCATAAGATACAGCCAGCCAAAACTACTCAGACTGAGCTGTTTCCAAATAATTTTTACCTACAGAAGATTGTCAGGAGAAACACCAATATATTTGCCATTTTGGATCTGAAAAACTGGAAACCTTAAAAATTAGTAAAAAGAATAATCTTTTAAAGTCCTCATTTAAAATACATGATGTTTTTATTTTCATTGTTTTAACAAGACAAAATGAGAATAAAAGTAGGTTATCAAAAGTGGGTGCTGGCATTCATACTTTTTTATAATTGACATACACATAATGTATATGAATAGCCACACATTTCTAGTGAGAGACTATGAACAAACACACGTACATATACAGAGATAGAGGAACGTCCTATACATACATACATGAGTGAATATACATATTTATGTGCATACAGTATACAGAGGAGATACTATACAGGTACAGTCAGTGCAATGTACTGCATAGGGCTACACAAACACCGAGGGTCTGCTGGGTGGTGACAGCCATGAGGACAAAGCCTGGGTGGTTGTGACTCAGAGCAGATGGTGGGGACAACCTGGCTGCTCTGGGTCAGTTTTATGCATCAGGCACACGCAGTTCCAACAGAAACGTGGTACAATACACTCAGCTCAGAAAAGGAGGACAAGTGGGGGTGCGTGGAGGAAACTGAAATGCGTATGAGCAGACAAATAAGGTTGTTCTACCTAGGATACAGAATGTTTGGATCATCTACAGACAATGCCTATATATAAACCCATGCTTTCATGAACCCATGCCATTTTTATTTCTATCTTTTCCTTTAAGAATGTTATAAAATTCTTGCCCTGAGTTAAACATAAATACACACAGAAAAGGGGGTGGGGAAAAAGGAAATTGCATGCTTCTGGGTTTTTTTAAAATAAATTTTTAACCAAGGCACAATGTCTTCAAGAGTGGTTGCAAGACCATTTGAAATAAACTTAGCAAGTGCTATTGTTCTGGGCCTGTGGCAAAACTAATTGTTTGCATACAAAGGTCTCAGAACAAGTTTTGAAGTGAGTTTACAAGTTTTAGAAGAGAATAAGTAAATTTATTACATATGCCTTAAAGAGAGATTCCCTGAAGAGGAAGGAATGCTACCAGTGCTACCAAATTAAATTATTTTATAGGCAACTTTATTGATGTTTGGACTGAAATTATTTCACACAAGTGACATTATATGTCTGTTTAGCATTAGTTGTTACCTGTTTTTAGTAGAACCATGTACAGTGCTGTAAGAGCAGCTAAAAATGAGATTAAGAATTTTCAGATAATTTTTAATTTCTTTAGCAGGCAGTACACACAGTGGTCTCACTGATTCAGCAAGCTGCAAGAATGACAGCTCAGGCACAGTTGATCAGTGTGACATAAGACTTTCAAGGCTGTATCTCTCTGTGTTATTGACCTGCAAAAGTGTTTTATTTGAAATATTAGTTACTAGTTCCTGTGGATCCCCCTCTGTACACCCATGCTCAAGTCTGACTCTCAAAAGAAAGGGCTGGCTGCAGAGGCTGTGCTTGGCTATTGCCC
This sequence comes from Notiomystis cincta, assembly GCA_013398075.1. Classification (NCBI taxonomy): domain Eukaryota; kingdom Metazoa; phylum Chordata; class Aves; order Passeriformes; family Notiomystidae; genus Notiomystis; species Notiomystis cincta. The sequence continues at coordinate 13,699 of VZRX01022563.1, read as the reverse complement.
CCAAATTCAAGCACTCAGGCTCCAGAGACACACAGTTGTCATCCACTCCCAGGGGCTCTGGAGGGTACCTCAAATTCCAGGGAGCAACCACCTACAATGTGCTGCATTGGCTGCAGCATCTGTCCCCATAAATCTCTCAGTCGAGCTGACTGTTTTTCAAAGTGCTGAAACACACCATCTCAATTCTATCAAAACCAGGCACAACATAGCAACCCCCTGAAACCTCTGACCACACAGGTGAGGTGTTCTCATGTCTGTCCTGTGCCTGCCCAAGAAACTGTAACTCCCAATCTAAGAAACAACTAGGTAAGGACAGTAAAAAAATGTCGAGTGTGAAGTGAAAACCTCATAAATGCTGTGTTATTTCATCCTTTGTCAGAATATCATTGCATTTGAAAGGTTTCAACATTTTCTGTCAGGGAGCCCACCTTTTCCTGTTCTCTGCTGACAAGCTTACAAAGTTCATGCAATAAGATATAAGGATGACAGACTCCAGGTGTGGTGCTCAGACCGCTCACTCCATTCCCATGTTTGGCACCCTCTTGCTGTGGCATCACTTTTTCTACAGCTGATCTGCTTTCACCCATTACTGCCTCCCCCAACACATCTATTTTGTGCCTAAAGCCCGTGCCCTGACCTGTGTGGAGAGGGAGAGTCACCACAGCTGTGTTGGGCCTTGACATCTACCGTGGCAGCAGTGCATGCTGAGGTCCACCAGTGCCTGCTGTCCCCCACGCTGTGGGACAGAGGATGCTTTGGCACTGTGGGGCCACACTTAAACCAGTCCTGCCAAAGCAAGGCACTGGCCTGCTTCTGCTGCAGGACCAACCCAGCTGAATGATGAAGAAAAGATGTTGGGACAGCAATAGCAGGCTTGTCTGCCAGCAAAAGACAGCTTTGACACATTTGTTTCTCGTGCCAATCAATCAGGGGTGCCTTGGAGATGAGGGATGATGGATGTGGCAATTCCATCTACTTCAAGGTTTGCATTTTCTTTTTATTTCTTTTTTTAAATTTTACTTTTTTTAATAAGCATTCTCTATTTGCAATTTGTATATTTAGAAACAATTTGCACTGCTCTGGACCCATGCACTGATTATGTAAGACCAGATTCAAGCTGAAACTCAGCACAATGCAATGTGAAGCCTTCCTCAAAGCATTAAAATTCTTGTTGTTGCTCCCATCCAAAATGTTGACAGCATATTTGGCTGGACTGTCGACAGCAGAATTTTGCCTTCATATGTGGTAGAGATTTGTCCTTGCAGGAAAAAAGCAGAACTGTGGAAAGTAATCCAACCGCTCCCTCTCGTGGGCACAGGGCTCTGCTGCACTTTAGAAAGGCACAAATCACATAAATTACAGATTCTTAGCAGTGCCAAGTCCTCAGAGGACTGTGTGACAGGGCAGGACACAGCTCATGCCTCATGTCCCAGCACTTCTTTCAAGGTGGTGCAAGTCAGGTTGACTGATCCCTGACTCCTATGGACATTCAGTCTGGGCAAGAAAGTAAAATCCTATGGCTCTGGATTCAGGTTTCTGAATACTCTCAGGCCACACACACTGGTCAAATCCAGACAAGACCTCAAGGTAAAAGTGACCTCTGTCCCACTAGTGAAGTGCTTGTGCCACGGGCTTCTCTCTGTACCCCACTGTGTGTCCTTCCATGCCTGTCCATCCTCCCAGGTAGGACCCAGAGGATTTCCTTTCTCCCAGCCATTTGCAAAACTAGCATCCACAAGATACAGTCTACGTCTATATTCCTTTTTCCCTGCCTACACAGACACTAAAGACTTCTCCACGAAAGGGCCATTTGAGAGAGAGACATAATTTGTAAAGTGTTCAGGGTAAAACATATCTGGTTTTCCACTTTTGACATTCAAATGCATTTCATTGTATTCGTGACACATAAAACTATGTAAAATCACTGTCACAGATACAGTAGATTGCACCCCAAATAGTTTTTGCACTTTCTAATTTCACAAAAATCAAACCTTAAGCAATTCCTCACAGTCATACACTTCCCAGTCTACTCCCATCTGCCACCTCTTACTTTCTCATCTGTTACACTGAACTTATGAATCCTTGGGGCAGGAACAGCCTTTGTTCCATGCATATTGTCTACTAACACAGAACTACGATTCTTGGACACCACCACAATCGATATTGTGGTTGATCCTCGTGGTCAACATTAAGCAGGTTTTGGATCCAGTGACTAGCCCAAGCATTATTAAATGTGATGGCTAAACATAGGGAGTAATTAAGTTCCTTTAAGTGAATATCTTCTCAGGCAAAAATAGAAGCTACCATCCAGTGTAATAAATAGTGTATAGAAAGTCCAGACCAGAGCCCCATGGGGCTCTGATTACAGAGTGAGCAGCATGGGACTGTTCCCACACTGTGCACATATATTTTGGAGGAAGAAAAAGATCAAGTATCAAAAAGGAGCAACCATAACCTTGGCTCCAGGAGCACAGAGACAGACATCTCACAGGCATTGCACTGGCTCAAAAGGAACACTTGGCATTTACTCCCAGGGAGAGGGAGATGATTGCCACTGTCCCATCAATTGTTTTGTATGTTTTGCTATTCTATGTCCAAAATACACAATATACTTTCAGAACTGTAGAAAATTAGAGGAGAAAAGAGGGACAGAGAAAATTATAAGAGTGGCAATTAGCACAGTAGTTAGATATTCCCTTTGAATAGAAATCTGGGACTGCATGTCCCCTGAGATCTTTAACCAGCAGCCCATGGGGATCATTTTTCTCTTTGGTCCACAGGGCAAGGATGACAGAAGTTGGTTCTTTCTTTGCAAATCCTTGTGCATGATAAGAGCCAAAATAGCAGAATCACTAGAGTCTGATGCTAGTTCTAGGATAAGATTCCTCAAGGAGTGCATGCAGCACCTTAACACTACTGAGTGCTGACGTGGGTCCGTGCTGTGTAACACACACAAATTGTCTTACTAGCACATTTTATTTTTTTAACTACCATTTCCCTAGTATTCAAACTGGATGAAGGACTAATTCAGCACACAGAGTTCTCCATCTACTTGCAATGACTGTATTTCTTTCATATGATGGAAGCTAAAAAAAAGAATGCTATGATCAGATACAGAACAGCGGATCTTGATTTATAGGGGCTCATTTCTCAGCAGCAGAATTCATTAATTGCAGAATCAGGAACCCAGCTCTGCTACTGTGTCCCACAACTGCAGGGTGTTTGCTGACTCTTTGAACTCTTATACACTACTGCTGGGAAAATATGGCAACTTTAAGCTTAGAATAATAGAAGAGCACAGATGCTTTGTTTATGCTCATAGAGTATTCACTTTCAGATGCACATTTGCCAACTAAAGCATGATAATGTCAATTCATTGGGGAAGTACTTTGTCTAGGTGCCTTCAAAAATAATTATAGCCATAATGGTAACAATTTACATTCCCTGAATTCATTAATTACAGGGTGACCACAATGCTTACAAGGCATACAAAGGCTATAATATGTTTTGTATTCACAACTAAAGCTAGAGACATTACAAGCTGGGCTTGTGATATTTAATTGACCCAATACAGAGTGAACTTAGGCATGAGACAAATATGTAGCTGTGTTGCTGAGGAGTACTCAGTACTTGTCAAAATTCAATTCCAAATTATTCCTCTAAAGTTTTGTATACTTTTTACAATGAGCTTATACTGCACTAAAACTGTAAGGTATTGCTCTACTGATGCATATGAAAAGCAGTTAAATATATGTCTCAGCTTCTTTGTGGTACTTCCCTTCCATCATGATTTTGTTTTAAAATTAGAATAGGTGTTTGGGATTTTTCAGCTGGCGTACAAAATTAAATAATAGTCACCCTGAAGGTCTCACATCAGTTTTAATGCTAGAATGTTTTTTTTCCACAATACAATGTGTGTATTTTGGTTGCATTTCAGTTAATATCTAAATAACAAGTCTTAAATAAAATATTATCTAAGTTGTTGTGTGGAGAAGTGAGAATTTAACAGCTGAGGCTGGAGCAAGCCTCCTCCTTCTCTCCTTCCCTTCCTCCCTCTGGGGCATGGCAGGAGCAGGTGGGGCAGCCTCAGTGAAGCCTCTGCTTCCCCTGCAGATGCAGGATGAGGGATGAGGGATGAGGGATGAGGGATGAGGGATGAGGGATGAGGGATGAGGGATGAGGGATGAGGGATGAGGGATGAGGGATGAGGATGAGGGATGGGCCTGCTGAATGGGTGTGCTGGGCCCAACTCCCTCTCAGCCCAGGGCTGAGCCCACCTGCCCTCAGCGATATGGGGCCAAACCTCCAGCAGCACCTTGCTTCACCTCCCTGGCTCTGGGGTAAATAAAGCTTTTCCTAACCCTGTTGGATTAGCCAAACTGCCCCTTTTGAACAGTTGCTAAAGTGCATTTTCTCTCAGGCCACCTCTGTCACGGACCCAAGCGATCCCAAGGGGCTTCTCTCCTGTCCTTGCTCACACACCTGGTGTGCACTACCCCTGTCACAGGCCAACAAGACACGAACACAAAGACAAACCCTCCCAGTATTCAAAGTAGAAAATCTACTTCTCACTTCTCTACCTACATTGCTATGTTGGAAAACCATGCTGGAAAACTCCTGGTCTCTGCTTCCTGGCCCTGTGACTCTTGGATTTCCATGTCTGTACTGCAGCTCCCTCGGCCTGCCAGCCCCAGGAACCAGCCTCCCCAGCACTTGGTTCTTCTACAAGTCTTTTATTTTTCTACCTAGATATGAATTTGAGGAGCCAACTTGTACCTTAAATTCTTGCCTATCAAAGATACATTCTCAAATAAACTATTGAAGGATTCACTTCATTTGGTGCAAGACAATGGTCAAGTCCAGTCTTGGGAGGCCTTTCCCTTTGCTGTATTATATTCCTACAGATCACAAAACAAGTGAGAGCTGTCCTGACTTTTGGAGGGTAATGGTTAGTTTCTCCACGTTGTGCCTTCTGTCGTGTTTACCAATGTGGTCATGTGGGGAAAGTAAAATGCTTCCTCAGCTTGCAGAGGGTTCGGGTAGATATCAGGCAAGTAACAAACTGACCTTCAATTTTCTCTAAAAATAAGCCACAAAAAAATTCAGTGTTGATGCTGATATATTTTCTAGCTTTATCTTTATTCCTTCAATGCAGGTTGAGACTCCTTAATTCATAGCTGTCCATGTATCTTCATTCCCTCCTCTGAGTTATTCCTTCTAATCTCAGCATGGCTTCTGGATTTTACTTTGATCCTCCCTGTAAAGTTTAAATCTTCTTTCCTTGCTTAAATTGGAGCTAGATATCACTGCCTGGTCCTCCCCACAAGAAGACACCAAATCTTAAGATGCATACAAACTCTCAGAATTAAGATAGCATACCTTCAGGAGGCAACAGGAACGGACAGTGATGTCTGGCCACTGAAAAGCAAGAAACTAACAGGCAGCATGAAGAGAGGCTGCACATTTCCAGATAAGCAGCACAGTTTTGTGGAAATATGTCTGAAAATAGGCTCTGCTTTGCAGGAAAGCTAAAATATGAAACTCTAGCCCTCAGTAGGGTTTTTTTCAGAGTGTGTTTTAATTCAGACCATGGATCTAAAAACATGCACTACTGTGCTGCTATGCAGCTTAGCACATGGGATTTTCCAATCACTTTCTACAAATTAATGAAAACAAACCTTGCTTTGAAAAGTTCATTTGCAGAAAAAAAATCCCAAGATGTTTATATGATCTCTTTTTTTCTTAAAATGGAAATCAGTGGGGTTTTGCTGTGTTGAAGACTGTTTCAGAGAGGCATGGCAGTGATACAGAGAGGATTCTGTGGACGTTAAAACTCTGGATGCAAGATGCTCTGCTCTCCAGCAGAGGGACTTCCACAGCCTGCTGGAAACGTTTTCTTCCTCTGTGACAGACATGCTCAGTGCACTCGTACCCTGTGTGCCACAGGGATATCTGAGCTCATCGATGGAGTGCAATCCTTTGTTACCCTGAGGTGAAGATGTGGAGAATGATAGGATGGCAGGGAAACATCACTGCATAGCAGTGATGCCTGTGACTCCGAATCCTGCTTGCTTTGCACAAGTGAACAGTTCTGTTGACTGTGGCAGGACTGGGCATTTACCCCTGCAGGGTGAAACCCTTGACCATGCCTGATACAGAAGTCTCAGGTGCCAGCATGGAGGCTCCAGCAAAATGGATGAGGAGTTATTTACTGGGGCATCTGTGGACCTTGTTTACTGTACTTTATAAACCTCACAAAACTGTTCTCTGTCCACTTAGATGGCTACAAAAGACAGTTACTTGTTTTCATTTCCATATAAAGGCCAAATACAGATGGACTTTTACTATCTCTAATGTTATTCACACACTTCTTTTCTCTAAGATATAACTTGCTTTACTTTCTACAAAATTTCTCCATTCCCTGTAAACTTTTTGTGTACAATGTAGTACCTTTATAGAATGAGAATCACTTAGGCTGAAAAATGCCTTTAACCCAGCACTGAAAAGCCCTCTACTTAAACCATGTCACGAGGTGCCACATCTACATGTCTTTTAAACACCTCCAGGGATGGTAGGATGGACTCTTCCACTTCCCTGGGCAGCCTGTTCTGTTGCTTGACAACTCTTTCTGGAAGATATTTTCCTAATATAAACACATGATATCCTCCTGTGTGTGTCTGAGTGTTAAAGCAGGGCACTGACCATTTCCCTGTGGATTATGGGGCTTCATTCTTCTCCCTGTGTCCATCTTCCAGCTCAGGGGGCTGGAACCTGGAGAGCAGCTGGTCTTACTACTGAACACTGAGGCAAAGAAGGCATTAAGTACCTCAGCTTTTTCCTCATCTTTTGTCATTATGTTCTCTCCAACATCCAAAAAGAGGATGGAGATTGTCCTCACAGTTTCTTTTGCTGCTAATGTATTTACAGAAACATTTTTTATTGTCTTTTATGGCAGTAGACAGATTAAGTGCTAGTCAGGATTTGGCCCTTCTAATTTTCTCTCTCCATAACCTCATGATGCCTTTGTCCTCCTGAGTTGCCTGTCCCTTCTTCCAACTTTCATAAACTCTTTTTTCCTGAGTCCCAGCAAAAAGTCTGTTCAGACAGGCTGGTCATCTTCCCTGCTGGTTTGTCTTTTGGCACTTGAGGATGGCCTGCTTCTGCATGTTTAAGATTTCCTTCTTTCCTTCTTTCCTTTCTTTACAAGACAATACATCATATCTAGAATACGCTGCTACTTACATCCCTTTCTGTAGGATATTTTTATTTAGATATGCATTTAGGAAATACAGCTATGTGCCACTTTTGTAGCTCAAAAATATTCTATGCTTCTGCCATTATCACAGTTCCAAGGCCCTCACCTGACTTCCTCTGCTACTCCCTTAATTTCTTAAACTTTGTCCTTTCACAATCAATAAATTCAGTTCCAGGATAAACCTATGTTTGTCTTTCATTTTAAATTGAGACAATTCATGACTTCATCCAAGGCTGCTTCCTGCAACCACCTCTTTCTAAGTGCCCTCAGCATCTCCCAGAGCTAAGGACAGAAGGCAGGCTCTCAGTCTGGCTCAGCATGTTGGTAAATGCTGGCTGCCACTACCATCAGAGACCAGCCACATAAATAATCTTTGCTTATAAGCCCTTTCTTCTTATTTTTAAGGGATCCCTCTACTTCTTACCATCAATATGCCATAGATATATTCTGTGAATACTAACTGATTAATCCTCACAATTCCTACATCAATAAGGAAACAAAAAATAAGAAAAAAAAGGCATAGGGGAGTTAAATGACAATTATTACATAATTATCTAATATATGATTGGAATTATAATATAGGTTTCCTTAGATCAGATCTATTTTTAATTACTAAGCATACTCCACTCCACCACTGCTGTGAACAATTGTGTTAAAAATGATGGGGTTTGAGAACTCAAATTTTTTTTTTCCAAGTTTATCATTTTGAAAACCATCAGTCTGAGATCCATGAAGATTTGAGAAAACCAATTAACAGTAATCTGCCCCTTCCCAGATCTTGTACTCCTGTTTGAATGTTAGCTGTGTCCATCTGATCAACAAAGAGGTGGATAACACAACACATCTTTTTAATCTTTTGGAAAGTCTAACTGCTCATTATGATGTTGTTAAGGAAAGCAGTATCAATACAATCAATAGCCACAGCACACAAAAATAGATACTTTGTATGCCACAATCTGGCAGATTGAGAATGGACTAACAGCCCAGCTCTTGGAAACACATTTCACCCGTCATCCATTATTTGCACATTAAGACAGAATAGGTGTTGAAAGAACAATCAATGTTTGTATCTGCCATGGTGATAAGACTGTTGCCATTCCTGTGAAATCAGGGTCAAATCCACACCTTTAAAAATTACGGTATCACAGTAAATGGCAACATAATAGATGGACAGTAAGACAGATGTCAGCTGGAAAGGAAGACTAAAGGAGAGAAACCTTGTACTAGTTTTTCTTGTTTTTCATGATGCCATGACCATACCATACATTATTCAATTAACAAGATCACCCTCCTACAGTCACTTGAAAATTCCTCTTATCATCTTTGTTCCTTTCTTCTGTATGAATTGAGGTGGATTTTTCCCTCCACAGTTTCAGTGAACCCTGGCCGCAGCTTCTAAGAGGCTCATTATCTCTTCTATCACATCAGCTTCTGCTTTCAAGGCTTATTGTTTAGTTCTTAGTATAAACTGACGGGCTAAAATCCCTTCAAAACACCCAAGGTGCCTTTGCCACTGAGTAAATAGCAAAGCATCGTGAGTGCTGTAAGACCCATTTAATCAAAAATATACACTACATGAACACCAGGACACTGAAAACCTTTGGAAGTACAATTACCCTAATTTCTTCCTTAGATGAAGGAATGCTTGATGTGTTATTTAAATGGGCCGTCATTTTGAATCTCCATTATGGATTTGATTTGCTTATGTAAAATATGGTTTAAAAATGTGCAGGGTTCTCTCAGGCTTCGTGTCTGGCAGTGCTCAGAAGTAATAAAATCACATTGGTTCATACAGACTACAGAACTGTAACCTGTACAGACTTGGCTATCCAAATATAACCTTCCTAACAAGTTGCTGGCTGTCTGGAGTGAGTAAATTAAAGTTACTCTTGTGGTCTTTGCTTTGGTCAAGACATTGTTGGAGCAACTCACCAAGATACAAACACAAATATGTGATTATTGCAAAGCAGTCCTCAGGGAGGTTTCCACTCAAACCTCAGTGGCATTCAGTAAGATTTTGGGAACTAACTCCCTGAAAGCCAGTCAAAAATTCTCCATCAAAATGAGGGTGCCTGTGTGTGCACAGAAACCCATCTGTGTTCCTGTTTCCTTGTGCACATACACCCCACACGTACGCACCAGTGATGCAGTGCCACAGTGCTTTGACAGAAGCCATTCACATGATGTTTAAGCAAAACCTCTTCTTTCAATTGCTACTCTCAGCTACTTCTGTCAAACTAATAATACAGGTCTGTGCAACAAAATGTTACAATATCAGTATTAGCATATAAAATAAAGGTAAGTATAGGTTTCCCATGTCTTTATTTCTTTTCCATTTTCTCTCTATTGGAGAAATTTACCAAACCCAAACACTTTCATTTCTTTCTATGTGACAGTTTTGTTTCTGATGAGGACAAAAAAAGTATCTCTGTTTAAGATAAAAGGAGATGTTGCTCCTTTGATTTTTTTTTTTTTGGATTCCTAACAATATAGAATAACTACAGTTGACTATTTAATAGTCCTGTAAGCATTACATGGTCTATAGCTGAAGAGAGTCTAGCTGCCTCAACTAAACAAAATCACTTGCTGTAAGAGCAGTTTTCAGGACAGTGATAAATCACAGTGTAATACAATCATGCATTAAGCTCCAACCAAATGTGAGACTGGCACAAATATTAAAGTACAACTGGGCAGAAGGCAAGTATGTACAAGTCATTGACAACATTGGTGTAAGTGCTCTAGACAAGACATTTAAAAGAAATTTACATAAAAACATAAATTAAATTTATCAAAATTTGATAAATTTTAAGACAGTAAAAAAGTACAGAAAACATGAAAAAATAAAAAACCCAGCCAGTTCATACAGTACAGTTTTACTACATTTATATTACAGAATGAAGACAGAAAAAGATACAAGGAAGTAAGAGCAAAGAAAATTCTGCTGGCTGTGGCCGGCGGAATTTCATTGCCAATGAGAAATGCGCACACACAGATGCACGCACACGCACAGAAAATAAAGACATAAACCAAAAAAATCATTTACTGTAACAAAGGACAGACAGAGAGGTGGGAACATTTGGCATGTTGCAGCACATGGAGTCATTCCCGATTGGCTAACGACGGTACCTGGCTCGGCTGGAGGTCGCTGGGCTGCCTGAGCGGCGCCACGGACGCAGGAGGCACTCCTGATGTGGACGCAGAGCGGCCTAAGCGGCAGCTTGCTTTAGACTCTGCAGAGGGAGAGAGCAGAAACACCAGTCAGCAGGAGCAGGGTGCTGCTGCAGCCAGCTGAAACACTGTGCATCCAGGATTGCCTTGGAATGGAGACTCCAGCCCTGGTAATGAGTTAAAGCCTTGGACATTTGGCTGAATCGTGGGCAGAAGAGGGATTCAGACAGGACTCGTGCCATGTCCTGGCCTCTTTGCTCTGGCATCTCTGAAGTATTGAGACTAAAGCAGCAGACAGGAAGAATACAAAAGAAGCATTCTTGTTTCCCCACTCCCCTGCTCCCCAGCACCTTTTCTACTCCTCATGTAATACAGCAGTGATTAAGGGAGTTACAGAGGCTTCTGGTCACATCTCTCCATCCCAGAGCTGAGGGACATGGCAGCCCAAAGACTGACTGTGCTGAAGGAAAGCATGAAATGCCAGAAAATGAAGGAGGCAGTATGTAAAAGTGGTGAGGATACTGTCACACTTGGCGATTTGGAATGACACCAAAAATACTTGGCAATCTCGTGTCAGTGGCAATGAGTTAAGAGACAAAAACTAGGAAGAAAAGAGACAAATCAAAACATCAGCAGTGGCAAAGTCAGATGCCCAGAATCAAGGTGGTAGCAGAAGCAAAGTTTGCCTTGAGAGGAAGCTCCATTTCAGAGAACTATACAGAAATGACAGAATTATTTGATTTTCCTTCTGCTGTTTTATCTGGAGTCATTTCTGAGAAGGCTCCCCATTGATTTCCAGCACAGGTTACTATTGTACACAGTGACACAAGGTGACCATGCAGCTCAGGAAGCCTGGATGAAGGTTTTTCTATCTAAGCCCTGCTGACACCCATGTGCTACCCCTGTGTTCAGCTGGTCTGGAGGAAACTGTGTTTTCCTGAAAAAAGGACCTCCCTGTTTCTGCCCAAGAAATATTTTATCCTTACATTTCCTTTATATGGCTGAGGAAGCACCTCTTAGCCTGTGACTCAGCTCAGATCAATGTGTTCATTCTCCTCATGTTTTCTCAACCTTCCCAACCCCACACCTACTTTTTCTATTTAGTGGGCAAACACTGAGAACACTTGCACTCACCAGACAGACTTGGTACAATAATAGAGTCGCACTTTTAGCATTGACAGTGATGCTTTACTCTGAATAAGAAGTAATTACAATACCATGCTTCATTACAATGTAAAGAATTATTTTTTTAAGTAAGGTTTGAGGAATTCCTCTTATTCAATTCCATGTTTTCAAGAAGAAAGGAAGGACCTATGCCTCATGCAGTCATGGTTTAGCAAGTTTGCCTCTGAAGCACGTCTTTTGCCTGTGTCTGTCTGAAATTTATTTTCTCATGCCTCATTTACACAGCTTTGTCTGTGTTTGTTTTACACTGATTTCTCTATTTCCTGTGCGGATCTCTAGTACCACCACTGGCCACTGGCTGGGCCACAGCTTGAAAGGAAGAAAATGCCTTTCACCAGCATGTCCTTAAATTCACTTGGCACACCTTGGAAACTGGAGGACAGCTGGCACATTACTCTACATACCAGCAACATGCTGAAATGGATTCTTCCACTCTCACTGTTGCTTTCTCATTGTCACCTTAAATGCTTATTCTCCTCAGATATTTCAGAATTCAATAGGGCATGGAGAAGAGCTATCCACTTATGCTGGAGCACTTAGACCAATGAAAGCATCTGTATGGGTGAATATTCATCAACTAAATATTAATAGGTTAGTTAACATCCAGCTGGCTGAGCAGCAGAAATATTTATGCTGTTCGCCAAATGCATTATTCAATTCACTCTCTCCGAGTCAGTCTGTAAACACACCACGAGACAGCACAGCCACAGGCACACAGAAAGGAGCAGACTGGCCTCCTCCATAACCTTGCTTTTGTACATAGTCTGCTGCTTTGCTTTTTTTTTTTGGACTTGGGCAGTTATTCTGAAGGTTGATTAGGTTTGTTTTTGTTCTGATTTCACATTGTCTGTGTGCCAGATTTCTGACCGGTTCTTTCAGTAATATAGATATAATAATGGATCTCATTATTATATCTCATCTCTCATCTCCTGGAATTTTGCTGGGGTTTCAGAAAGGACAAGAACTGGGTTTTTTTTTCAGTTGTTTTTCTCTACTCCTAAGTAGAGATTCTGTTTCTGCTGTGACAAGCAGAATCAGACACTCAGCACATAAAAATCTCCAAGACACTGTTTGACTGTGCTTCTGAATTATTTTCTTTGCTTTAGGAAAGCAGCAAGAAGTGTCATGATTTCCAATTTGGATCTATGTGCAACAAGAAGAGATTACCATTTCCTTGCCAAAGAGGCTCCTTTCATCTGGCATCAAAGAAATAAAACCCATCACACACAGATGAAGTATTAGTTCCTTTATCTCCCTGTAATATATGTTACAGTATTAAGGAAACTATTGTGATTTCCACTGTGAGCCTCACCAAAAGGTGCTTCAGACATGGCTCCATCTATCTTTCAATCTCAGTGGCAATATTTTTAGAGCAAATAAATACTGTATTCTACTGTAATTAGTGGTCTGAGTAACAGCTTCACACAGCACATCACTGTGGGGCAAATATAGTCCATAAATGGTCTGTTCTTTAAGTGCTGCACAACTCCCTGCTCTGTATTCTGCAGCATGTTATTTTTCAGCAATGGGCAGCTTATTCACTGTACTGGGACTGTCTGGGTTTTCCTATTTAAGGCAAAAAATCTTAAAGGAAGAACTACTGCTAGCAAATATCAGGGATGGTTTCTAGTGTTTAGAAATTTGTGTTTAGAAATACATATTTATCTCTTGTGGATGATACTGAGAGAGTTCAGTATTAACATCTGAAATGAGTAGTGTTGGACTTGTTGAGAAGCCCCTTTACTGACAGTAATTCTCGGTGTGGAGCCGAGTTCTACCAGCCATCCTGACAGGCACATAGGGAAGGCTTTGTAGGCCAGGGGATGCAGGGCATGTGAGCAGCCATTAGATATGCCCCTTGCAATCAATGGACATCATGAGGTCTGAATTCAGCAGGCTCTTGGGGGTAGCCAGAAAGCTGTGAAATGTTATGCACAAAAATGCTCATAAAATTCAGTTGATGTATTTGGAATTTTAATGGTATTATTTTTCACAGCTTCAAATGTCACATTTCTCATGCTGTGACATGAAAAATGCACTGCTGATCTCTGGGAGCCAAGTGCAGTGTAGGGGATGGTGTAGGAGAGGGTG
>VZRX01022561.1:52231-149747 GCA_013398075.1 Notiomystis cincta | reverse complement strand
GGGCGGCGGACGCGGGATCGGTTTTTTAACCCCCCCGCCCCATCCCGAAAATGTGAATCTTTGGCATAATAGTTATATATTTATGCGCTCGCAGCTTTTCCGCGTGTTTTCAGTAAGTGTTTTCTGCTTGGCGTGGTTTTGATTTGGCGAAAAAAAAATAGGGGAATGGAGAAGAAGTAGGAAAAATACGGGGTGATGGTGGAAATATAAGGGAAGGGAGTAAAAAATAGGGGGATAGGGGGAAAAAGTCGCGCCTAGCCGATAGAAGTCCCCCTTTCCAGCGTGCGGTTTTGTTGGCACTGAGGAAAATCCCCGCCGCGGCGGCTGCGGAATAAATCCGGGGAATAAATCGGGTTTTCGAGAAAGCTGGGAGAGGCGCAGAGCGGGCTGCGGAGGGACGGGGCTGCGCTGCCCGGCGCTGTGTTTCTCGGCCAGCCAAAAAAACCATCCCTGAGCGGGGAAAAAGGGGTAAAATGGGGCTGTTTTGGTGATTTCTTCCCCGGTGCAGCCCGAGCCCCGCAGAGGTCCCGCTGTCCTCGGGCAGCGCTGCCGGCAGCGCTGGTTTTTGGTGTGGGTTTTTTTTTTTTTCCTTTTTCTTTTTCCTCTATTTTTTTTCTCTGCAATTCTTATGTTTTAAATGCCCAGACAAAACTTCCATGCAGTGCCTGCTCCCTCCTTAGATTTTTTTCCCCCTTCTCGATGCGCTTTCTTCTCGGGCAGCTCCAACGGCTGCATCTCCATTAAAAAAAAAAAAAAAAAAAGGCAGACACTGAAATATACACAGGATTTTTTTTTCCCCACAGTCAGCTTCTTATTTATTTGTTTCAATTACTTTTGTTTTTTGGAGGTTTTTTATTTTTTTCCCCTTTTCCGAGCTCCCTTTCCCAGTGGTTCGCGGAGTCCGGCACTGCTGGGAGGACGCTGCCGCACTCTCCTGCCCACACTTCTGCTCGCTGCTTTCCCTGGGAGGACGCAAGGGATTTCTGACCGTTTGATTTCCCTCTCCGGCTCTATTTTTAATTTTTTTTTTCCCCTTTCTTTCCCCTGGGCGTGGAGAGGTGACTCGGAGTTTACTTTAGGCGTTGGGAGGGTGACAGGTTTTGCAATAATAAACCTGCTTTTCTCCCAGCCGCCCGGGATGAATGACTTTGAAATTTGCAAACCTGATTGCCAACATCTGCAGAGAAGGAAGCAGCCTGAACCGAGGGAAAAAGATTTATTAGTTTTAGACTAGGTGGCAGTGCCAATTTCCCAGGTGCTAAGAGGAGAGGTGTAAAGCGAACGGGGCTACGAAGCCAAGCACATGGGCAAACACCTTTTTTCCTTCCCTTTTGTCTTTTTTTTTTTTTTCTCTCCCCTTTTTTTTTTCCTCCTGGTTATTTTTATCCCCCTCTCCTCCACCTCCTATTGCAGCAGAATACAATCTCTGCAAAAATTCGTCTGGACAATTTCAAGCCAAATTGAGTGTGCGTTCTTGGTATTTTTTTAATTATTATTTTTTATTGGGTAATTTTCATTTTTCTTCTTTTTTACTTCTTTTTTCTCGTCCCAAAGTTTCTTTTTCTGAAATCCAAGCAGGTCAGGACAGAGGCACAGAGCTCTGTCCTCTCCAAGCTGACCAAGCTCCGTCCGGGAGCTTTCTCACCACACTGAGAGGAAACCTCAAATTTGGGTCCCTTCAAACAGGGAGTGGGGTGTGTGACACCTCCAATTCTTTTTTTATCGTGTTCTTATTTTATTTTTTAAGTAATATTTATTTTCCTTTTCCTGGGAGCTGTTTGAAATCCCCTCTCCCTGCACCTCGGTGGTGCCCGGTCTCCCCGTCCTCTCCCCGGCACGATCCTCGCAAAGCTCGGCTTTGTCACGGCAATTCCCGATCGGGCTAAAGTCCATTAAAAAGATCTGTACAATTAACAGCCGAAACTCCCATTAAACCACGGCAGCGGGATAGGCAGGGTTATTTTTTTGGTTGTTGTTTTTTTACGGCTTTAACAATATTGCCTGAAATGATGATTGCTTCCTGCTACCGAGGGGCCCTTTGTAGGTTTGCGTTCGCAGTGCTGTCGGTGTGTGGTTTTTGGTGCTTTTTGTTGTTGTTGTTTGTTTTTTTGGGGGGGTTGTTTTGTTTTTAGGAGGGGTGGAAAGCAAAGGCTTGTGCAAGGGGTTAAGAAAAGTGGGCAGGAGGCGAAGCCTTTAAATAGAGCCAGTTCAAACCGATCCTTAAATACCGCCGGGCTGAAGAAAGAGACTCTTGAATCCGTCCCAGCGTCCTCCGAAAATAAATACGCCCCTGTAAAAATAGCACGATTGGCCATATTTGAGAATCCAGTTATGGCCGGCACCGACTCCTTGTTTTTCCCGTACCTTCTGCTCATTGCGGCAGCCGGGCTCTGCCCCAGCGCCAAAGTACGGGCGCCTGGGCTGTGTCCGCTGACCCCTGGACCCTCGGCTGCTCTCTGGGGGATTTCTGCTCCGTGGAAGCGTTTTGGCCGCTGCCGTGCGGGCCGGGGGGACAGGGACAGAAGCCCCTTTGTTGGAAGCGCATGGAGGGAGGAGGGAGCGGGAGGCCGAGGCGGGAGCTGAGCCGGCCCTCGATGCGGGGCTGCCATTCCCTGTCCCCCCCGCACTCGTGGGTATCGCCGTCTCCCCATCCCCGAGGAGGGCAGCGGGGAGGGAGTGCTTCCCATGGGCTTTGCGGAGGGATAGCGGAGGAAAGGGACTGTTTGCAATGGAATTTCATGCCTGGAGCTTGCTGAGAAGACGTTGCTTAAAAAAGGGCTGCAATCGATGGAATGAGGCAGCTGAGTCCATTAAAGCAAGAGCTTGCTCCGCTCTGCAGCAGCTTAAAATAGGGGGGTTTATAATGTTGCTGCCTCCCTATCCCACTCTCTTTGGGTCCTGGTCTCGGCTCGGTCCCAGAGGAGCGTGTTGTTCTTGGCAGGCTCTGTGTTTTGGGGGAGGTGGAAAAGGCTCTCAGACGCGATTTCGAAGGGCTGCTCTGGGACCATGTCCCTGCCCGGCAGCAGCGGGGCTGTGTGTAAGCAAGGATCACCCACATCCAAGAAAAGACTCTCCGAGTTTAAAATAATACTAATAGTAATTATTAAAAATGTGCTTTTTGCTGTGTGGTGAGGTGTCCTTTCTTGGGTGGGGGGGGCTGCAGGAACAGTTTCTGTGTTTGTATAAAAGGATGCTCAGCCTCTTCCATTAAAATATGCTTCAGAAACACTTTTCAGTGCCCGGGAAAAGGGACACACCACTACGAGCAGGGCTGACTGTTAAATCCAGCTCCAGAGCAGTGGCTGGAAGGAAAGCGGGGGCAGACAGAGGGGAGAGATTTTGG
This sequence comes from Notiomystis cincta, assembly GCA_013398075.1. Lineage (NCBI taxonomy): Eukaryota > Metazoa > Chordata > Aves > Passeriformes > Notiomystidae > Notiomystis > Notiomystis cincta. The sequence goes on along the minus strand of VZRX01022561.1, from coordinate 146,404 downwards.
TTTCCCTGCTTTCCTACTTCACATTAGCATGTGCATTCAAATGCAGGGATTTAAGGCAGATCGGAGACCGTCCTTGCTTCCAGGCCTGCTGTGCCCAGGGAGAAGTTTTCCAGACAGCTGGGCCAGGTAGGAGCATAGGAAAAGAAATAAAAATACCCTTCCATCCCCCAGGACAGCGCTGCTGTGCCAGCAAAATCCCTCTGTAGCCATCCTTATAATGGCAAAATGGTGCTTCTGCTGAGCCCGCAGATTTTGCAGGAGGCCTTGCTGTCGGCAGTGCCAGTGGAAGCACAATTCGCTCATCAAACCTCATCCATGCTAAACTCACTGTGCTGACAGAGAGACCGGGATAGCCTGGATTGGGCACCGGAGCGATCCGTGCACTGCTCGGAGCACGACGGCTCCTGGACCAGCGGCGGGGTTTTGCCCGTGGATCGGCGCGGCTCTTTTTGGTCACATTCTGATGCTGCAAGGAAAATACCATCGGTGTTTAATGGCCCTTGAAATCACAGTTCCCCCTCCCTGCCCGCCCAGGGGGTGGTGCAAGGGGCTGAGCGCCGGGGGCTCCTCGGGGCAGGGGCTCGATGTAACACCGGGAGGAATGCGGACGGGCCGGAGACCTGCCTGGGAGGATGCTTCCCCTCCCTTGGGGCCCCGGGGAAATGAGATGCTTTTTGAGATGTGTTTTCAGGCAGAGAGGGGAGTGTGTCTGTCCCAGTGGGGCTCTGGGAGGTGGTGCTGGCCTGCACTGGGCAGCGATGTTGTGCTCGGTCCCGTCACACTCTGCTCTTCACACCCGGCATCCCCGGGGGTGGAGGAAGTGCTCAGCCATGGAGTGATGTCCCTGCAGCTCCCTCGGGCTGGCGGCCAATTCGTAGGCTGTGAGCAAGGCAGGAGCAGTCCCTGGGATGAAATGGTGGTGGAAAGGGACTTTGTGCATTTTTGGGAGTCTCCCACCCTGAGCTCCTGTGTTTCTCTGATGTCCCAGGGTCCTGGTGGGCTGTGGGGTGGCATCTCCATCCTTCGGGGGCAGTGGGAAGGACTGTCCATCCTGTGCTGCAGCCTCTGTCGAAGTGCCCATCCCAAGAAGTGGTAGCTGGTAGGGATGTTGGGCTTGGAACATAGACAAGAGCCCAAGGGCCAGTGTGGTGATGTAAACTTGGAGCAAGGTCCTGCGGGATCCTCCGCTGTGTCAGGGTTTCCAACACCTTCCCAGGGCGGACACCTATCCCTGCCTCTGGTACACAAGGCTGGTAAAGGTGTCATTTATTAGTGTGGTTTCTAGCAGCCTTTCTCCCACTTGGAGCGAGCCTTGCCTCCTACCCAGTACAGAGTCTCCTTGGTGGGGTTGGAAAACCTCAGGTCCCATCCCTGACTGATGGTGTGCCAGAGAAAATCTGATCTGGAGGATGAGCCGGCACTAGAAATCCTAGCCGGGGGTGGCATGGGGCACTGGGCAGATCCCCGGTGTGGGGGACAAGCTCCTGCTCTTTCCCAGCAGAGCAGCTGTTGGAGAAATGGAAATCGCTGGGAATTAATCTCACTGCAGACGTGGTTAGCAGAGCAGGGCTTTCGTAAGGGAAATTTTAGATCTCCTTCCTAGGATTACCCAGGGTAAAGCCGAAATTAATTTATAATTATATAGTAAATAACCCCCCATCTTGTCGTTTCACCATCTTCTGATGAATATGGAAATGAACATTGTTAAGGGGAATTAACGTCATTACGGCAGCCTTCCAGGTGAGCGCCTTGCGGTTCGGCCGCAGCTGCGACCGGCGCGAGGGTGTCGGATCACCTCCCCGCGCCGGGGTTAGCGCCCAACGAGTCCAGACAAGGCCCCGTGTGTTTTCACCCTGTACTAAACTGGTCCAGTTAAAGCTCCGGGCAGGAGGTGGTGCAGGGAATCGGGGCCAGCCTGGCATGTGCTGACACGAAAGCTGCCGTGCCGGGACGAGGAGATGTTGGTCTGGGTTAGGTAACGCGATCCAGCATCGCCTGCTCGAGGTGCCGAGGACAAGGGAGTGCTTTGTTCAGCCTCGCTGCTGAAATGGAGAGCACGGTGTGCCCTGAACAGCCTGAAAATGCAGGCGTGGTGGAGGATGTGAGGGCAGCCCCGAGCTCCCTGCCCGTTGGAGCCGGGGCGAGGGAGCAGTGCTGTGTCCAGCTCCACAGCCTCTCGCTGGCTTTTCCAGCTGGGGATGCTCTTTAAAAACCAAAGTTTGGGAAGGGACCGCTCCGGCGTGGCTGCCTCACCCTCGCCACGAGGATTTGGCGGTTTCCTTCTCCCCGTGTTTCCCTGCCATCCCTGCGCTTCTGGCTGGCTTCGCTCCGGGATGGCACAGCTGGATGTCTGCAGGCATCGCGACGCACCCACCGACGCCGTCCCCTTGTGCTGTTTATTTGCTTTGCTTATTGTTCGCTTCTCCCCAGCTCTTAAACACCAAGGGGACGGCAGCCACACAGCCCCTTCGGCCCCGTCCCCGAGGGCGCTGGCTGGGGACGCGCGGCGGGAGCCCCGATCCGGCAGCGCCGCGGCGGTGACAGTTGGGCTCGCTCCCCACGCCGCCAGGATCAGCTGTTGGGTGCACAATATGCTCCCGTTTTCCTCTCCAGCTGTTGCTGCTGACGGTTATGGGAAGCGAAAGGTAGTTGAGAGTTTGGCATCGCTAAATCAGGGAAGTGATGGGCAGAAAGGAGGGGCCGGGGGGGGGCTCAGAGTGTCTGAGGCTGGGTTTTGTTTAAATCCAGCCAGATTGAAATAGTGGCAAAAGGATTGAAGTGACCTTGGGAATAAATTTTATTGCCAGCGTAGCAGTGGCCAAAGAGCCATTTTGAGGGAGCTGGATGCAGGCAAGCCAAACATGGTGGGCTCGGAGCAAGGGAAGGAGCAATATTCAAGAGGGAATATGCCTTTTTAGAGGAATAACAGAAATTTTAAGGCACTCATCCCTGTCTGTCTGGAGCTGTATCCCTGGCAACTTCTGCAAAGGTTGCTCCTGCTTCTGCCTCCATCCATCTTACCCTGACGCATCCCTGCTCTTTTTACCTTCGGTGGTTGGATGTATTGCCCCTGATTATTCCCTTCGTGCCCCCCATCCCTTCTCAGCAGAATTCCCCATGGCTTGAATATGCTTTTAACACATTGATTTAATTGCTTTTAATTAAAGAAAAATTAAAGGTAATAACGGCAGTGGCCGTTGTGCTGGGGAGAGGAAGGGTTTTGGAGGGATCGTGCTGCGTGCAGCTCGCAGGCAGCGCCGGTCGCTGTGTGCGGATGAGGCAGCTCCTGTGCCATCGGCAGGCAGTGTGTGTCATCCTGGTGTTTGTGTCCTGGTCTGCTGGGCGTGGGGACGTCCCACAAGCCGTGTCACACGCAAGCCAAGCGGATAATGCTCCAGCGAGCAGAGATCCGGGCGGGTGAGTAAGGAAGGGTGCAGGCAGCTCGCCGCGGTGCCGCTGGAAGCCGCGGCTCTGCTCGGATGGGCAGGCACACTGTGCCGGGCTCCTGGAGTGTGCAGCGTGCCGGGGTTTCCCTTTGCAATCCGGCGCTGCAGCGGGGCTTTCTCCCTAATGAGATTAGTGACACAAAGCAGCAATTCTTCTGCTACTTTTAATGGATGTTCGGGGTTTGTGTGGGATCGGAAATTCCTACTTTCATCAGATGAGCCCTCTCTGTGACTATTTTGTGGACAGATCTTCCTTTCCTCGGCTTCAGGGCTGACAGTCATATTGGCACAAGTGTTTTAGGCTTTCACCTCCTGCCCCCCTCTGCTGCCTGTTCTCCAAAGCCCTGGACATGGTGGATTTTATCTTCTGTCCTGCATTGAATCTCACCAGTAGCCCAAGCTGCTTCCATCTTGTGGAAGACACAAAAGGTGGCCTTCCCTGGACACACTAAACGCAGCTGGGAGGAGGGAGAAATGCAAAAGTCGCTCTTGAACCATTCTTGCAGGTACTCCTTGGTCTCCTTAGCCGAGGTGTGCAAGCACATACATGTATGTGTATGTATATATGTAGGGCACCCATGGAGTGCCTCACCTGATGGAGGGCTGGCTGTCCCTGCCTGGTGTCATCGGGGCCAGCTTGGCAATTTGTCAAGAGCCCAAGGGCTGTGCTTCAATTTGAATACGGATTTGCATAATTCATCAGGAATTAAACTGCACTGCCATAATATTTGCCTCTGCGTTTATCTCCCATTATCGGCAGCGGGAAGGTGTGGGGTCCTGGGCGTTTGCTGGCCACAGATACATCTTTGCTTCACGGTTCAGCGCTTTTTTGGTGCAGAAGAGGTGGTGTGGGCTGCTGTTCAGGCGGGTGTGGGAAGGACAGGAGCCTCTGGAGGGAAAAAAGGCTGAATGTGGGGTCAAGAGGAGAGGCTGGGCAGAGGCTGAGCTTTTGAGCTTGGTTTCCTAAGGAAAAGAGTCTTAGGAGATTGTGATCCTTGTGTGGATCCCTTTCTTCCACCCCCAGATGCCTGCAGCCTGTTCCTGAATTTTTCCCGGGGCAGTTTATGTCCCTGCAGATGCTGTTTAAGTCAGAGCTCTCAGAGAGGGATGCATTCACTCCCATGGCACACAGGGCAGCACATGGGGAGCATCCAGCTTCACCTTACACTTCCTGTGTCCTGGCCGTGCCATATCCAAGCGGAATCACGAAGCCGGAGCTGATGAATCCGTTTGGGTCATTGGCAGTGTCCTTGCTGCAGCCCTGGGGTGTTTCTCAGGGCTGATGCCCTCTTACTGCTTGCCCCCTGTGTTGTGCTCAGTGCCCGCTGAGCAGGCAGGCATTGGTGATGTGGTGCTCAGCTCTGATCGTGGGGATGTGCCTCAGTTTCCCCTTGCAGTGCCATCCTCTTTGCAAGGTACCCCGAGAGGTGCTGAGCTACAGCAGCTGCTTTGCAGACAAGAGGGTTTAAAATAAGCAGCGACAGAGGCTGCATCTCCCGGGCTTTGAGTCATCCTGGCTCGTGCTGACTGCGCCTGGCAGGAGCCTGGGAGGCAAAACAAACCCACATCCAGCTGCCACCTCCCCACCAGATGTTCGTGGTGGAGTGGCTGGTTGGGTTTTGGTGGTGGACCTTCCAGCAGAGCAGATGGAGCTGCTGTGGGGAGATGCCACCTCTCTGGTGGCTGTGGTGAGGCCCTAATGGGACTGGTGGCTTGGGGCAGTCCCCAGCTTGGGGACTTGCAGCTGGGTCATTGGGAGGAAGGGGTGAGATGAGCAGCCCTGATCTGGCACTGTACAGGCCTGGGTTTCAAGGATGGGGGGTGCTGAGGCTCTTCCCAACACTCCTGGCTTTCAGCATGGTGGGAACCATTCTGGCCCTGAGCTGTCACTGTGCTGCACAGGAGGACAGGCAGGGAGGAACCCAGGGGTTCCTGCAGTGAACCCCCACTCAGAGGGAAGGCAGCCAGGCCAGTGGGTGTCCATGGCCCGCTGTGGGAAGCAGAGGAGAGGAGCAGGCAGGTGGCATTTACCTTTCCATGGGCACCTGGTGTGTGTCCAGGGCTGGTGCTGCCCATCACACAGCAGTGTTTAATTTCTCAATGGGAGGGCAGGGAGATGATGCTGCACAGTCCCATTTAACCTGCTGGTGACCTGATCTTAAGTCATTGTGGCTGAAAATAGACCGTGTTCCCTCCAGGGCACGGCTAATGGTGCTGGGAAAGCTGGGATCTCTCTTTGAAGGCTGATTTAATTGCTGCTGGCAGGCACTCGGTGCAGGTGATGTGGGGACCAGCACCGGTGCCATCCCACAATAACCTCCCCCACTGAGCTCCTGTAGCTCTCCCGGCTCTGGCAGTGCAGGGTAACGAGCTCTATTCTAATGAAGGCGCGGGACAGTGCGTGGGTGGTGCCGGGTTAAATGTGCAGGCAGGGCTCGGGCAGAGGGGGGCTCATTTGTTTGTATCGTCTTCTGCACGGAGTTTGGGTGATTAAAAAAAGTAATAAAAATTTTAAAAAGTGGATGGGTTAAATTTCTGTGCTTAGGAAGGAGGGGGAGCACCTGTACTGAAAGTGTCAGGAGCAGAGTCAGCCTTAGGACCCCTGTGCTGGACACCAGTGGCTAAAGAATCTTAACATGATGAAGGATGAACCAGAGCAAAGGCATTTTCATGCTGCCCTAGAAAATCAGGAGAGGAAGGCGAGACTGCAATCTAGCAGCCAGGTTCCGCATTCCTGGGGATTCTGCTAATCAGTTTGAGAGTTTAAATTATTGTTTTTTTTCAATTTCCATATAGCATTTTAGTAAATGTGGAGCTGAAGACTCCACTGAGTTGCTCCTTGCTGTTTGAGGAGAGCTGTGTGGTTGTGTAGTGAGAACCTGGAGGTTTCAGTGGACCCCTGTTGGGGTGTCAGGTTTAATTCTCCCGGTGGAAAAGGAGAGACATCCGACGTGGTGGGGGATTTCAGGCTGGGGGCATGTGGGAGAAGTTTCTGCTGCCGCAGCTGGCACTGACCCAGCAGCGTTGACACTGGGTTGAGTGTCAGGATTAGCGTGGGACTGGATGGGTGCTTCCCAGACCCCGTGTTTCAGGCAGAGTGGACCAGCTGCTTGTCATGTCAGAGTCCCACTGGGATGGTTTCCAACCTGGCCCCTCCAGCGTGAAGAAAAGCCACCTTCACTCTGCCAGAGTGATTCATGTCTCCACCTGGGTGGCTTCTTGCTGTCCCCATGGAAGTGCTGTTAATGGGGAGCTGGTGGGTGACCTTGTGGGGGATCTTAGAGTGTCCTGTTGGTGTCCTTTTCCTGAGGCATTGGCATACCTTGGATTGCCTTTGTTTTGTTGCATGGTGAAAACTAAGTCTGCAGGACTTTGGGGCAGAACAAGGCGGGAACACCAGTCCCTCGAGCCCTTCCAGCCACTTCCCATTTTCTCCTCCTCTGCCATCTCCAGGCTGTTGGGGCTGTTCCAGCTCCTGGGTGAGGAGGAGGTGAGCGGCAGGGCTCGGCCTGATGACATTTATTTCCATGGAAGCAGGGAACCCCCCCCATGCCCCGTGCTCACACCCTGCCCTTCAGTGTCCTGTAGCTGTGGGGGGCTGGCCGTTCACCACGAGGGTGGCAGGGCAGGAAAATCATGGCATGGCATCGGCACGGGGGGAATGGCTGCGGGAGGGCTGGTCGGAAACCTGGCGCGAGCGCGCAGTGTTCCTGTGCTGACGCAGCTGCGAGCAATAGTAAATATTGAGCAAGAGCCGCTTAAAAATAAAGCAGCCTGGACACAGATTCCCACGTGGAATAAAATAAAATTAAAAGAAACAATAGAGAGCTGTGCTGAGCTGGAGGGAGAACTCGCCTTGGCTTTTAAGGTAGTGATTTTTGCAGCTGAAGGAAAGCGGCACGGCGCTGTTCAAGCCAGCAAAGGCCGGGCGTGCGGACCCCCCGCCGGAGGATGCTGTCTCCGAGCTCGCCGGAGCCCTTAGAAGATTAAATGTGGAGTTAAATTGCCCTGACTGTTCTGGATCCCAGGGATGGGATCGAAGGCTTTCAGGGGATGCAGAGAATTGAGGCTGTAAATTAGGGCTTTGAAGCTACTGCCAGTCCCGTGGCATGGGGTGTAAATACGGCTTTTGGGGCGGTTTTGGCGCAGAGAGCGGTGGGTTGTGACAGCAGCTTGGGGCTGCTGGGGACAGGGATAAGGAGCAGCCACTGCTGGAGTCCAGGCACATCTGATCCGGGGGCTTTGGTTTCAGCCCAGCATGTTCAGGGGCTCGTATCGCTGGTGTCTCGTGCATGGCACGGAGTCAAAGCGGCTCCGGTGCCTCGGGTGTCACTGGAGCTGCCCTGGCAGGCAGGGGAGGAGGTGGCAAAGATTTACACTGTCAGCACTCCGGCTCGCAGCTGTTTGCAGCCATAAATGTGTGCATGAGGAGTAGCTGCGGCCGTGCCTCGCCGAGCTGCGCGGGGCAGAGGTGGGGAGGTGTGTGCTGGAGGGGGAGCCCTGAAGGAATCTTCCCTGGGAATCTGCTGCTGCTGCAGGGAGAGGATCCGGGATGCACCGAAGATGGTAAGCACGGGCAGCTGGTGTGGTGTCCGTCCTGGCCCTGGTGGGAAGGTACTCGCTGTGCTTGGACTTTCCCTGTTTTCCTCCCCTCCCTCCCTGCCGGGGGAGGATGCAAGCGTTTATCCAGCTGTTTGTGGAGTGGACTGTTGTCCCAGTTGGCTGCCTGTGAGGCACTGCGAGCCGGACTGGGGAAGAGGTGATTGTGCTCCCGGCCAAGGGCGGCTGCGGCTCCTGCTCCGTGCTGTGCCCAGCAGCCAGCTGCTGCAGCCAGGCTGCAAATCTCCCTTGAGTGCCCAGAGTTCAAAACATCCCGTGGAAATAAATCCACATTCTTGCCTCTGTGTTTCCCAGCCCTGCTGGGCTCAGACTAGAGGGTCCAAGGGGCCAGGCTTTATAGCTCAGGCTCTTCTGTGGCCACAGCCCCTTGCAGAGCACGGCATGGTGCCAGCCTGAGTCGTGGCAGTGTGTCTGTCCATCATGGCCCGGGGAAATGGGGTGAGATGCTGGCAGTTGGAAATATTTCATAAGTGGCAGAAACATATAACGGGCAAAATAGGCTTCTGAGGGAGACTTGCTTCACTTCTCCCAGGATGCTGGAGGCCACTGGTCTTCCTGTGCCAGGGCTGTGGCTTCTCAGGCAAGGATGGCTCCTGCCTGGGGTGCAGCTTCAGGGTGTGCATTGCAGCCAGCACTGCACGTGGCCCCTGTTATTCCACACCAGCCACCAGGGCTGGCCAGCTGTGTTGGACTTGATTAAAGGTCTTTTCCAACAGGAAAGCTGTCCCAAGGCATGAGCAGAGGCTTCGTGGATGCTGCTTCTCTCTGGTGTGCTGGTGCTCTTGGTTAGTCTGGAAACATGGAACCAGACTGGGAGTGTGAATTCCCCGATGAGTGGTGTCTCCGTGTTGCTCCTTCTCTCTGCCTTTGACCCTTCATGGGTGTCCTGGTGAGCTGTCCACTCTGCAGCAGCTTGGCAGCCAAGTGTGGAGGGCAGCATGGGGATGCTGAAGGTGGCAGCTGGTCACCTACAGCCAAGGAGGGGTGGAGCAGCTTTCCCAGTGCTGGCACACGCCTGTGTCACCTCAGGCGTGTAGCCTGGCTCATTGGCCGAGCTGTGTCTGCGGGGGAGATATGTTCAGTTCCAGCATGTTGCCTCCAGCATGCCCTCCTCCTGTCTGGCTCTTTCACAGCTCAGTCTTGACTGATTTTAGGCTTGAGGTGTGAGGGGGCCAAGCTGGAGAGAGCCCCACAGGTTTAAAACTCCGGATGACCAGTGGCAGCCGCCTTCCCTCTTTCCCCAGCTCTGCCTGGCAGTGCTTTCTGTCGGCTCCTTCCTCACTGGAACCTTTGGCAACCCCAAGCGGGCTGAGCACACGGGGTCTGTTTCCCTCCCACTTCCCCCAGGGCGACCTCCGGCCTCCAGACGTTTGGTGTGTGGTTTGTGCGGTCGCTGCTATCTCATCTCCTCATCGGTCACATCCCCTCTCGGTGGTGAGTCACCCGAGGCCGTACCTCTTCCCCCAAACCCGTGCTGTTTTGGAGAGCTGAGCAAAGATGAAGAAGATGTTTTCAAGTGGGCTGACACATCTGCACTTGCCAAGTTCCTCTAATAACAGCCCTTCGTGATTTATGTCTCAATTGTGCAAAACAAGTATGTTTTATAATCTTGGAGCTGGGAAGGAGGAGGACAGGTGTGCTTATCCACTGCAGCAAATGAAGCATCACAGGAGTTGCATTTTGACTGCTGGCTATAGGGATAAGGTGGTTCAAGGTATGATCTCTGTGCCCTTGAACCCTTTTGCCCCCAGAGATGGGCTGCTTGGGATCATGTGTGTCCCTGCTGTCCTGAGATAAGTGTTGGTGGTGCCTTTCCCAGGCAGTCAGAGGCCGAGCTAATGGGCACACGCATGTGTTTGGCGTGGTGTAACTTGGCAGGGAAGGGGGGCACAGCCAGTCTGGGCTTGGCAGTGTTGCCAACTCGCACCTCCCTGCCTGTGCTGTGGTGCCAGACCGCCTCTGGGCAAGCAGTCGGCTGGAGGAGCGTGGCTCAGCCTGCCGAGACCTGTCGGCGTGTCCCTGGGCAAAGCGGATCTTGTGCTGGTTCAGCAAACACTCTGGCCCCAGGCAGATGGAGATGGTTGTGGTTTCCCCTTTTCCCCTCCCTTTCTCCTGGCAGAAGCCCATGGTTGGGGTGAGTGAGCTGTGCGTTGCTCACTGCGGTAGAGTTTCTCCCCTTGGCATCGCTTTCTGGCACGGAGATCCAAGGCGGCAGCGGCTCAGCCGTGGCCGCCTCCTGCGAGTGCAGCTCCTCAGCGCATGGAGGAGCAGCTTCACCTCCAGGTCCTGCCCGGGGCACTGGGGCAGCAGGTTTTGAGCTACGCACGAGTCTTACTCCAGCCCGTCAGCGGGGCTGCTGGAGGGCTGTACGGAGGAAGGGATGCTCTGGCAGTGCCTCGAGGTTGGATTTGCATTGGGTTCATCCCCAGGAAAGCTGTGGTTCGGATTCCTCCTTCCTACTCCAGCCCTGTTTCCTGGCCGGGAACAAGCCAGGTAAATACAGCCTGTGCAGCTTCTTCAGGCACTTTGCAAGGGAAAACAGTGTTGCTGGTAGACCCGAGGCCGGAGTTCAAGTGGTTCTCTGGTTTTGCTGCTGGTCAGGTGCATGATGCACCAGGTCATTGCACCTGCCCGTGCCTCAGTTTCTCTACTTGCAAAGCTTTGGAATGTGCTTTGAGCTCCTGTGCTGGGTTCATGCCTCTCCAAGGGCCAGCACTGCTGTTGTGGGCTTCTGGAAGTTACTGGGAAGGCTGCCTAGTGTGAGGTGGCTTTGGGAGTTGGCTGGTGATGTCAGCTCAGTTCTGCTTCCGTTCCCCAGGTGGCATGGTGACACTGCCCTGCAGGGTTCCCATCCTGTCCATCTGAACCTGTCCCCAGCTTGGACACTTCCATTCCTGCTCCTGCAGCCCTGAGCTGAGGCTGGGTCGCTGCGGCAAGATACGATGATGCTGACTGGGGAGGAAGCCCCAGAACACTTGGAGCTGGGACTGAACCTGTGTTACCTTTGGGCAGGATATGATGCTGAAAGCAGGGAGATGCCCTGATAAGACCAGGGATGTAACTGGTACCAAAATGCCTCTTTGAGTACCAGTAGCTTAAGCTGTGTGCAGGTGTCCCTGTGCCTGATGACAGTGCTGGAGTGTGGCCCTTTCCTGGAGCCCTGCAGGTGGCTTCATGTCCTTGCACCATGTGCAAGTGGGGACATGCCATGGGCATCTGTGCACAGTGCTGTCTGCAGCATGGGATGTGTCTCGCCGTGATCCCTGTGCCGGTGTTTCCGCCTGCTGGAGCAGCTGCAGCTGGGATTGACGTCTGGCTGGAAGAAGGGGCTCACGTGGGGACGTCTGCGGCCGGAGCCTCCGGGCTGGTGTGGCATGGGGTGCTCCGGGGGGTTTGCCATGCTGCAACCATGTGCTCTGCCAGATGGGACTCGCGTTCCCTGGGAAATGTGTCGCTCCTGCTCCAGATGCTGGCTCGTTGCCAGCCCAGTCGTGCCGGGCGCGGTGACAGTGACACGGCCGAGGCAAACACGGCGTGGAGTGGAGCTGCTCACAGCTAAGCCAGAGTGGGGGCTCCTGGGTTCTACCCAGCTGTCTCCAGCTCCGGAGAAATGCTTCAGTGTGAAGGTTTTGGGGTTACCAAGGAGAGGCGTGAACGTGTGTGCCCGCTTAGCGCCTTTGCAGCACCGTGCTGAAGATTAAACAGCAGGTTTTACCTGCTGGGAACGGGCTCTGAGTTGAACTGCAGGGGCACAGCAGCTGCCCTGGTCCGGCTGCTGCAGGGTTGGCGTGTGCGGGTGATGCCGCTGGGATCTGTCGGGCGATGGATGCGGGCCAGGAGCTGCGCGGAGCACCGCGTCGGTGAGGCACATATGCCGGGATGCAAACATGTACGCGAAAGAGATCCTGGCTGTCTAAATAATGTGAAATATTGACTAGCTCTCGCAGATGGTGCTCCACGTGCAGCTTCGGGGACTGAACTTCTCCGGCTCCCCTTGGGTTTTGGTGTGATGTTGTTTAGAGCCAGTTGGATGCTGGACTCTTGGCAAACTCGTTGCCTGGTTGCGTTCAGTGGGATCGTTGAATTTGGGGGAAGTTGGTTGCTAATGCGGGTTGAGGGGAAGGGATGAGGGTTGCAGAGGGCTTAACTGGCTCCTTCAGATTCTGCTGATGGCTTTTACTCGGTTTTTAAATTATGGGATGCTGATTCTGGCGGAGGGTTGGGTTTGTAGTGTTGCGCGGGTGTCGTTTGGTGGCAGTGTTGGAGAGGAATTGCTGCCTGTAGCCACCACTGTGTGTTACTACCACTGTTATGGTGATCGTATTCACTGAGGAAATGCTGATGAGGACGATTTGCATGAGAGTGTTGCTGGAGGCCCAGTGTCCAGTACATCTAGACCACTGGCTGCGGGGTCATGGGGGTATGCTGCATTCATAGCAGCTCGTGGATGGTTGTCATACTTTTCTGCTCTGTTTTGCCTTCCTCGTGGCTAAGATGCTGGGTTTGGATACGTGAAACTGTACTTTTTGTGAGCTGCTCCAGAGGATGCTCTTGTGTTTTCCCAAACACTGTACCCAGTGCTGGGCACCTGCAGCAGCAATGAACTGTGTTGGCAAAGCTGGCAAGAAGGTCTTATCATAGCTCTGGAAGCATGTTGGGGGGTGCCCTCAGCCATAAGTTGCTGTACTTGTGATAAAACATCTTATCAGCCAGGTGGTTTGGTCACTGAGCCTTCAGTGTCAGGAAGCAGCATGCTCGATTTGCTGCAGAGTTGGAACCTCACAGAGGTGCCCGGGGTGAGCTGGGGGACCTGCAGTGGGGGATCAATACCTGAAGTGGGGTACCTGAGCGGGGGTCCCTGCCCTGGGCTGTGTGTGCTGTGTGTGACCGTGTGCGTCCCCGCCGCCGCCGCTGCTCCTGGCGTGTGAGGGACTGACAGCCACAACAGTCTGTGCTCCTGCGGGGCTCGTTCCAAGGCAGCGTGCTGCTCGGGATAAAACATGTTTCCCTCTTCTGTCTCCCATTTTCTGCAGGCTTTTCCCATCTGCCTAACGGTCTCTACCCATCGTACATTCCCCTGAGCCACCTCGAACCTCCCAGTGCTGGCAGTCCGCTCCTGGCCCAGCTGGGACAGCACAGCCTCTTTGAGTCACAGAAAGGTGAGTTTGGGACCCTGTGTGCCCTTCCTATCAGTCACCCCTGGTACTTACCTTGTCCTTTGAGCTCGTTTGCCTGCTGGAGTTGCTGGATGTTGGAGTGTTGGGGGTGAAGAGTGGGAACCCCCTTGGGTGATCAGCCAGAGATGTTTCCTGGTCTGAGCAGTACCAAGGTTTTGGATGTGGCTGTCCTGTAGGAATGCTGGCTAGGTCCCCTCTTGAAGCCCCAGGGTGTATCAGAGACAGGGCTGTCTTGCATCCCATGTGGAAGAATCTGCTTGGTCTGCTTTGCCCTGGGCATTTCTGTTCAAGACATCCTTGAAATCCATTTTTTCCTGGTTTGCCGCTTCTTGCTTGTCTCTGTGTGGGACTGAAGGGATTGGAAGCCGGTGATAATTTGGTTGCTTTTACTGTGCAGATGGATTCTACCTGTCCAGCCACGCGGGCCAGTCCGCTTTGCACCCGCAGCCTCCCCTCTCAAGGACCGTGGGCAGCCACAGCACGAGCACTTTGCTCCGGGAAAAGGACCTTGGGCAGCTGCACAAGAGCTCAAAAGAAGGCCTGAAAGATGCCGGTGGGAAGGAGCGGGCGTGCCGGAGCGATCTGTCCCTGCCCTTTGCCAAGAAGGAGAGCAAGCCGAAGGAGGAGCCCCGACCCCGCAGCGTGGTCGACCTGACGCAGGACACCAAGCCCGACAGCGACCGGAAAGTGAGCGTGGTGGAGAAGGCGGTGAAGGTCGGCGAGCGTCTCTCGCCGTTCCTGGCTGAGCACATGCCAAATCGGGGCGCGGGCAGTGGGGAGCCCAAGTCCAAGAACCCGCTGCAGAGCTCTTCCCTCAGCAACTGCAACGGCGGCGGGGACCCCATGCTGAAGGTCCTGGGTGCCGAGCAGGACCGCTGTGCCAAGGATCCCGCTCGGCACGACGAGAACATGAGGCCTTCTGCGCACGCCCATGCGGAGCGGCTGAAGCGGGGGGAGCCCCTCCTGCCCTCCGTGGGCGCTTTGCACGTCTCCTGTAGCTGTCCATCCCCACACCCCTCGCAGACGGGGAAGATGACGCCGGCCACAACATTCCCTCCGCAGCCCGTCCATTCCAGCATGTACACCATCTTCCCGCCGGCCAAGGAGCTGGGGAGGGAGCACAAAGTTATCGCCCCCACCTTCGTGCCTTCGGTCGAAGCCTACGACGAGAGGAGCGGGCCCATCCAAATCGCCTCCCAGGCCCGTGACAACAAGGGGAAGGACAAGGACCTCGGCAAGGTGGGGGTGCTGCAGTCACCCACGGAGCGGTGCCTCGCAGATGCCTCCCGCACGCTCTTGTCCCAGGACTTTTCTTGTCACAGTGATGCCAAAAGGATGGAGGTTCTGAGAGAGAAGGGTTCGGTGATCAGGACAAACTCCATGGCACTGAAGAGACAGGTCGCTTCAGAGCCCTTCCTCAACCGGCCGGGGCTGGGCTCTCCGGAGAGCAGGGAGTTCCTGGCCTCCAAGGATCTGCTGAAGCCGAGTCCGGAGGCAGAGCATCGCCCCTGCGAGCGGGACCGCTTCCAGCGATCCAGCTCCAAAGAAGCAGCAAAGGTCTATGGCACTTTGGACTCTTCCCGGCAGCACCTGGACCACAGTCAGCTGAAACCGCCGGAGCAGAAGTGGAAGCCCTTTGAGATGGGCAACTTTGCCACCACGCAGATGGCGGTGCTGGCCGCGCAGCACAACCACGTCAGCCGGGTGGAGGAGGAAGCCAAGAAGGTCTACCTTGACCCCAGCGGTTTGCCGCGGTCCTCGGTGGTGGGCTCGCGGGGCGCCGCGGACGTCCTGCACCCCGCCTCACACGGAGAAGGCTCGGCCATGCAGAGCCTCATCAAGTACAGCGGCAGCTTTGCCAAGGAGACGGCGTCCCGGCAGAGCTGTGGCAAGAAGAGCCCCTTTGGGGGTTTGGGCAACGTGAAGTTGGACTCTGCACAGCTGGGAGCCTCCAAGGTGCAGCAGCTGCTGCTGCAGCAGCCTGCAAAGCAGCTAAAGAGGGACCCTGAGAGACCCGAGAGTGCCAAATCCTTTGGCCGTGAGAGCATCGGCTCCCAGGGCGAGGTGGAGGTGCGGCACTTGCCTGTTGGCATTGCTGTGGCTGTGGCCCGGCAGAAGGACAACAGCAGCAGCAGCAGCAGCAGCAGCAAACTGGGGCCCAGCTTGGCAGACAGGGATCGCTCGTTGTCTCTCAGCAGCATCAAAGGTAGGTTCCCTAGGGCTTGTCCCAGGGCTTCCCTGGAGGATCTGTTCCCTGGGAGGAGCAGCCACTCGGTGCAGGCTGCGTGCCATGAACTGAGTTTGGCATCTTCAGCTGCCTTCACCTCCCTTGCCAGCCAAGGACGTGTTGTAAACCACACTGGGAAGCAGATCCCCCGTGCAAGAGGTAGTCAGTCCCTTGTCCCCACTTCCATCCCCTCTGGCCACCTCTGAGGGCAATTCCGCTCCACAAGTTTGATCCGTTAGCAAAGGCAGTGACGGAGAAGCCTCTCGAACCGCTTTTGTGCTGGTGTTGTAATCTCATGGTTTTGATTTGAGCCGTGGTGCTGGCAGGAGGGGGATGGCACCAGAGAGGTTTTGGTTCTCTGCTTGGCTTGCATGGCAAGATAACCCCCGGGGGCTGCCCGGCACGGGGCTCTGGTGTGCCAAGGAGCGATGCCAAAGCGAGCGGCTGGCGAGCAATGACTGGCTTTCTGTTTTTACCCGTTGCCTTCCCCGTTTTTCTGCCTTTCCCCCCTCCCCTCCCAAACTTCAGTGGCAAGAAGCAATCTCCCTCAGGCAAGCAGCCCGTCTCCCCATTCCCATCGTTTCCCAGTGCCCTCCCCACAGCCGAGGACCTCGTGGGCAGCACAGGGAGCTGTTTGTTCAGCCGTTCAATCGTCCCAGACGCTCCCAGCTTGCGTTAAATGTAATTTACTGAGCCGAACTAAAAGGCTGCAAACAAGGGTTGAATTCTGGCAGGCCTCTGGGCTCGTTGCTAAGTGATGCAGTTGGCTTTCAGACAGAAAACAAGACTGCTTTTCTCCTCCTCTCGCCCCCCAAATGCTGCCCCCCCTTTGTGTGCCAGGAGATATTCGTCTAATAACATTAGCTTGCTTGCGCTGAGTGGACGGTGCTTGAATGTTTAGACCTTTTAAGAAGGAGAAAGCAGGCTTTAGTTGGCTAATCTGTAGTATTTGGCAAGTAAAATGCAAGTATTTAGTACTGGGCATTGGTTGTCAAGGGAACGGACCTAAGCCTTTCCCCCATGCATAACTGATTGAATTTTTCTATGCAGTCCGTGCGTCATGTTCATATATATAGACAGAATGATCATTCACTGTCTGGACAATCATCGTTCTGTCCAGAAAAGGGACTGTCCTGTTGGTGGGATGGAGGCTGGGCGGGAATTGGAGGTCCTTCAGTGTGTGTGTTTGGATGGGGGGATGGAAAAAAGATGATAAACTCATCTAGAAATAATGGAGCGTAAGGAGTGTAGATGGGAGAGGGAGGAGCGATGATAAAATAACAAAATAATGTGTTTCTAATGAAAGTCTGGGGGTGGGGGTAGACTCACCCTGCCAAGGAAGGGATGGAGGCTGTAAGCTCTCCAAGGAATTGCTCCATATTGCTGACACCAAAGAGACAGCTGGGCATTCATTGGGGAAAAGAAAGAGGAAAAGGGGCTCCAAAGGGGGAAAACCCTGGCTGGGGTGTGGAAAGGGAATGCTGGCAGACAGGCAGTGGAAGATGTTTGGGCTTCTGAGGGATTTGTGAGCTCCCGAGCTGTGGAGGTTGGGGAGTAAAAGTGAGCAACAGAGGCTGTGTGGGGCATCATTCAGTGAGTCAGGGAGGGGCTGGCTGGGGACAGCCACTGCACGTGGAGTCCTGGCAGGCTGTGAGGGAGATGTGGTGACCCTGGAAAGTCCTTCGGGAGGGAGAGCTCTCTGCCAGGTTTTAAAGCATCTTTGTTCTCTGCCTGGAGCCCATGGAAAGAGCCCTGGGGAAAGGAGCTGGGAGAGATGTTGTCTTGTTCCTGGATTCCTTCTGACAGTAAAAGCTGAGGGAATTGGAGACTTGACAGCAAAAAACCCATGGGCTGTCCAGGTTTGTGGAAATACACACTAGAGCTCTCCTTGAAAAGACTGCCTGTCAGCAGAATAGACTTGATGTTCCGAGATGTTTTCCCGTGTGCCAAACCATTTCCAGACAGGAGAGTGAGGACCTTGGGAAGGACTGCTGGGGTGCAGTCCTGCGAGGCTGGGTGCTCTCTGCAAGCAGAGCTGGGATTTAGAAGTGGATTGTATCACCAAAGCATAGTGTGGAGAGGGGCAGCAGGGAATTGTGAGGAAAATAAGTATGCAGGAAGAAAGCTAGGGAAAAAACTAGGGAAAAAACTAGGGAAAAGCAAGCTTGAAATCAGGCAGCTGGGGTGATGACCTTGGCTAAAGAGAAGGGTGGTCCCAATACCTGGTCCTGGCAGAGCCAAGCGAGGCTCTGCTGCTCTCTTCTGTGAAGGTGCCTCCTAACCTCTCGCAGATGCAGCTGCTGCTGTGCCAGGCTGTATTTGCAAGAGCTGTGCTGATTGTGGTCAAGTGGTTTCTCCAGCCAAACATCCAGCCCCCCTTTTTGGATTCCTGCCCTCATCTGCCATATGTGTCCCTGCCTCCTCAGACCCTTTCTTGTTGCGTGTCTCGGGGGGGATGCAGGTCCCTGCTAATGGGTTAAATTGCAGACTGGAGCACCTTGGTTTTGTGAGGATCTGTATTGTTGGTTCTGCCTGTTGCAGAAGGACAGGGATTCAGAGCATACCCAGTACTCCCAGACTGATTTACAAGATCAGAAGATGCTTCAGAAAATGCAGAGAGAAAATTCTTCTCCCTGAGATGCACTAAGCAGGACTGTGTGGTTTGATGCAGGATTTAGCTGCATTCCCTCTTGCTGGGAGGGGAAATCTGCCACTGTCCTTCACCACAGTGGTCCCTTTGGTCCTGGTGCTCCCAGGCTGGTGGCAGTGCTGTCCTGGGAGACCATCCTGGCCTGGCAAGTAGTCCCTTGATGTCTTGAAGACCTGAACTTCAGAACACAGGTCCTTGGATGCTACCAGGAGAATATACTTTGATGAGAATATCTTGATCACACAGAGAGCCTTGCCTGATCTTTCAGGATCTGAGCCTGGAACAACCTTGGGGACACTGATGTTTGGGTATACTGGCTCCCAGATACTGCCCAGAGGAGAAGGGACAGCTTTCTCTGGATCATTTCTCCTGTCTGATGGTGCTGGGTTGTCTCTTAGGGCACGGACGTTCGGAAGATGACTGCGGGGACGAGAGGAGCCGCCACCGGGACAGCCATCTCCTGGCAGGGCGCTTGGAGCGGGATCAGGAGAAGCTGCTCAGGTGAGAGTTGGAGGGAGGTGAGGTCTTTTGCCATAGTGTCACAAGCTGAGCTCAGGGACAACCTGTCCAGAGAGGAGACAGGATTGCATCCATCCTGGTGTAGGTGCTGGCACCAAACTTGCTGGTGTGGAGAGGGATGCTGAGTAGGCAGATCCTGAGTCCTCAGCAGAGCAGTCCTAATAGACAGCTACAAATCCATGCCTGCTTTAAAGGGCTGCAGAGATGGGATGTTTTGTTCTAGACATGACACCTCCACCACAGCTCCCCTTGAGTGACTGACCCTGGATTGCAAACACTCGTTCTCCAGGCTGGTCCTTACTGCTGGGCTCCTCCATCACTCAGACCTTCTCTCACTCTCTCTTGCCTCCTCCATCTCCAGAGAGAGCAAGGAGCTGGCAGATTTTGCCCGAATACACCCGTCCAGCTGCGCCACGAACGGTTTGAACTCCAACCTGATGGTGACGGGAGGCCCAGCCCTGGCGGGCTCCGGGCGCTGGTCTGCAGACCCGGCTTCGCACTTGGCAGCCCACCCCTGGCTCCCCAGGACAGGGAGCCCCTCCATGTGGCTGGCTGGCCATCCCTACGGTGAGTGCAGTTCCAGAGGGTGTTCACACCGATGAAATCCAGGGAAAAGTGTTGCTCCAGCCCAGTGAGGCT
Source organism: Notiomystis cincta (assembly GCA_013398075.1). Taxonomy (NCBI): domain Eukaryota; kingdom Metazoa; phylum Chordata; class Aves; order Passeriformes; family Notiomystidae; genus Notiomystis; species Notiomystis cincta. Next base: position 127,126 of record VZRX01022561.1, on the reverse strand, counting down.
GTTTGATGAGCTCAGGGAAAAGGAAAGGAGGCGTTTTGGACCAGTAGATGACTTCTCATGTGGAGAGCTCCCTGCATCCTCTGAGTTATGATGTTGGTGTTTTTTCTTCCAGGACTTGGTCACCCTTCCCTGCACCAGGGCATGACTCCAGGCTTCCCCCCTGCCATGGGGGGAGCTCTCCCTTCTGCTTACCAGTTTGCCAGAGATCCGCAGTCAGGGCAGCTTGTTGTGATCCCCAGCGAGCACTTGCCACACTTTGGTAAGGATGTGAACGTGTCCCTGAGGACCATTCTCTGACAGCTGTGGGGAAAACAGACTTGGAGAGGGCCAGAGAGGAGCATACATACCTGTGGGGACCAGCAGCCACAGCTGTAGGGTGGTGTGAGAGGGCCTCTCGTTAGGAGTGTTTTGGAGATGGAAACATGTAATCTTTAGCAGTGGCTCTTCATCCCCTGGAGGACCCTGCAGAGTTTGAGTCCTTGGTTAGGAGAATCCGTTCATAGGCTCAGGCATGGACAAGGGCTGGAGAGCAGAGCAAGTCCAATGGCCCTAGGGCACAGGGATGGTGGGACTGGGGCTGCTGAGAGGAACACAGCACACTTTCCCCTCTGATTTCTGGTTGCATTTCTCCATAGCCCAGTGTTTGGTATCCCCCACACTCTGAGACTGCAGAGACCATTGCCCTGAGTGACCCTGAATCCTTTATCCCCCCTTACCCTGCTGCCTCCCTGACTGCATGTCTGCTCATTCCACAGCAGAGCTGATGGACCGGGCACCCCCCCTGTGGCCCGCTATGTACCCCCCGACCAGGAGCTCCCTCCAGCACGCTCACCAGCTCCAGCTGCTCTCCCATCAGCAGCTGCTGAGGCAGCACGAGCTGTACATCCTGCAGCAGCAAGCAGCCCACGCCATGGAGTTGCAGAGGAGTGCCCAGCTCGTGGTATGTTTTCAAGAACTTCTTGCTTGGCCATGAAAGGAGCCTGAAGTCCGAGTGTCTGGGGAGAAAATGCAGCTGTGCCTGTGTGGCAAGTGTATCTTAAGGGTATGGATGCATTGAGTGATCCTGCCCTGGTGCCTGGGATATGAAGCATTTGGTGTATCCTGCAGTTAGAGTGGGTTTTGGAGAGGTTTGGTGGAGAGCCATTGAGCAGTGCTGTCAGGAGAGCTCCCCAGCAGCAGCAGCATGAACTGGACTCCTTCCCTAGGGATGTCTCTGTGTAGTTGAGTGGTTTCATTCCTGGTCACCTCCAAACAAACCTCCTGAGCAGCTCAGAGAAGCAGCTGCAGGACTTGCAGTAGTTACACTGGCTCCTGGAGACAGCTCCCATTCATGAAAAGGTTTTGGAAGTCATGAGCTTTCATTTGGGTGTTTTACACCCATTCATTTTTATAATGGTACTCTGGTTTCCAGCCTTCATTTCACATGTGGGCTTGCTAGGCTGGAGGCTTGGTAATTAGAAAGGTTTGCTTTAGATGCCAATGAAAACTGAGACATCCTTCTCATGATTCCTGGAGCTGGGAATTTGTAAAGAAGCTGTTGTAGATCAGTGTCACCCTCTGTCAGATAGGTCTTGAAATGTTCTTGCACTGGGGAACCATATGTTTTATTCCAGTGCATATTTGATAAGACCATGTTTTGGTCTTACTTGGTGGTAGCTCAGTGCCCCTTTCCAGATGTTGTGCTGAGTTTTGCTCTGTTGTTGTCACAGGAGAGGTTGAAGGCAAACGAGCAGCGTGTGGATATGGAGGAGAAGGTGACAAAACGGAGCCTGGACAGTGCCAAATCAGGCCTTTCCTCCTCTGCCCCGGGACTGGTGCACCGAAAACCACCTGTGCTGTCTCCCAGCGCCTCCACGTCCTACAGCAAGGCTGTGAGTCCACCTCCCCTCTCTCCCAGGGCCTCACCCGTGTCTGTGCTCAAAGCTGAGGTGATCCAAAAGATGGAGGAGCCACCTTCGCAGCCAGCCTACTCCTACCCCGCCACCCCCAGCTCCCATCCTTCCAGCCCGCCCCCTGCCTCTCCACCCCCTGCCCCTGCCATCCCTCCAAAGGAAGAGGCGCCCGAGACCGTGGAGAAGAAAGACCTGGAGCTGGAAAAAGAAGCTGCTGGTCCATATCAGGCCTTGTTCCCAGGTAAGAGAGCCCTGCTTTGGCAGAGTCCCGTTGTGTTTGTGCCTGCCTCCCTTTTTCTCCTTGGCTCTTTCCTGCTTCTGTCCCTTCCCCTAGGGAAAACCGCACAGCTCCTCTACAAGGCAGGGGAGAGGGAAGGAGCAGGGATGGTGTGATGGACTGGGATCGATGCCTGGATGCCTGGGGCTGTAGGCTCTCTTGCTCCCTTGGGCCAAGCCTGGGTTGGTTCTTCCAGGGCTGGAGTCCCAGTGGGAGAGGATGCAGGAGGCAGATCTCTCTCCATTTGCGTGAAAGTGCTGGAAAGGTGCAAAGGGACCTCTGGGGTGCTGCCTGTGGCAGCTTGGTCAGGAAAGTGGTGCCCAAAGCAGCTATTGCTTGAGAACAGGAAGAGACCAGAGATGGTGGAAGCAAAGGCAACCAGCTCGATGCCTTAGTGATACAGAAGGTGCTTTGGAGACCCAGCCATTACAGTCTGTCCCTTCTGATATCTTGCAGAGATCCCCCCTGGATATCCATTCCAGTCCCTGCCTCCCTCCTTTGGAAGACACTATCCCTACCTCCTGCAGCCCCCCGCAGCGTCTGATGCGGATGGCCTGGCTCCTGACGTCCCGCTGCCTGCTGAAGGCTCTGAGCACATGGAGCTTTCCTCAGAGGTCAAGCCCATCCACCTGTCTCCGTCCAAAATCCTAGAGCCCATTCAAGCAGCAGCAGAAGAGGAATCCTTGGAAGAGAGGGTGAAATCAGAGGTGCAGATGGAGGAAAGCCAGGAAAGCATCTGTGAGCAGGACATGGGGCCTCTGAACATCACCACCTCCGCAGCCGTCCCAGTGCAGAACGTGGACAATTGCAATCTCCTCCTGCACCAGGGCGAAGCCCTGGCTGCTATGGAACAGGACCAGGAAGACCTCCAGAGCTGCCCACCTCCTTACCAGGTTGTGGCCTGTCCTGCAGAAGCAGAGGCTGAGGCAGAGAGCGGGGCTGGAGCAGAAAGCTGCTCCATGCACATGGACTACGACGGTTTGCTCGTGCGTGCGGAGAGCGAGCCACCGGAGATGGACTTGACGCCCCAGCGGGAGGAGGCCTCTGTAGCCATGGACCTGCAGAGTGCTGATGTGCCCCGGGCGAGGGAGTTTCCCAGCCTGCCTCCTGAGGAGGGGGAGCAGGGGCCAGAGATCCCTTCCTACACAGAGGAGGCAATCACTTGCCAAATCCCAGATCTGGACATCAAGCCGGGTGACCCACTGGCTGGGATGAATGCTTTGGTGGCTGCTACAGAAATGCCTCAGGCTTGTTCCTTGTTGACTACCACCACTGTCACTCCACCCCAGATGAAGGTGGAGGTGTTGACTGACCAGACCCTGGAGCACTCCTTCCTGCAGGGGATCACTTTGCTGAGTGAAATTGCAGAGATGGAGCTGGAGAAACGGAAGCAAGAAATGCAAAGTAAGTTGTGAGTGGGAAGTCTGGTCAGTTTTGAACCATGCTGAGTCTCCCAGCTTATGGTCCCTGTGCTCTCCATGTGGGCAGAGGAGCGGAGTCACAGGTGGGATCTCTTGCAGCCTCAGCCAGGCAGCAAGGAGAGCATTGCTCTGAGTTGCAGGAGTGGCTGGTACTTCGGATGGGCTTGGAGCAGGGTTTTTGTTGCAGCAGGCTGAGCTACGTGTGGCTTTTGTACTGCTCTCCCTTCCAAAGGCCCTCGCCATGTCTAGACAGTTTGTGGTATGTGTAGCGGAAACGGAGCCCCAGTTGCCGAGAGCTGCCAGGGTAACACCCTTCTGGCAGGCACTGAGTCCACAGTCTGTTGGGGTTTGGCACCAGAGGCCCCTGTAGCTCCAGATGATGCTTTCCAAGAGCTTGGCAGGTCCTGAAAAGAATCTCACCTTCCAGTAACTTCCTGAGGTGAGAAGTGATGGGAACTGCCAGTTACACCATGGCTGAGTACAACAGAAGATCTCAAGTGGGGGTCAAGGGTGGCTGGGGGGCTCCTTGAGCAGCCATGGTCCAGAAAGGGCCATCAGCTCCCTCCTTATGTCTCTTGGAGAAGTAGTCTTGGAATGTGATCTTCTATAGCTTTTTTTTCTGTCCTTCCCAGCAGGTCCAGAGAGTTTCCCAGTCCGGCCAACGCTGGAGAGTTTGCTGGCTGCCAGCACCCATATGCTCATGGAAGTACTTTCCACCCCCTTTATGGAAAGTCTGAAAACCATCCGGCTGCCTCGAGAGCTGAATCCCAACAAAAAGTACAGCTGGATGCAGAAGAAAGATGAACCAGTAAGTAGCTCTTAGTGTGGCTGAGCCTGGAAAGCCCCAGTGCATCCACTCACACAACTCACTGTCCCAGCCCCAATTTGGGGGCTCGTGCTGGCTTGTGCAGCCTCTCTGCATTCAGCAGAACGAGCTGGTTGTTCCCTCATGTCACATTCCTTGGCTGCACAGCAGTCAGTGGGCTGCAATTTGGGTTCTTGTTTGTGAATCAAGGTTCAGCAGGACTCTCAGCAGCCCTGGAAGTGTTTTAATGTGAAGCCAGAGGAACCTGTGTGTTACTGTTTTGGCCAGAGGATAAATAAAAATAGTGGCAGGAGGGTTTTTCCTCATTTGTTTTTAATTTGTTGACTCTTTCCTGTGGAAGAGACTGATTAAATTACAGAGCAAGTAAGTATTCCAAGATAGGATATATTGTGATCTGTCTTTTTAAACAAGGTAAAAGGGCATTTTATCCTGCAGGTTCTCTTCCAGGGTCACAGTCCCTCAAAGCTGATGCCATCCTGTGCATAAGCCACAGAACATCTTTGCTGGTTTCCTCGAGTACCACTCTGGGGCTGTGCTGGTAGACAAGGGGTCTCTGCTCCCCTGTCAGCACAAAGGGCTTTCTCCCAGGCTGCACACCTTGGCCATTGCCAGGGCACCCAGTGTGCACCCCCTGGACGTGTGCTGACCCTCTCTTGCCTCCCCACCCCAGATGTACTCCATCAAGTCTGCCATCGAGAACATGGACGCGATGGAGCTGGACTACAGGATGAGGCTGGCGGAGCTGCAGCGGCGCTACAAGGAGAAGCAGCGGGAGCTGGTGAAGCTGCAGCGCCGCAGGGACTCCGAGTAAGTCACAGGCTGCTCACCCAAGTCTTGGTTTTTTCCAGCTGGCCACTTTCACTGCCTCTCGGCCTGGGAGAGAAAACTGCCCTCCATCCCTCCCTGCCTCCTCTCCTCTCCTCTCCTCCTGGTACATCCCGCCAGAGCTTTGCACAGCACACTCCTAGGCTATGTGACACGACAACCTGGTAACTGGTGACTGCAGCTGGGAGACTGTGTTAGAGACAACCTTGGCTTCAGCAGCTCAGTTTAGCAGTTTGGTGGCAGATGAAGGTTCTGGGTTGGCTCCCGTTCTTGCTTGCTTTCTTTTAATTATTTTCCCTTTTTCTTCTTTTTGGATTTATTTTCTTTATTTTTTTCCCTGTTTGTTTTGCTTTTTGGTTGTAAAATTTGCTTTTGCTTTTTTTCTTTTTCCTTTGCCTTTTTTTTTTCTTTTTTTTTTTTTTTTTTGTTGCCTTGGTTAACAGTGAAGCGTGTGGTTTTTTTAAAGGGAAAAGCATGACGAGAAAAGTAGAAGCTTGGCGAGAAGAGGCCCTGGAAGGCCCAGGAAGAGGAAACTTGGATCAAGCGCTCTGTCACCCATTAAGGAGAGAGGGAAGAGTGACAGCAAGAGTGGAAAGTAAGGCTGGAATTTGGGGAAGATGGGAACACGGCAGGGTCGCTGCGCCAGGGTCTGACTTGGGGAGAGCATCTCGGCTGCAGCGGGGGCTCGTTGTGTTGGCAGGCTGGCTGCAGTGCTGCAAGCGTGTGCTGCTAACATGAGTGTGTCCTGATGGTGGGAATGCAGTGCCAGTGCCCTCCCTCCCTGCAGGCAGAGCACGTGTCTGGCGTTGGGTGCAGGTAGGACAGGTGGAGTTGAGCAGCTGTGAGGTGATAGGGCTGGCAGGGAGCTGTAGGTGAGGTTTTGGAGTCGGGGAGTGCGTCCTCGTGTGCTTTCAGGAGAGCAGGTGGTGCAGTCAGGGGCTGCAGAGCCAGTTGCAGGGCTGTTGGTGTCAAAACCAGGAAGGACGTGGCTATTCCAGGTGATCTACTCTGTAGGACCTTTCTGCTGTGTTTCTTCTGTCTTCCTCTCTGTTCTCTGAATCAGTGGGAGTTGGTTTCGCCTGACATCTCTCTTTCAAGCACCTGGATTTTTTCTCTTTTGCAAGTCCACCTGCTCTTGTTTAGATCTCACCACTGTTGGCCATCTACCCAACCATAGATGGCTTCTCCAATGGGAAGGCATTTTCAAGCTGCCTCCCTGCGTGCTCCATATTGTTGCAAATGTCCTTTTCAAGACTGCAAATCAGATTCAGGTGCCCAGCTCCCACTGACCAGTGCTTCTGAAAATCTGTCCTCTCGGTGCCTCCGTGTTTTGCTCTTCGTGTTTGGGTGTCTGGACAGGCTGGAGGCCTCCAGAGGTGGCTGGAGTTGTGCATGTGTGGGTGCGTGACGGTGCTGCGTGTGCATGTCCCTGGATCATGGAACGCATCAGGAACGCTGGAGCAGGCTGCTGTAGGAGATGGAGGTGCACCCTCAGCCAGAGTCCAGGGCCTGAGGTGTTGGTTTAGCTATCTGTGCAGGTCAGCAGAGAGGATAGGCAGGAGGGGAAGTGCCTGAAAGCTGAGGAGGTTGCCCTGTGTCAGTGGCTTTGTGGTAGTGATGGTCTGACCAGCAGGCTTAGCGTGAAGGAGGAGCTTTAAATGGAAGCTTGGTAGGAATCTTGAGGTGTTGACTGGTCATCCATCAGACATGGAGATGGCTGGGGAGCCGGGAAAGATGTGCTTATAGTCTCACCTACTTTATTTTTTATTTTATTTTCTTATTTACTTACCCTCTCCTTTCCCCCCAAATCCCAAAGCAAGTCCAATGATGTAGATCGCAAATGCCTTTCACAAGAGGCCAGATTGGAGGCTGGAGTGAGCCAGTCCTTGCAGTGCCTTTGTCCCTCCCTGTCACCCCACGTGGCAGTTCCTTGCCACCTCCTGCTGGTACCCAAGCAAACAAAGCAAATGTCTGGGCATTGAGGCACCTCCCTGGGCCTCAGGAGTCTCCCTCTGCACCTACAGAGTCCATGGAAGTAGAAGTGGGAAAAGGCCTTCAGGGCCAACTCAGCCGTCAGTCCTTCCTGTTGCTGCTCTGTACCAAATCAGGCACTTTTTGGTAGCTGTTACCAAGACACCAAGCACTTCTTTTAGAGACCACCTTGCAGGTCTCTGGTTTCAGGTACTCTCATCTGTCCTGGTGGCCAGGAGTGTGCACAAAGCGCTCCTTGGCTCTCCAGTTTGGTGGAAAACCTTGTCCAAACTGCTGTCACTTCACAGTGGCCTTGGCTCCCACTGAGGATCCCACTGTCTTAGGAGGCATTTAACCTCACTTTTGAGCTTGGTGGGGATCACAGGGAGGAAAGCCCCCCACACCTTGACCCATCCTGTGCTTGGCTTGCAGACTGAGCAAATCCTTGTTGCTCTCTGAAGACTCTGAGACTGGTGAGGGCATGAAGAAGAGGCACAAAGGGGCCCTCCCGGAGGAGGACGAGGATGTGGAGAGCAGCAGTGGCAAGATGAAAGGGAGGAACCCAGGCTGGGAAGAGCACGATGCAGCTCCCAGCTTCTCAAATGAGGTCAGTGTCCTCATGGGGAACATGGAGCCACGGGCCAAAAGCCCATCTGTTTCCTGCTTTGCTGGTGTTGGCTTGGACTCCTGATCCTTCAGTGTGTGCTTTCAGTTCACATGGGTTTAGATGCTCCCCAAGAGAGGACTTTGTGCAGTGGAGGCTTACAGAGGTTGAACCTCTTTGGAAGACAGCAGAATGAAGTGCCTGGGAGCCAGGCAGAGCATTCAGTGCTGCACTGGCTCTGAATCCAGAGCAGGGCTTGTCTTACTCTGTTTCCTGTTGAGAGAGCACAGGGGAATGGACCTCCCAAAGCAAGGGAGGAACGGGAGCACAACTTTGCTGTTTCAAATGCAGGGTTTTCTTCTGCTGCTCTTGAGGCAGTGAGATATTTACTGGAGCTTTAAGCTGCTGATGAAATCCAAAATGCATGCAGGCAAAGTACTGACTTAGAGCTGCTGTTATCTAGCTGTAGCACATGTAAAATATATTTGCTTTTTTCAAGAAGCGAGAAAGTACTGAAAAGGATGTAACAGCTCTGGCTGTAATGCAGTGGTGCTGATGTTCATGTTGAGAAGTATTTGGGTTTTTTTGGCATCCCAGCTTCTGGAGCTGGTTGATTTATGTGGAAATCCATATTTATTTGGCTGAGTCTTGGATCAAGAAGATTTTTAATCCTTGTGATTTAGAGAAAAGCTTGTAAAACCAACCCAAACATACCCTAAAACCCAGAAGGTGTTGAGAAAAAAGAACTCCAAAGCAAGTTGTTCTGTGAACATATTTATTTTGGAAGAACATTCCGTTTTTCTGAGTTAATTTTGCAATTTTGTAGTGCTCAGTAAAGCTAAAACTGTACTGTTTGCTGACGTCCTCCTCTTCTTCCTCCCTAGAACCATGGTGGGTTATGGCAGCTAGGGCTAAGACTGTCACCTTGAGGCTTTATTAACTACATGCATGAGACTGTTTGGAGGGCTGGTAAAATCCCTCAGGTCTGCCATGGTGTCTGCTCTGTGTTCACCTTGTCTCTTCCTTTCACCTCGGCAGTTAAAGCTCAAAAAGAAGAAGGTGCCATCGGATCAGGAGCAGCTGGCCAGCAAGCTTGACAAGGCCCTGTCTCTCACCAAACAAGACAAGCTCAAATCCCCCTTCAAGTTTGCTGACAGCTCTGGGGGAAAGCTTAAAAACAGTGGAGGTGGCAGCAGGTACCTCCCAGCCCACGAGGCTCTGCCAAGCAAGGAGGAGAAGAAGAGCCTGGCCAAGAACCTGGGCCTGTCACTGAAAACCTCCAAGGAAGGTAAAAACAAAGTGACTGCCAAAATGAAGAAGATGGAGGTGGGGTTAAAAGTCAAAAATCAGCTCAAGGTTTCCCATTCACCAGCAATATCTGAAGTTAGCAGCTATTCCTATAGTAAGTAACCTCTTTTTTATCTCTTCTATCTGTTGGGGGGGTTGTGGTGGGAGTTTGTTGCCTGTTGAAAGGGGTCTTGCAGATGGGTCTGGTTTTGCTTGTGAGTGAAAAGTGACCTCCTCCTCTTCCCAGTGAATGCTGATGCATCTTCAGGGTCAGTGTGGGCTGTCTGCCCATCTTGTGTCCATGGTCAGTGTGTCTCTTCCTGACCTGTGTTGTATTCATCATCAGTGGGGAAAAACATTTAAAGAAAAGAAATTGACCCATGTAGGCACTCTCCTTCTACCTGTCACATGAGCACATGGAGCCTCTTCTCTAGGAGGTGGTTGGCTTTTGAAGTCCTCCTTGAGTTCAGTGGGCTTGGCTTTAGGATTATGCCATGGAATCTGTTGGAAAGGAAAAGCCTACCAGTGACAGTGGTGCTCCTGAGCATCCTCCTGCCCTTTAGTGTCATGGCTTGGTTCTTGGCTGGCTGTGCTGAGCCTTCCCATCTGTCTCTGGTGTTCTTCCCCACCCCACATCAGTGTGGTGATTGTTACTTCTGAAGCCAGAGTGTGCCCGAAATGAAGCTTCCAGCAACTGACCCCTGTTACAGGAGCAAAAATCTGAATTGCCCCCAGTGTTGGGAAAACAGTAGAACCAAACATAGGAGAGTCTTTAACAGTTCAGGCAGACATTGGGGCAGAGTTTATAGTCTGAGACCGTTGTGTAATGGTCTCGGCTCACTTGCACACACATCTTTCCGTTTGCTTGCAGCTATTTAAAGCTATGTTAAAACCTTTATGGGGTGTTTGTGTGCATAACAAATACATCTCTTGGTGCAGCACTAGTTTAGAAATTTCACTAATGGGGAAGATGAGCTAGTGACTCTCCAATGGAACAAATGTTTGGCATGAAATTAGCCATTTATATGGTGAAATAGGAGCCATTGTGTCCACTGGACTTGAACACAGCCTTTGGCTTATTGTATTGTGCACACCACCCAGCAGTTCTGTTCTTGAATGTGCTTCCCTCCCAAGGACAGACACGTGTCTCCTAAACTGGGAGCTCTGGAGCTGATGGGAAGAGGGAGGATGGGCTGCTGCTGGAGCTAAAGCCTTGGCTCATGGCAGAGAGAGCTTTTACAGTGCCTTCACATTTGGTACTGTGGTTCCATGAATAAAAACTCCCTCCCAGACCATAGAGAGCTTCTGTGTGAACACTGTCCAGTGAGTCCCTGGTGTAGGAATGTGCCCCTTTGTCACTCAGGTCTCAGCTCAGGGTTGTTGTGACCGAGGAAACGGCTCAGCTTTGGTTTTTCAGCTGTGTGCAGGTTCAAGGGAAGGGCCTCAGCCTGTCACTTGGTCACTCAGGCATGGTGAATTTGGGGAGGCAGGTCGAGCATATGGCAGCACCTCCCATGACTGGTGGGCTGCTCATGTGGAGGAGAAGTGGGACTGGCGCCAAGTCCTTCTGCCTCCTGACCTCAGGATTTTGTACCTGGAGTCCTGAAGACTTTGGGCATAGATCCAAAGGGCTGAGCATCTTACTCCCACAAATTTTAAGAAAAGTCAAGCATCCAAAATAATTTGCATATTTGCACTTTGAGCCTCCTAAACTTGCCATCCTTTGTGTCTTCTTCTCCACAACCCAGTGCAGTGGAATGGGGAAGCGATGCCACAACGTGTGTAATGTTGTGGAGCTGAGGGCATGTCCACAAAGCAGGGAGGTGACAATTTATACCTGCTTGTATTGCATCCAGGGATACCATATGCTTTTTGTCCTGCTCATCAGATGCCCGAGGGGATGGCTGGATAACTTCTCACTGCCCACAAGGCGTGGCAGCTTTGTAAAGCCACGGTTCACAGACTGAGGAGAGGCTCGGTCCCTGCTCTGTCATGGGGTGCACGGTGGAGGGAGTGTCTGGGGCAGTGTGTTTGGAGTCAGACATTTGGAGTTACACATCCCTCCTCCTTGGCAGCTGGGCTCACTCTGGCCACCCGTGTCGAAAACCCTCTGCGAGAGCTGGTTTTTGTAGAAAAGGAGATTTAGGTCAAGAGTGTTGAATATCACCATGGTGAAGACAAATTGAGGTTGATGGTCCAGTTGTTGACAGTGCTGTGCCTTCAGTGGACATTTTAGTAGTGGAAATGTTTGCCTCATTTTTCTGCTGCCAAGCTAAAAACACTCCTTGGATCTTGTCATGAGGGAGGACAGGAAGTGGAGAGTGTCCATTTGCACTGGAAAGAAGGAAATGTGAATTTCTGTGTTTTTTGAGCGCAAACCTTGTGATGGAGCACCTGGGCAGGGGGGGACAGTGGTGGCACCAAAGCCCCCCAAACCCCCATTCAGTGAAGTAACGCTCTTCCCACCCGCTTTGACCACAGATACGGACTCGGAGGAGGAGGAGGGATCCCTGAGGGACGAGTGGCCAGCGCAGCCCCCGGCCGCTGCCAAGGCGNTTCCTACCTTCAGTTTTAACCTCACTTCCTTCCTTGCTGCCACCACCACCATTATATTATTATTATTACTATTATTATTTTAATTATTATTATTTTCTTTTGACATGAGCCTTGTCGAGGTTTGAAAGGAGCTTTTTAAATTACTTTCCTTTTTTTCCTGCTTCTCCCCCTTTTTTCTTTTTTTCCCTCCTTTTTTTCTCTTCCCCTCTTCTTTCTTTCCCCCATCTTTTTTCTTACCCTCCCCTTTTTTTTTCCTTCTTTTTTTTTAATTTTTCTTTTATGCCTCTCTCTTTTTTTTCTTCTCCCCCCCCTTTTTTTTTTTCTTTTTTAATTGTTGGGGTACTGTTGTGTGGCCGTGTGACTTGATGTTTGTACTGCAATTTGGTTTACCAAGCTTTATTAAACATACCAAGTTCATTTTTAACTAAACCTGTGTACCTTGTCTCTCTTGCTGTGTCTCTTATCAGGCGATTAGGTTGCCGCTTCACTCCATCCTGCTCTGCATCCCCCTCCTGCTCCCACTCCCCATCAGTAGAACTGGAATTAACCTAGTCTGGGGTACTCTCTATTATTCAAATATCCCTGCTGCCTTTGTCCATATAAAGCCTAGGCTTCCCTCTTTTCCCCCAAAACCCCTTTTAATTTAATTTTTGTTTTGTTCCCCCATTTTTGGTTTTATCTTTCTCAGTTTGTTTCCTGGTAGACTCTGTCTAGGCAGGCACATAAAACATGCAGGCACTCACTCCTTGTTGCTGCTGCAGGAGGGTGCAGGGTGTATTTAGCAGCCAGAAATTTTTCTTTTTGATTTTTTTAAAACCTATATGTCAAGTTTTTGTGTCTCTTTTTGGGTGGTAGATTTTTTTTCAGATGCCCAGACTTAACCCAGGGTGTTCAAGGATGTGGCAATTACTGCATTAAATTTGACTCTGCAGTTTCCCTCCCTCACCCTCACCCCAATTTTTTTCTCGCAGCTTTTATTTTTTTTTTCTTTTTTTGGTCAGCCTGTCATTAGTACTTCAGTGGGAAAAGAGATTACTTGAGACTTTTCCTCCAGAGACACAAGGGGTTTCTGTTTTAGAGCGCACTCATTAAATAATAATCATGGGGAAAGGTCATTTTAATGAGCCCTCAGCTCCTGAAAGAACGTAGCTCTGCTGGGCTGAATGCAAAGCAAGAGCATCCCCAGTTGTTATCTAAGTTACATGGCAGAGCTGGATGGAGCCCAGCAAAAGCCTTTTAGTGTTTTACACTGCTCAGGGCTGTTAATTGAAAAATGGGCCTGGATAGTTTGGCTTTTGTTTTGGATTTTTTTTCTTTTCTGAGTTTTTTGATGTTAATTTCCTCCGTGCACCTGTTTGGTTTTTCTTCTTCCCTCCAAACCCAACCTCTAAAGAAAGACAATTTAAGCTAAAAAAAAAAAAAAAAAAGGAAATTATCAAACATGGCAGAAAGATGTTGATTTGGTTTGATGTGGCTCTGGGCTGGACCCACCAATGCATTTCAAAGAAAACCCAAAAGAGAAATATATGTATTAAAAAAAAATTAAAAATTGTTCTTTAGAGAACCCAAAAAGTTGTGGGGTTAGTGGATTTTGTGTAAGGCTGAGATTGCCACATTTCCATGAAGAGTCTGTGTTAACTTCCATTCTTCCCTTCCCTGTTCCTTCCTGCATCTTTTCTTTGTTTGTTTTGCTGCTGTTGGAAATTTTGAGGATATCAATCCCTTTTAGGTGCCAAGTTCTTGAGGGGGTTTTGGGTTTGCTTTTTGGTTTTGCTCCAGGTAAGCAGAGAGGTAACTTGTCTGTTTGTCTATTTCTCAAGTAACCTGTCTGCTTTATAAAAAAAAAAAAATTAAACTAAAAATCCCAGTTTTATGGGATAAAATCTGGGGAGGGGAAGGGATATGGGAGGAGGTTGGGGAATCTGGAACAAATGGGGAAATGCATTGTAAATCCCTGTGGGGTGTCATTTAATGGTGGGGAAACCAAAGATGCAAAACCCCCTGGGGTGGGAGGTGGGTACGAAGAGGGAGGCGGGAAGGGATTATTGGTTACAATTTGGGGTTTTTTTTTCCTACAAATGAATTTTTTTTTGGTTGTTTTTTTTTTTTGTCAGAAGCATTTCTTGAAGGGATATTTGGGTAATAGGGTTTCTAATGGCTTTCCCTGAATACTAAACCGATTAATAACCTCAGCTTTTCTAGAAGTGCTCGCTTTCTCCTTGCAGCTGCTTGACCAACCCTTTCACCCCTGCCCCTATCCATGATGCTTTGAATGTCTGTGTCGGTCTCTTGCATTTGCTCTCACGCTGCACTAAAGAAGCAAAGTGGTTGTAGGGCAGACACTTCTCAGCGAGGGTCACTAGCCATGAACCTGAACCTTGACCATTGTTATGTAGGTAGGCAAAATAACTTTTCTTTATGTCATCTGTCAGCCTCAGACGTTTCGCTGTTGCCTCCATGAATAATGACACGTAGCTCTTTGCATTCTCTTGGTTATTTTAATTTTGAAGATGATCCCTGTCCGCTTTCGACTTTGCTCTGTCCGTGAGGAGTCTCACGTGGAAGGTTTGCACACCTGTGTGTGTGTGTTTGAGGACTCCAGAAATGCTTTGCTGCTTGCAGAACTTCTTTTGGAAGAACCCCTTAGCCCAGCCAGGGGAAGGATTTGCAGATGTGGGGCCAAGATGCAAACCTTAAAGATTTCTGGCTCCTGGTGCAGAAATGTCCCCGTGTCAGGGATTTTGCCTGGCCCTGCCCCTGCAGTCTCTGTGTCAGAGGTGGGATTAGCTGCAGGAAGATCATCTGCTTTGAGATAGATGAGGGGGAGACCTGCTGCTTTCTTACAGACCAAACATCACCTTGCATTCTGATAAGAGGCAAAGCTTGTGGTTTTTAATCCAGTGACCTTGGAGAGGAAACTGCTAATGTGGGCTAAAGCCCACCAGGATAGGTGATTCCTTGAGCTTTCTGAAACCAAAGACCCATAAGTCCTCCTCCTCCATACTCTGTTTTCCTTAAGAATTTAGTACCCTCTTCTCTGTTCTCATTTTCCTGACTTGGAGGATAATTTTACCCCAGTTAAAAAAAAAAGGCCGTGAGAGATCACCAGTTCCCTACACATTCCCATGTGATCATTACAATATTTTAAATTTTTTCATAAGCACTTCTGGAGTCAACAGCACAGCACATATGGGGGGTAAAAAACCTTCCAATGATGAGAATTGGCTTATTTGGAAAAAAAAAAAAAGATACAGTCTTAAATTGGACACTCAAAAATAAGTAACCTCCAGAATTTGGACAGATCCCAGAAATCAGATGTTAATGACCCAGTAGCTGTCTAAAGTCTGCCTGTACTTAGCCTGCTTTGTATGTTGTAGGCCTGCTTGGTGTTATGAGAAAATCATGCTATTTATTTTTACAATGTGAAATGACTGTTTTAAGTGTGTGTTTTTACTCCCTCCCTTCCCCAACCTTTCCTCTTCACACCCCCATCAACCTGTCTTGTTACATACATCAGTCTCTAAAAACCAAATTGCTTAACCAATTTCTGTTCATCATTAACAAATCTTCATTTACTGCTCTCCTACAGTAAAATACCATGGCAGCTTAGCTGTTAAAAGCAATGAGAAAACTTAGTATTTTTTACTGGGTTTGGGTTTTAATTCAGTGCAGGTAGAAATTGAAATAATCTTTGGCTCCAGTTTATCTGGCATCAGTAGCATTTAAATATGAATGTATTGTTTGTTTTGGCTGTGGAGTTGTATGTACACGTGTGGTTGTGTGTGTGGGTATATACACACATATACATGCTCTTAAAAATGTCAATTAGAAAAGATATTTTTAACTTTGAGCATTTTCCCCTTACCCTCTCTCAGTGTTAACAGAATTACCATTGAAGGAAAAACTTATTTTTGTTCTAAATGCCTTTTTCCCTGTTGCTAGCTAAAAATCACCTTTTCAGGACATAAAAAAAACTCTTGAGGCTTCAGTTGTGTAAAGTCATCTGTGCTTGGTTAATTTTAAACCCACACATAGTTTGGGTACAGTAGGAATAAAACTCCTGCTTCCCATTAAATACAGGCACCAATCTCTCCAAGGAGCTGTGCAGATGGACAGAGAGCACCAGCAGCTTACTTGCCACCATGGCCAGAAGTTTGGGGATTTAGTTTAGAAGCATGTGGGCTTGGAGCAGAGTCCCAGATGTCTTCTTTTGGCTTCATTTGTTACTTTTTGTCCCTTGGAAAATCAGAAAGAAGAGGAGCAGGGATTATGTTGTGCATGTGGAGTGGGGTTAGCAAGATCTATCCTTGCCATGAGAGGTGGAGGAGGATAGATCTGTGCTGTGAATGTGTTAAAATGGGGCTATTTTCAGGCTGGAAATTGTATCTCCTGCAGATAAAAATACAAGTGTTGTGGTAAAAATGCTGACAAGGGACTGTCTTCAGTTGTCTTTCTGTAGTATGAGCAGGAGGTTGGAATAACCACCAGGCACCTCATTTATTGGATATTTTCTGTAGCCACTGCCATCCTGGCTTTTAAATCTGTTTTACCTGAGTGCCTCTGAAATCCTGGAGCTGCTGGGCACCTTTTTGCCCTTGCAGGTGCAGTGCTGGACAGTCGAGGTGGCTGAGCCAGTGGGGCTGGACTGGCCATGGAGGGATTTTCCTGCAAACTTTCCCCTTTGTCCCCCCTATTTTCCTCCCCAGCTGCTCACTTAGCCAGCTCTCAGATCTGGCTGGTTGATTTTTTCATATTTTTCCCGTTTTAGCTGAAAATTGCTGAGTTTCAGAGCTAGGTGGGATGTATGGAGAAGGTCTCACTACCCCACAGGGTGTCACTGAACTCGGGCATGGTTTTGCTGCTTTTCAGGCAGGTGGTTTTCATGTCTCAGAATAAAGTTCATCTGGATTTGTTTTCTTTTTGGCAAAACGTGATATAAAAACAGCAGTTGTGCCCTGTTTTCTGGTAGGGGAAGGAATCTGATCCAAATTTGCTGTGGATTTTTTTTTTTTCATGTGGTTTTTATGCAAGGAGTGAACAGGGCTGTGGATTTCTTGGTATTGACTGCAGGACTGTAGTAGCATTTTTATATCACAAGGAACCAGTCTAAAGCAGCTGAAATGGGGAAGGGATTTCTATGCAGTTAAAAATTAGTATTCTGTGACTATCAGATGTGTGCTACAGAGATAAACCATCCATGTTAAACAGAAAAAGCTGCCAGTTACCTCAGTTGATAAAATACAAGGATGAGAACATTGTTTTCTGATATTCCTGTTCTTTCAAACATCATGGAAAAATAACACTTGCGTTATTGTTTTTTTTTTTTCTGAGCAACCAAGTGTTGAGGACGTTTTTATCTATCCCAGAGGGCATATGTGAAAAGAAAAGGATTTTCATGTTCATTCCAGCTCATTTTGAAGGGATCTGGTTTCTCATTTGGCTGGATTTCAGACACAGGGATAGTCACTGGTAGGAGCTGGGGAGTGGGCTCAGAACAGGGCTCCTGCTAGTGGTGGAAATTTTCCAGCAGCCTCAATGATCCTACTTAAGCCCTCAATTTCAAGAGAAATGAAATATCTTTTCCAGACCCACTTTTCACAGTTATATATATATATTTTTATAGATCTTTGTGCTCATATATGTGTGTGTATAAGTGTGTGTGTGGTATATGTGCATTTGTGAAGTGGCTTGCTCACCAGCACTCACAGGATGAGATGCTGTTAAAATTAATTGCCTCTGAGCTGCTGACAGACTCTTGGGAAGTGCTGTAGGGAGGGAGAGGTGCCACTTTCGGAGCATCTACCCCCAAAATACCTGCTGTATACACACCCTAGAGGAAACCCTCAGCCCACTGCTCTGCAGGTGTCAGCCAAGGCAGGCAGTGAGGCTGATTTCTTTGCCAGAATTAGATTTTGGCTGTGGGCAGCTCTTGCTGCCTGTGCTGAGCTGGGCTTCCCTATCCTGAGCTGTAGAGAGGAAGATGAAAGGCACGGAGAGTTCTGAGGCAGAGGGTTTAAACACTACTCCTTGTCTCCAACACTACCTACACTTTCCTCCCTTATGCATTCCAAATCCATTGCTTTCAAATTATATTTTCTCTCCCCTCCCACTTTGCATTTTTGCTTCCTGCCCCTTTTCCTCCCTATGTCCCCGTTGCCTCCCGCCATGGCACAGGCTGCTCTCTGGTATTCCCCTTCCATGCTGATCTCTGGTTCTGATTACACTAATGGATTTTGTTGTGGAGGAAGTGCTGGTGGGCGGGAGGGGAATCCCACAGCTCTCAGGTTGGGATTTTCAAAGGAATTAAGCTTTTAATTCCTCCTGAAAGCTGTAGGGAAGGAGTGCCTGGCATCCTTTTCAAATCTGCCAACACCCTGCTCTTCCCTCCCATGCCCTGAGTGGGTCGTCTTTGCCTTACCCTGATTGCTGTGTCCTTCCAGGGTGCTGGCAGGCAGGGTGACACCGGCTCTGTGGCTGCAAGGACACGTGTGTGTCCGTGGCCCAGTGCTGGGTGGCTCAGTGTCACTTGGGCAGGCACAGAGCAGCAGGAGATTGCGGTTCGGGTTGGGAATGTGGCTGCTGCACAACTCCGTGTGATCTCTAACGGGCTCCCTGTTTTCTGCGTGCCAGATTCCAGCTCAGAGGAGGAAGAGGACGATGACGAGGAGGAAGAGGAGGAAGCAGAGGACTATGGCACGGATGGCACAGACAGGCTGTCGTCACCTGCCCTGGATGAGAGTGGCCTGGGCCTTCTGGCCAGGTTTGCTGCCAGTGCCATGCCCAGCCCCATTGTTCCCCCTCCGCTTTCCATCATCCAGCTGGAGGCCAAGCAGAAGGCGAAGAAGAAGGAGGAGCGGCAGAGCCTGATGGGTGAGTTCTGTGGGGTGGTGCTCTAGGGGCAAGGTGGAAGGTTTGGGAGGTCCCAGCTGTGCTGCAAGAGAGCAAGTTGTGTACCCAGACACTGAGCTGTCCTTTCTTTGCTTTGGCTGCTTGGTCCTGATGGTGAAGGTGGAGAAAGTGACCTGATAGGGAAAGAAAAACCAGTCATGGACATGCAGGTTAGCAGCTGCAGCCGTGGCTTCCCTAGGGACAGCTGTGGCTTTGTCAAAGTTTCCTCTCTTCCTACTTGGCAAATTCTCAACAAGACATGTTGTAAAGGCAAGCAGTGGGACAGTGCATCCCCTTGGACAGAGTGCAGAAGGCAGTGAAGTGCTGTAAAATTTTAGGGAAGGAAGCATGTGCTAAATGCAGCTGATTTTGGATACACAAGGGAAGCAGAGACACCCAGGCAGAAGAAAAGCTCTTTCAATCAGCCCATCCCATCAGCTTCCTTATAGAAACCAGCCAGGGATATTTGAAACAAGCATTCCTTCCTCTGCTCATATGTTTGCAGTGCCAGAATCTGGGTTTCTGCCCTGTCTCTGTCTCAGTTGAAATGTGTTGGGAGTTTAATTTCTTCCCTTCCCCATGCCCGCTGCACAAGTGCCCATTGGTGACATTGTTCCTGGTCAGACAGATCTATATGGCTTCCATTTATAAATTCTCTATTAATATTTATTAAGTGATAATGGAATTTATAGCATGCTTCAGAATGGAAAATGATGTCCTCCTCGGGAGCCTGGCTTGTTTTAGCACTGTTTCCATGCTATATTAGGCTTTTGCCAACTTGTTCCAACAGCCTCTGTTAAGAATTTACTGTCTTGTAACCTGCCCTCCTTGAAACTGGAAGCATCTAGAAATTACCTCATGCAGTAGTGAGAGAGGAGAAGGAGTGTTTTAATTTCCAATGTGTTTTTTATTTTGAGCCTTGCCAGCTTTGTTTTTGACATGCTGGCTCCTTTTCTCTTCATGCTGGGGCTGTCTCAGGGGAAGAGGGTTGGGTAGAAGATGAGAGCAGTTTCCTGCAGATTGAATTTACCCAGGAAAATGAGTGTATTTGAGAGAAGGACCAAGAGAAGATGTTCTCCTTGCTTGTGACATGTGCCTTTCTGTTTTCCCATGTGAATGCTGTTTGCCTACCTCCTGCCTGTGTTGCTGGGTGTGTCGGTGCTGCCTCAGTTTCTCTTCTACCCCTGGAAACATGACCTTGCTTTGCTTTGCTTTCCTTTATCAGGTTCAGGGGAACACACTGAAGGTGGGGAACATCTTGGCATTACTACAGTATTTCAGGCCCCTGGGTACTGCTGTGCCCGTGGTGCTGAGCAGAGGCCAATGTGAGGGGAATTCCATTTGCCACAGACAAAAGATCATTTACCTCTCTTGACTTTAAGGCGACTGCTTGAGCCAATAAAAAGATCTGTGGTGTCTGTTGGCCAATGGGAAAAAATAAGCTTGAAATATGGGTTTCTTCCATTTGTTAAAAGACATTGTTCTCCTGAAACAAAGGTGAAACTGGAGAGGGCTCCCACCAGGAGGGAAGGAGGGATGGGCTTGTGGGGTTTATGCTTGGTTTCAGTTGAGCAGCTCCTTTTTGAGGAGGGGCACGTTAAAGTATCTTTTCTCTTCCGAGCCTTCCTACAGGCTTTTGCTTGTGGGAGAAGGGAGAAAATGGAGGCAGGGAACACACTGAGCCCCACTGCCTGAATGGTTGGGCTCTGGTTTGGAGCAGGGCATGCTTATTTCCAGGGAATTTCCACATTGTTTTGTGGGTGAGAAGTGGGAGATCTGAGGGATGTGAGGATTGGAAAAAGGAACAAGCAAGAACTCTATATTGAACAGGCAGAGCATCTCCCATGGAGCCCAGAAGTTCCCAGCAGGATGTGTCCTCTCCTGGGACCAGCCAGGCTTTGACTGATGGTTGAATCCTTTGCACCTAGGGACAGAGTTCGAGTACACCGACTCGGAGAGCGAGATCAAGATCAGGAAGAAGTCTCCCTCAGGGCTGCTGCGCGGAAAGAAGGGGCCGCTGGAGTCCAGCAGCGTCCCGCCGAGCCAGGCCCCCAGCAGCCTCGACTCCGCAGCCGGGAGCGCTGACAAGGCCAAGCTGGGCTCTGAGAAAGGCCGCAAGCTGAAGAAATTTAAATCCCCCAAGGACTTGAGCTTCGAGTTCGGGCTGGAGGCCAGCGATGATGACCTGTGGAACCGCCGCCGCAGCGAGCGGATCTTCCTGCACGACGCCACCACGTCCTCGGCCGTGCTGACATCCTCGGCGCCTGCCAGCTCCACCCCTGTCTCCAAACCACGCTGTGGCAAGGGGGCCCCCATGAGCCCCAAAAAGGAGGGCAACAAGGGGAAGGAGAGGAAGGAGCTAAGCAAGGTGAGGAATGTGTTGGCCGGATTGGTGTTGGGACATTTGGCAGCTGAGGGTGAGGGTGAGGGGTGGGCAATTAACTCCACTAAGGCAGAGGAGAGTTGGGTCCTGTCCTCAGTGGTTGTTTGGCTGCCCCTTGTCACCCCTGTCAGCCCCATGTACACCTGGAGGCTCTGTCAGACTTGGGTCTGACTTGCAGGGAGTGAAAACCTGTTGTGTTTAAATGGGGCTGGTTACTTCTGTCGCCCTCCATGTCCCAAATCCATTCTGCTTGGGTGGCCTGAGTCAACGATCCTGCATTAAAACAGATCCTGTGGAATCTCTCTCCCTCTCTTTGCATGAGCTTGTCCTCTTGCTGATTTGTGGCTCCCAGACTGGCCTTTAAGGCTGTTCACTTTTTATATGGTTACTTTGGAGGTCTGTCGCTGGCTGGGTGTGACAGTGATCTCTGGGTTACTGGCTTTTCATCTCGGCTGAATGCTTGGCTCCCTCTGGCCCCAGTTCAGTTCATGGCAGTGTTATGGAGGAACACTGATGAGGAGAGTAGACAAGTTAGTTGTGACATGAGGCCAACTGGGATCTTCTTGGAGCTCTTTGGAGGAAGATTTGATGGGCAGGAGTTGCTCTCCAGGGTAATGAAAAGCTCTTCCCAAAATGTGTGAAGCCGGAAAGCAGAGCTGGGAGATACAGAATGTGATGTGGGCAGTGAACTGCTGGCTGAATCTATGCATAGCCTGCCTTGCACCCCCTTTTCCCTTTCCTTGGACCCAGATCTTCACCAGTCTTCTCTTTACTGATGGAAGTGTTCTGTTTGGTTTTCTCTAGCAGCGGAAGAAGGCTAAAGAAACACCCTGCTGCTCCTCCTCCTCATCCATGTCTCCTCCTGGCATCCCCAGCTCTCCCTCTGATGTTCGGGTCAGCCTGGCAAGTGCCCTGGGCTCCACCAAGAAGAGCAAAGCTAAGGTGAAAGCCAAGGAAGTGAAAAAAGAGGTGAGGAGCTGGTTCTGGTGTGGCTGGACTGGAGGGTGGCTGGCAGAGACCTGCTGTATCCTGGACTATTGCAGTGCAAGGGAGGGAAAACAGAGGTGCAGATTTTGCTGGGTGTGTTACAGGCAAAGTGCTGGTTTGAGAAGCCTAAAATCCAAGGAAGACTCTCAGGTAGTGCCTGCTGCTACCATCTGGTGTTCATTTGCCTTCATCCTGCAAATCAGCAAGCAGGCAGGATTTTCTCTAAGGCTGCCACGGGGTGGATGGAGAGCTTGCATGGACAGCAAGGACCAAGGAGGTGGTGCCTTGCCAGGCACTGTGTCACAGGTGGTTTCTGCTCCTCTGCTGTAGCCTGTCATCTCTCATAACACACATTGCTGTTTCTTCTCATGTGATTTCTGAGTGTGATGCTTATGGGTCCGTATGTAACAGCAAGGAAGAGATCTTGGAGATAGGAGGAGAAATAGGAACAGTGTCTGGTGCCTGTTCAGTGAAGGCAGAGTCTCAGGAACTCTGGTGAATGCAGAGCAAAACTACAACTTCACAGCATCTCTCCCAACCTCCAAGAGTGAGGATGTGGGGAATAGCTTCTGGTCAACTGCTGGTGATGCTTGGGGATAAAGGCAGCAAAAAGTTTGGGTACAGCCACTTAACTGAGATGAACATTCCCGAGGATGGAGACAGGTTTGTCCCGATATCCTCAGGTTGTTTGTTGCTGGAGGAAGGTGAGATGGGATCAGATGTTGCCTGTGGTGATTCAGCTGATGTGCTGCTTGCTGTCCTGCAGAACCGAGGGAAAGGAGGAGCTGTCAGCAAGCTCATGGAGAGCATGGCAGCAGAGGAGGATTTTGAACCCAACCAGGACAGCAGCTTCTCAGAAGATGAGAACATCCCACTGAGCATGCTGGTTGAGCGGCCACCCACACCAGGTGAGGGCAGGATTTTACAGGTAGAAGAGCTGGGCAGGTTTCCCAAAGCTGCTCAGAGAACAACTGTGCTGCTTTCACACATTTCTTATCCAAAGCCATGAGTCCTTGGGGTGGAGATACCACTTTTTCAGTCAATTCAATAAAAACTAGGCCTGTTCAGCATGGCTCACTGTGACATCTAGTTGAAGCCCAGTCTCTGAGTTGCCCTATTTTCATTTACTGTTATGTTATTACTACCAAGAGGGGGGACTTATTATTTATCACTATTAATTTTTATTACTAAGAACTGGCCAGACAGAGAGAGCCCTTTCTACAAAGGACTTACTGGCCTTTTCCTGGGAGACAGTGGTGCTGGGAATATGAAGTTTCCTTCTCCCCTCACTGTCCCTTTCCCATGTGTGGTGCTCTCTAATCCTCATCTTGCTCCAACACCTCACAGCTCCTCGCTCCTGCATCATTGACAAGGATGAACTGAAAGATGGCCTACGTGTCCTCATCCCCATGGATGACAAGCTGCTCTATGCTGGGCATGTCAAGACAGTGCATTCACCAGACATGTGAGTTGAGGAGCTGCTGTATCCACCTGGGACCTGCTGGAGAATGGGGACACAGCTGCTGCACAGATCAGTTTGGGGGTTGTGTAGAGCTGGCTGCCCAGAGACTGGCATAGTTTGGCAGGGAGGGAACAGGAGTTCACTCTGGTTTATCAGTACTGAGGGAAATCCAATTACCTCTCATTAAGTGCTCTCACATCCTCAGAGGGAGGATGTTACCTGGTCAGGGTAGTGTCTCCCTCCCATGTGCTGTGTCTGACGGAGCCTTTGTGTTTCAGATACCGAGTGGTGGTGGAAGGCGAGAGGGGAAACCGTCCCCACATTTACTGCCTGGAGCAGCTCCTGCAGGAAGCGGTATGTGAGGCCAAGGCTGCCTGTCCTCGGTGCCCATGCCCTGTTCTGGGCTGGGGAGGGCTAGCTGGAAGCTCTCTCCTCCCCCAGCTGCAGGGATGCCCTGGTCCTGCCCCCATGGTCCATGTGGGCAGACCTCCCCTTGGAGTGCTCGCTACCCCATGGCCAAGCTCCCCCACTGGCAGCAGGCACTAGTCCTGTGTCCAGCAGGGATTGTCCTTCACAGAGCCCTGTGAGCAGACAGGAGGCCACTTCCCAGCAGGGAAACTGCCCCTTGCCTTCTCCAGAGCTGCTTTGCTCCGTGCCAGGTGTGGTGTGATGGTCTGTGCTGGAGCCAGGGTGCTCAGTAATTGCCTCCCTCTTGCCCTGAGCAGATCATCGATGTGAAACCCCCTTCAGTGCGGTTCCTGCCCGAGGGCACGAGGATTGCAGCCTACTGGAGCCAGCAGTACCGCTGCCTCTACCCAGGGACAGTTGTCCGAGGTAAGGCCACCGTGGCTGCTCTGTGCTGTGAACCTGGGATGTCTCAGCCCTGCATGTTCCAAGGGATGTCAGACTTGCAGCCCTGAGCTCTGCTGTGAGTGTCCTGGAGGTCAGAGCTGTTCTCTCCTCCAGGTCACATGCCCCTCTCATTAATGATGCAGATTTAGTAACATCCTGCATTTAGTAACATGAAGGATATCTGAGCAATTTAGGAGCTTAAATATACCAAACACATTTAATGCATTTTAGAAAGTCAGAGTTTATTTCAGGCATCAATTATTTCTGAGGCTGTGGAGGTTTCTAAATCACCTGGACACGAACAACTTTGCTCTGACATATAACTCCCCAATCTGGTCCTATTAAATAGCTGGTGAACAGCTCTGGACAATTCTGCCATGGATGATCTTGGTTTTGGGCTCTTGGTCACACCACATGTGTAAAAGTGAATAATTACTTATGATTTATAAACCAGTAATGCTGATTTAGAAGAGAGGGTGAGAACACAGCTTATTTGTCTTGGAGAAAGTGACAAGCAGCAGTTTATGATGGCTCAGAGTAGTTACAAAATGCAGGTTAAAAAAAAAGATATTTCAGTGGAATGAGAGAAGTGAATTTCTGCAAGAATAGAGGGAAATAGTGGAGATGGGTGGGAAGTCAAGCTGGAGTGGCTGTTACATTCTGGACCAGTGCTGCTGATGGGGAATTTCACACTGAGTGGGCTGGTTTAGTATTATCAGGGACTTTCCATTGCAGAGTGAGCCTTCTGTGCCCTCCCTGCACAGCCTAGGAAACGTGAAGTGGGATGCTTTGCAGCTGGTGCAGCACCTCTGTCTTTCCCCATGTCCTCACTTCCCTTACAAGGGATTTGTACTCTGATGTTTGTTCCTAATCTCATCTTCTGCTCCCCCATCCCACAGGAACCCTGGATCTGGAGGAAGACGGTGATCTCATCACAGTAGAGTTCGATGACGGGGACACGGGACGCATCCCACTGTCTCACATTCGGCTTCTCCCACCTGACTACAAGATCCAGTGTGAGTCTTGCTGTTCAGTTTTTTGCAAGACACTTCTCACTCTGAAATATATGGAGTTTCAGGCTGCTTTTCCTCAGATTTTGAGACAAGTTCACAGACTTTCAGTCACAAAGATTTCACCATCAATTATAGCCACACAGAGGTGTGGTGGGATATCACTCATAAGGAAAAAGGCCCAGTCCCTATTGTAGATTTGGTTGGGATACTTCCCCTATATCACATCTCTGTTTTATATGTTACTTGACTGCATTTGAATATCTCTTTGACCTGTTCCAGGTGCTGAGCCTTCCCCTGCCCTTTTGGTGCCTAGCACCAAGCGTCGTAGCCGTAAATCCAGCAAAGACACTGGAGAAGGAAAAGAGGGAGCTGCACTGGGGTCAGAGGAGCCTGTGTCAAAGGGCAAAGGGCGAGGGAGAAAGCCAAGTGTCAAGGCAAAAGCTGGTAAGTTGCCACCACTGCCAAGCCTGGAGTTGAGGGAATCCTTGCACAGTTCCCCACTGTTGATTGGAGCAGGATTTAGATGAGGATGGATGCAGTGCTTTAATGCAGAGCACACATGCATCATCTTGCTCTGCTGTGGCTACAGTTTGCAGGAGGCTGGCTCAGAAACTGGCCTCTGCTGTGCCAGCCTCCTTCTGTCAGTCAGGGACGTGGAGCAGAGTCCCTGAGCATCTCTGCAGCCATCAATGGGGCCAGAGGTGCAGGAGATTTGTATTTTGGTTCTCCTGAAGTTGAAGCAGCACCCCTGGGCATTGTCCACCACGACTCACAAGTGCTGGCACCAGGCCAGACCGTTCAGTGAGCAGTGAGGACACCCCCTGTGTCCCTTTGGAGGTACCTGAGCAGGCAGGAACAAGCCATGCTTGGCCAGAGACCAGTCAGTATTGAAGTCTGGTTCTGTCTGAGCTAATAAAGCCCATCTGGAGGGATAACCCTGTGCCTTTGTGCTTCCTTCCTTCTGCAGAAGAGGCTGCCTTGCCTGAAGAGAAGGATCAGGTGGAGTCTTCACCTGTTACCTCCTCAGTCCCAGAGAAGCCGACCTGCTTGGGCAAGCCAAGCATGAAGGGGTCACGAAAATCGCAGCCACTGCCAGCTGGAGGCTCTCCTGCTCCCACAGAGGAGAAGAGGTCGAAAGCCAGCAAAATGAAGATCTCCACCAAGCTGCACAGCCCCCCACAACCCTCTTACCAGCCTGCCGTGTTCGGCAGCATCCTCGGCACGGAGCCCTACAGCGACCTCCCGGGAACGCTGGCGGCCTTTGGCTCCAGCGATGCTTCCATGTCCAAAGCCAAGGCCAAGAAGGGGCGGCCCACGGAAGAGACACAGGAGTTTGGAACCATGGTCAAGGCTCAGAGGAAGCATGACAATGAAATCCTGATCAAGCTGGACCACGAGGGTGTGATGTCTCCAAAGACAAAGAAGATGAAGGAGGCGATGCGGATGCTGGAGGACTCAAACCTGGCCAGTCGCAGAGATGGGAAGAGTCTCTTGGGGCTGGGCTATTCTGCTGCAGTGAGTGTGGAGGGCAAGCAGAAATCTTCCCGAGCCAAGGTGGCTGAGGGAGACCCTTCCCCTGCCAGCTTTGGAGGAAAGTTTGATGCCTCAGCAGAGAGCCTTGCTGCTTCGAAGGACCAGGAAGAAAAGGCAGCAGCTCCAGCAGCTGTGGAGGAGTCTGAGAGCAACAGCAGTGACAGCAGCTCAGAGTCAGAGGGAGAAGAGGAGGCTGAAAAGAACCAAGGGGAAGCCCAGGACAGCAGCTCAGCCAGCTCAAGAGCATCCACCCCTCTCTCTTCCTCCAACTCCTCCTCCTCTTCCTCTTCTAGCAGCAGCTCCTCTTCATCTTCATCTTCCTCCTCTTCTTCCACCTCATCAACCTCTTCTTCATCAAGCTCCAGCTCTTCTTCCTCCTCTACTACGGACGAAGATTCCTCCTGTAGCTCTGATGATGAAGTAGCTGAGGCCCAGCCGAGTTCCTCAGTTCAGCAAACCCTCCCACCCAAGCAAACCAAGCAGGCAGGGAAATCCCGGGCGTCCTCCCACCCGCAGAGCCAGAAGCAGCCGGCGCAGCAGCCGGCGCAGCAGCCGGCACCGCCGCAGAGCGGCAACAAGAGCCGGCCCAAGAAGCGCGAGGGCATCCACCTGCCCACCACCAAGGAGCTGGCCAAGCGCCAGCGCCTGCCCTCCGTGGAGAACAGGCCCAAGATCGCGGCCTTCCTCCCGGCACGGCAGCTGTGGAAGTGGTTCGGGAAGCCCACACAGGTAAATGCTCCATGGTGCTCGGCACTTGGCACTGGAGTTTGCCTTGTGCTGCCTGTTCCCCTTTTCCTGGTGTGGTGTGCCAAGTGTCGAGTTTGCAGGGAGGTTGGAGTTGGCTTTCACTGTGTTGGGGAGGCCATCCTTCATGGTGTATCTCCCTACTCCATTTCCTGTGGGAATACTGTGGCTCTGCCAACAGCAAAGGGGATGCATCTGGGACAGGGTAAACAGTGGTGTGTAGGGAAAACATGAGTGATCCCTGGCTGACCACTTGCATGGTCCTCTCTTGGCAGAGACGAGGGATGAAAGGGAAGGCCAGGAAGCTTTTCTACAAGGCCATCGTGCGGGGCAAGGAGATCATCCGCATCGGAGACTGCGCGGTTTTCCTCTCCGCCGGCCGCCCCAACCTGCCCTACATTGGCCGCATCCAGAGCATGTGGGAATCCTGGGGCAACAACATGGTGGTCCGAGTCAAATGGTTTTACCACCCAGAAGAAACCAACCCTGGGAAGAAACTCAATGAAGGCAAGGTAGGCTGGTTTCCTTTGCGGGGAGGGCTGCAAAGCTCCTTGCTCCTTTTGTTTCCAGTGATGAGAACACCTAAGGTCCAGTTTGTTACTGATACCCTAAAGGGGCCCTCCTTTCATCTTGTGGGGGCTGCCTAAGATGTGGGCATGCTCAGTGTTGACCCCTTGAACAAGAGAGGGATGGGTTTCTTTGTACTAGAAAATAAAGACTTTTGTGTTGATCCAAAAAGAGTGTCAAGAGCCAGATCAAGTCCTTAAAGTGTAAGAATGATGAGCCTGGTGCTCAGAAACACTGAATTTTGCACAAATGTGCAGCTGGTTTACAGCAGGATTCATTCCCAGTGACCATGGGCAGGGGTTGAAGTTCCAACAGCAGGAGGTGATGCCATGGAAAAACAATGAAGTCACCAAGTTTTCATTTCTGTTTCCTCTTTTCTTCTTGGGCACAGCGCTGGGATCAGAAATCGGGCAGGAGTCTGTCCACAGCTTTGCAGGCATCCAACCAGAGGAAGGACTTTATGGAGGTTGGTGAGACTGGGGGAAGGCTGGGAGGGAATGCTGCATACCCTGTAATGAGTAAATACTGCTGGGAAATGCCCCCCAGACTTCTCTGGTTCTTTTTTTTTTGCCTCAGCTGCCAAGTCTGCAGTGCCCAGGACTTGGGATGGATATTTCTGGGAGGTGTAGGTGTGGGGAGGAACAGGGAGCTGGTATCCAGTACCCGTCTTTGTGTTTGCATCCTTGGAGTGAGGATGACAAACTCCTGGCCTCCATATTCCCCTGTGTGCTTGGCAGCTGCAGCATTTCCATCAGTGGGAGCTGAATAAAAGCCAGGGCTCACGTTCAGTGGGCTGGAGGAATTTTCTAGGCTGTCCATGGGCCTGTGCAGACTCCCAGTGTCCTTCCCCTGGGCTGGCTGTTGGAATGAGTGAGATGTTCTTGAGTTTGAGCCCTCTCCCATTATGATGAGTGTTTTTCCTACTTATTGAAGATGATGCTGTAAATGCTGTGACATCTAATGGCTCCTTTTCTTCCCACTTCCTTCCTTCTGTTCCTGTTGTGCAGAGAGCCCTCTACCAGTCCTCTCACGTGGATGAAAACGATGTCCAGACCATCTCACACAAGTGTCTTGTTGTTGGTCTGGATCAATATGAGCAGATGCTAAAGACGAAGAAATACCAAGACAGTGAGGACCTCTACTACCTTGCAGGGACCTACGAGCCCACCACGGGCATGATCTTCAACACTGACGGGGTCCCTGTCATCTGCTGACCGCCCAGGGGACACATGCCAGCCCCTGGGAAGGGATGGGACAAACCTGAGGACGTGCCTGTTCAGACGACATGATTGTTTCTTTCAATGCTCATTTCTGTGTCACACTACAGACAGGAGAGCGCGAGAGACGCGAGGAGGAAGGAGAGGGCTGAAGAAAGGGGTTGGGGAAGCAGTTACAGGACTCGAGGAAGATGCCATTGGGGATGGTGGTGGTGCTTGAACCCCAATGCTCTTCTAGAAGTGGCTTTAAGTAAGGTGACACTTGACCAACTTCTCCCTTCCTCCTTTTGGTCCAGGAAAGCACATGGGTCTCGTGATCATTTCACCAGCGGGCCCCCCCGGCAGGAGGGATCCCTTTTGTGTCATTTTTCCCCATCAGTAACTTGGAAGCCGCCCGCATGTGGAAGGACCCTCTTGCCTTCCGCGTGCGCTCCTCTCCGTCCTTATATTCCCTTTCCTGCTTAGTTTCGCATGACCCTTTATAGGAAGGACAGGGTGAAAGAGAAAGGAGATGAGTCTCTCTCAGTGCCTCCTCTCGATCCTCTCCGCGCCTTTTTGCCGTTCCCTTTCCCTGGAGGCCCCTCTGGCAGCGTGTGGAGCACAACAGGGCAAGGCTGGCCCCAGCACAGAGATGGAGAAGAGAATCCTCCAGGCTGGGAGGAGCCAGGTGGAAGAGGAGCCAACATCCAGTCTGGGACGCTGCCTTGAACAAACAGTCTGAACCCTCTGCAGCTCTGCGCCCCTTCTGCCCTGCAGAGGGGCTGGAGGAGGCCAAGGGGGTGACATGTGGCAAGACCTCGTCTTGGAGCATGCACTGAAGGGGCAGGAGACAACTGGGAAAAGCTGCTGCTCGGTGCTTGGAGGAGAGAAGATCCAAGCCATTGGATTCCAGCATCCCTCGCCCAGCTTTACCCGCCATGCCTTGCCCGAGCTGAGACGTGGAGCTGGTGGGAAGCCTTTGCCCATCATTTGAAGGGAATGGGGACTGTGTGAACCCGGCTGTGCCTGCCTGCAGCGTTCCCACGGCCACAGCCCCGCTGCTACCACGGGCTCAGGGACGGCACCGTTGGCTTCCTCCATCCACAGAGGAGCTGAGCTCCCCCTGGGCACACGCCAGCCACTGCTGCTCCAGGGTTCCACTGGCAAGAGGGAACCCCAGAGGAGAACCTGAGGGGAACAACGCACCATCCTTGCACTTAAAACAAAACTCCAAGAGACGCACTGATCTTTGCAACTCCCGACTCGCACTACGGATTGCCGGGACGCGGAGCGGGCCCGGCTCGGCCCAGGCTCCGCTGGGGAGACGCTTAAGCCAAGGACAGATTGGAAACTCTCCACCCCAGAGACTGGAGGCCGGGGCTCAGGGGAGAGGGACAGCCCCGCAGAGTTACCCCTCGTCCTTTAAACAAACCACATGGTGCTGAGCTCGTACCATCTCCACCCCGGGCCACCGGCACCTCGGCACGGCGGACAGTGGCGGTTCTAGCCTGTACAGTTTTAATGTACCAAAAGACTCTTTAGCCCTCCTGTATTATAAGTCTTTAAATGGATTCAACTTTTTAATTATAAATATAAATATAAATATATATATATAAATATAAACTTTTTAAAACTGTGAAAAAAATTATGAAATTATAAAAAACGAAAAAAGAAAAAAACCCACAACGGCAGAAATGAACACAGTCTGACGTTTAGAATATTATTTTTTATTTCCTGTTGGATTGTGATTGTAAATGATCTGGGAACAGGCACACCCCCCACGCTCAAAGTGTACTGTACTTCTAGAAGCAAATTGTGTGAGCATATTTTAAAGAGCGAGAGAGAGAGCGCGCGAGAGAGATTTTATGCTAATGTTAAATAGAAAGCACTTAAAACCCACTGCCTTCTATGGAACACAAGGATATTTCAGACAATCGAGAGGAAAGGAGAGCCAGGTTTTTGTCTTTTTGTTTTGTTTTGTTTATGTTTTGTTTAAAACAATTTTTTTGGCATTCTGTTTGTTGGAGAACTCCGTGTGATCTTTTTTCATAAAAAAAAAAAAATCTAATTGAAAAAAAGCAACCCAACGAAGCATCTTTCTTTGTCTCTCTTGTCCTGACCACAGGGTTTTTCTCCCTTGGTGGCAATGATGGCTTTTTGGCTCAGCCCCTGCCCTGGAGAAAGACACAACCCAGGTGCCTGGTGGCTTTTTGGGGAGAACCTGTCTGTGTGACGTGGTGGCAGCGATGGACAGGACGGGACACTGGAGCAGAGGTGTCTGCTGGACAGGGCCTGTGGGCTGGAGGTGTGAGTCCTCCCTCTGCCACCACGCTCAGGGCACCGTGTGTTGAGGATGAAACGCTGGATTTGCTCTTTTTGGTGTGAGCTGCACTTCATACAGGCAGGAGCTTGGCACTGCCAGACCCTCCCGTGCTGCGGGGGCCGGGTCGGGGCCAGGCCTGGCAATCTCTGGCTCCTTGGGCTCGATTCCCTGGGAGGTGGCACCCACCAGTTGGCACAGCAAGGTGCAGCTGGTCCCAAAATGTGGTGTTGGCAACTTCTCCCGATGTTCTCTGCTCCTCTTGGCCCGTTCCCTCTCCCATGTGCTGCCCACAGCAGTTTGCGGGCTGGCAGTGGTTTGGTGTAACCCGGTGACAAGTTCAACCCCCCCAGGTGACAAAGGGGGCCCTGAAGATGGGGAGCAGCACAAGGGGCACCCCAAGACCCAACAGGACAGGTAGCAGGGACCACCCTGTGTGTGTTTGCCAGCCCAGCCCATCACCAGCAGTCAAATGCCAGCAGTGCCAGTGGCACAGTTAAAGACCAGCCATCATTGCAAAGACATTTAATTATTTAATCAGCTTCACTTTACATCCTGTGCAATAAATCTTGAAGCTCAGCATGGCCTGTGGGTGGCACTGGCAGTGCTCTAGCCTTGGGACCCCCCTCTACCCCTTGTAATGGGGCAGATTCCCAGTGTGGGGTGGGGGGAGGCAAGACCCTGCTTCTCTTAGAGTTAGGGGAGGTAAAACAAGACACAATTAAAAAAAATCATTTTTACCCCAACCATCAGAAGTGAATTGGGACTTTACAGAGCGATTGGCATATTTAGGGAGGGACTGTGATTTCAAGCCATTCTTGATGAAAACCTGCAGCACCATCAATGGGAGTCAAGACCCACCTTCCAAAAGCCACGGGGAACTGAAGGAGCATTTCCCTCTTCTCTTGCTCCTCTTCTTCCTCACCAGCCCTCCATCACCCTCCTCCCCAGTGCTGGTCCTATTCCCTTTGGGATTTGGCAGTATTTTCTTCCTCCTGTCAATGGCTTGGTGCAAACAGAAGATCCCCAGCCTTCACTGGACAGCTGCACATTGCTGATGGGGAGACCCCCAAAAGCAACAAGAATGTCCCCTGGGGTGGGAGGAATGTCACCCCAAGCTGTGGCCCTGCACAGTGCCTGTCTGGGCAGCACAGGCCGTTCTGGGATGCCACGGCTGTGTGCCAACAGGATACCAGTCCTTGTCCATGCTGGGGTGGATTCTGGCTCCGGGCTCCCTCCTTCAGGAGGGACATGGGGCGCTGGGGACCGTGGTGGGCAGCAGGTCCCATCCTGTCCCCACTGCCCCACCCCAGGGCTCAGTACCCCGAGGTAAAGGAGCCGTTGGATGTTTCGGTGTAGAAACAGGTGCTGTGGGAGGTACTGGTGAGGCTGTAGGCAAAATAGGCCACGGCCGAGCCCAGCGTCAGGCCCGTCATGTAGGACACGGTCATGGTGTTCCCTGTGGGAAGGGACAGGGGCTGTCAGGGTGCTCTGGCCACCCCATGTTGGGTTCCCAGGGGGACTCGGTCCTACCTGCGAGCTCCCGCTGCTCCGGGCTCACTTTGCCTGCAGCCAGGATCATGGGGACGCTGCCGAAGTAGCCGTTGGTGATGCCCATGAGCAGGGAGAAGATGCAGGGCCAGGCGGGGTGGCCGAAGGTGGGCTGCCCGTTGGGGTAGACACACATGATGAAGAGGGGGATGAAGACCACACGGAGGCAGGAGTAGACGAGGAGGTGGGTCCCTCTCCAGTCGTAGGGCAGGGCAGCCAGGATCTGCAGCGAGGGGCAGAGACTCTGCTGGGGGGTGAGGAGGCTGGGGAGGGCCCTGTGGTGCCCAAAATGGGGCAATGAGGAGATGGTGTGGTGGAAAGACCAACTGCTGTGGGAACTCAACCTTGGCCGTGCTGGAGAGCACCAGCCTCACACTGGTTAGACTCTCACAGGTGGAGATGACCCTCGGTGGAGGACAGTGGCTTAGGGAGAGGACACAAAAGGAGGACAGACCCCACTGTGCTGGCTCTGGCCTCCCTCCTACCTTGCCAACGAAGTCAGAGAGGTTGAAGATGGCCATGATGAGGATGGGAAGCCATTCCCCCAGCGTGCAGTTGTGGATCTCCGACTCCAGCCCAGGAAAGAGGCACAGTGTGATGAAGTAGGTCATGGCGATGGAGAGCATGTAGGCCCAGATGAGGCGGGACACGACGTAGCGGTACAGCAGCATGTCTGGCAGGGACAGGCAGCACAGCTGAGACACAACTGCAGCCCCCTCCCCTTGCAGAGCCTGAGAGCCTTGTCTGACCCCCAGGGTGCCTTCTGAAGATGAGTTTGCCCCAAGGTTTTGGGCACATCATTAGGAAAGGGATCATAGAACCATAGAATGGTTTGGGATGAAATGGAACTTAAAGCTTATCCAATTCCAACCCCCAGCCATGGGCAGGGACACCTTCCACTATCCCAGGTTGATCCAAGCCCTGTCCAACCTGGCCTTGGACACTTCCAGGGATGGGGCAGTCACAGTTTATCTGGGCAACCTGTGTCAGGGTCTCCTCACCCTCACAGGGAAGAATTTCTTGATAATATCCCACCTAGTCCTGTCCTCTTGTCAGTTTGAAGCCATTTCACTTCGTCCTGCTACTCCACACCCTTTTCAAAAGCCCCTCTCCAGCTTTGGGAATGATCCTCCCCACAACTCTGGGTCACCAATCATTTCTCCCACCCCACAAAATGCAGCAAACCCACCCCACAGGCATGGCCTGCCCCCGAGCCCACCGCTCACCTCGGAAGCTGGGCCAGCTCCTCTTGATCTTGGGCCGAGGAACATCGAAGCGCATGTAGGTGCCACTCCCAGCCAGCTCAGCTTCGGGGCCGGGGCTGCCCCGGGGGGAGCTCAGCTGGCCCTGCTCCCGGTTTTCCTGGATCGGGGGACAGGGGACAGCAGTGCTGAGGTGCACTGCCAAAGCACCCCAGGGGCTGCCAGGGAAACCCAGCCTTGGCTTACAAATCGGACGTCCTCGGAGGTGACGTCGTGGTGGACGCGGTAGCCGGTGCCGGGGTCGCCGTGGCCCCGGCTCTCGGGGAGGCCCTTGCGGGAGCCCTCGGTGTAGTAGCGGACGAAGCGGGTGCGCTTCACCAGCAGGTGCAGGACGAAGCACGTCAGCTCCATGCCGATGGAGATGAAGAAGAAGATGACGGTGTTCTCCTTCTCGTCTGACAGCAGCAGCTTGGTGAAGATGCGGCTGAGCGAGATGATGACCCCGGCGGTGCCTGGGGTGCGGGGGAGCTGTCAGCACTGGGCCACACTGAATCCCAGCTCAGGGATCCTCCTCACCCCCCACCACGTGGATGGGATGCTTCCCGGTATGGAGCAGTCACCAGCAGTGATTTTGGGGTGTGGAGCTCCTGGCAAACATCCCCAGCCCCAGCCTGGCACGGCAATGCAGGGACTTAGGGACCAGTAAACTGCCCCGTTTCCTGGGGAGCGCCTCAGGGTGTCCCTGATCTGCTGGCAACCCAGCTGGGCTGTGCTGGGGCAGTGGGCACCCAGGTGTGACTCACTGGGGCCCCAGGAGAAGGTGCAAGTCCATGTGGTGGGATGTGGAGGTGGTCAGTGGCTGTGGGTACTTACTCTCTCCTGTCATCACCCCCTGCGTGTAGCGCTTGGGCAGCAGCCCCGTGTAGCCGTAGAAGCTGGATTGCTGCACTTCAGGAGAGATGCACAGAGGGGAGAAGGAGGGATTATTGCTGCAGCCAAAACTCCAGGAAGGGGGAGGAAACCCCAGAGGGAACCCACGTGCTGTGGCCAGCTGAGAGCTGCTCCTCCCAGCAGTCTCCTTGCCCCAAAAGCAGGAGGGCCTTTTTCCCCTCCCTGGATGCTCCACTATGTCTGTTCCCACCCAGAGTGGCCATCAGGTGTGGGGGCTTGGGAGACCACCATGGTGGCCCAGATCAGTGACCAATGCACAGTTGGGTGCTGGTGCCCCTGGCCAGTCCCACAGTGCCCGGACAGAGGTGGAGGGGATGGAGCAGGGACGTGAGGGTTACAGGGATCAGAGCAGGAGGTTGCCCCAGGAGACCACGGCTCAGGGATGGGGCTGTTTCCCGCCCCCAGCTGCCCTGTCCCAGCCCAGCTGCCCTCCCACATACCTGTGCAGCCAAAGGCCACCACCCCCACAGCCACCAGGTTGATGGCATAGGCCTGTCTGCGGCTGAACAGCTCCAGCCACACGTCGCAGATGCTGACGAAGAGCAGGGGCCCCAGGGCGAAGAGGTAGCCTGTGAGGGGGAGACAGAGGTGGTGGCAGGGGGACAGCACGGGGACAGCACTGCCTGGGGGTGCAGGGAGCCCACTCACCCACGGAGATGCGAGTGTGCAAGCTCAGCAGCTCCACCAGCGCGTTGTTGAGGATGACGGCCACCAAGGCCACCAGGATGTAGGTGAGGCTCATGTCGAAGACAATGGACGTCCCTGCAGAGAGGAAGGTGATGGGGGGACAGGAGTTCAACTCCCTCAGAAGTGGGGTTGAGCTGTCTCCAGGTTTGGGGTGTCAGGGAAGTGCTGGAGCTGCTCCAGACCTACCTGGGTATTTATGGTGCAGGTAATCCACATCGGTGATAAAGCTGTTGTAGGGCAGGAGAAATCCCACCCCAGCCAGCAGCATGGCAAAATAAATCCCATGGTATCGATCCTGGGGCTCAGGGTCCTCAGAAACTGTCCCAAAAGAGGAAAGAAAGAGAAAAGAACATGACAGTGGCACTGCTGCACCCCTGGGACCCACGTCAGACCCAGCCTTGGGGCAATGAAATAGCTCAGCTCCCTGTAGATGTACAAATAAACAGCCCCAGCTCCTTCCCTAAATAAAGACATTCCAGTGGGAGACCCAGGAGGCAGGAAAACACCCGGGCTTTGGGGGGCTGGTGAGTTTTAATTGCAGCTAAACCAGCTGAGAGCCAGGCAGTGCAGGTACCAGCACAAGTCAAGGTGCAGGAAGGGTTGAGGTGGGTGTGGAGGTGGGCAGGGCTGCCTCAGGATGGGGAGCAGGGCTGGGGTGAATCCCAGGAGTGTCCCTGACTCCTGCATGGAGAAGGATGAAGCTGCAGGCTGGGGTGAGCCTGGCAGGAGAACCAGAGCACCAATCCTCAACTCCTTGCCAGCCTGCAGAGCCCCCTGTCACGGGATGTGCTGGCTCACAGGGGTACAAAAAGGGATGAAAAATGGTAGTGGGCAGCACTGTGGCATTTCAGGCAATTCATGGCTATGAAACCCATCCCAGGAAGCTCCTAAGTGGGTGGGAAACCAGCAGGGTCAGGTTGGTCCATGCCCGCCCTCACCTGGCTCCATGAAGGTGAGGACACCCTTGGCCTGGCTGCCCCGCTGCAGCTCGTCCTCCTCCAGCTGGTAGCTGTCGAAGCTGAAGCTCATCACCACGTTCCCCTCGGGCGTGGCCGCCGGGCTCAGCTCCTTGAAGCGCTCGGCTCCCACCGAGCCCATCCTGAGCGGGAGGGAGAGCGCTGGCACCCGGCTCCCCTGTCCCCCCCGGGTGATGCCAGGGGGCTGCAAGGGACAGTGGCATGGGGGTGGCCCTGAGCCTTCCCCACCTCGCTGTATCACAGCGGTTCTGATGTTTTTTCCACCTGGAAAGATGATTTCCCCGAGGCAAGT
The DNA here is from genome assembly GCA_013398075.1 of Notiomystis cincta. Lineage (NCBI taxonomy): Eukaryota > Metazoa > Chordata > Aves > Passeriformes > Notiomystidae > Notiomystis > Notiomystis cincta. Next base: position 89,862 of record VZRX01022561.1, on the reverse strand, counting down.
GGGGTCCACCGACCTTCTGAGCAGAAGTTTGGCTTTGGGGTGGTGAGCAGTGCTGGTGGGGGACCCACAAGAGCCACCCCCGAGGCACAGCCTGGCTGAGCACCTCACTGAGACTCAAAGACAAACGCCACTGCAATTTCCAAAAGCAATTAGAGAAATTAATGGATGGAAACCACCCAGGGAAGGCGGCTGCGGGGAAGATCCCGGCTGCCTCGGGAAGCCCTCGCTCCCTGCAGGCAGCACACTCGCTCTGCTTTTCGCCCTTTTCAGCACCTCGGGTGCCTGGGGCTGGGGCAGAGCCTGGGCAGACACGGTCCTGGAGAGGGAGAGGATGGGATGTGACCTTGCTTTTTTCCAGGTCTGCTCCTCTGGGGGATCACAGCTCAGCAAAGAGCTGCTCTGAGACCCCAGCATCACACCTCAGAGGGTCCACATCGAATGCATCCCAAAATGAGCCCTCCAAATACCCAACATCCTCCAGTAACCCCACCAGAGCCACCCAAAACAGGGTCCATCCCTGTGGTTCAACCCCAGGGGTCTGCTCTGAATTCCTTGTGCCAGTTGCTCAATGCCAGCCTGTCCCCAGCCCACCTCCTGCAGATCTCCCCGGCACCCAGGGGTGGTGGTGGTGGTGAAACAATCTCCTCCAAGGCAGGAGAGTCAGGCAAGGGAGAAAAAATCAATGACAGTGATTTCTTTGGTCTCCCTGCCAGACACGGCGTTTTCAGGAGCAGAGAGGTTTCCAGCTGCCAGGATGTGTTGGAGGCTGGGGGGCCCTGAGGCAGGGGGCAAACGTGGTGCCCACAGCCCCTGTGAGTGAGTTCCTGGAGCCTGAAATGCTTCTCTTGCTGCAGGGACAGGTGCACAGGGCAGCACTGAGGTCACAGCACTGCTGGGGGGCTGGGATGGGGTCCCCCTCCCTCACCACGCTGGGCTTCACCCCAAGACCCCCCATCCCAGAGCCCCGCGAGCAGAACAGCCCAGCAGGGCACGTTGTGCTGGGGACAGCGCTCCATCCTGCTGCTCCCAGGGGAGCTGTCTGCAATCGCCTTCACCCACACCCTCCCGTGCCTGCTGCCCCCCCAGGCAATAAAACCCACTGGGACCCATCTCCCAGGATGCCGGAAAGCCTGTTGCAGGGTTTTTCCACAGCAGGAATCCCAGCTGGAGAACAGAGCAGCTGCAAAAGCCTCGTACGAAGTGCGTGCGGCCCGAAGTTGGCGGGGCCGGGAGCAGAGCGGGATGCGGGCTGAGCTGCAGAGCCGCGGCGCTGGACCAGCCTCCGGCGCTCTCCGCCTCGCTCCCCCGAGCATCCCTGCGCTGCCGTAAATTGGATTTTCTCCTCCCGCTGGATTTACATCCGTCTGCCCCTGTGGATTTACACCCTGCCACCCCTGTGGCCCCAGTGTGGGAGGGGGGGGCGTTTCTCCATCGCAGGCAGGGGTCTCACCCGAGAGGAGCCCTTGCCCCGCTGCCCCTCGGCTCTGCGTGACCCCCGGGCACCGCAGCCCCCCCGTTAGGGGGCACAAAAGCGGTTTTTACTCTGGCAAAAGGGTCCCCGACATCTTGCCAGGGGCGAAGTTGCCACAAACGGGGGGGATTCAGTAACCCACGTCCCCGGTCGGAAGGAGAAGCTCCCGGCCNTTCCCGATGCGCGCCCATAGCCCCCGTCTATAGGCACCGCCTATAGGTACCGCCTGTAGGTGCTGGCTAGAGGTGCTTTAGAGGGATTTCGGAGGTCCGGAGCTAATTGCAAAGAGAGATTAATTAGGAAGAAAGCCCCGGTAATTTCATTCAGGGCATGAGCTTTTCAGGGACTGCTCTGCGAAGGGTTTTGTCATAAGGGGACTGATGGGATCAGGATAGATGGATGGAGGGATGGATAACCAGAGAGTGGAAGCAGTGGAGGGATGGATGGATGGAGGGATGGAGGGATGGATAACCAGAGAGTGGAAGCAGTGGAGGGATGGAGGGATGGAGGGATGGAGGGATGGATAACCAGGAGTGGAAGCAGAGGAGGAAGGGAACCAGCAGCACGGGGCAGTGTGGTTGCCCATTCAGGGAGAAGACACCTGTCCCCAGGGTGGGTGACCCAGGCAGGGACCCCATGGGTGTCCCCACCCCTCTTGTGCTGGCTGAGCTGGCCCAGGCTCCATCACTGGGATCTGGTGCTACTGGGTTTTCTCCAGGAGCAGAAGGCACAGGGGGGGGCTCAGCAGGTTCCCTCCCAGCGAGCTGGGTGAGAGCCCTGCGGGACCGTCCCTTGCTGGGCTCTCTCCCCCAGAGCGAGGATGGAGGCAGGGGAAGGAGCAGAGGAGCCATCCCTGCTCGCAGGCCGTGGCTGCACCGCGCCGAGCTGTGAATTACAATCTCCTGGCAGTCAATAAACGCTGCCTTGTGTAAATCAGCGCGGGGCCGGGGATGCGCCGCTGCCGCTGCCGCTGCCAGAGGAAATTAGAGACACAAGCGCCGGTGCCGCCCCTCTGCCGGCAGCGGGGCTGAGGAAAGGGTCTCCTGCAAATGCATCACAGGGAAGAAAAGAGGCCAGGTGGAAATTTCCATCTTTTCCTCCTTGGCTGAAAGAGCTGAGTCTGGCTCAAAGTGCACCCGGCTGCTGTGCCAAGCACGGCCTGGAGCCGGGGCTCAGCCTTCCCTGCTCCCCTCTGGGCTGAGCACCTGCACAGCTCGGCCCTCTGGTGCAAGGGGGGATTTTTTTGGGCTGTTTGCTTTGGCAGGTTTGTTCAGCTCTAATTTCATAGCATCGTTGTAAAATCTCAAGGCGCCTCACTCCCCTTGGGGTACATCCCCTTGCCCTACACCAGACTCCATCACCCTCACCCAGAAACCTTGGAAATGTGAAAAATAAAAAAGGGGTGAGTGTGGTGGGGGTTCCCTGGCCGTGTGTGCCACTGGTTGGCACCCAGACAGTGAGAGTGCTCCATGAAAAGAGCAGGAGGAGCTGAAGCATATGTGCACCCGCCTTTTCCCGGCGCTCGCCAGGCAGCATTACTCACCACAGGGATTCCCCCCAGGAGCTGATTCTCCCCCTTCCAAAGCCCCAGGAATAGATCCAGGGGTGGTCCTTCAAAGACAGCCAAGCTGAGGGCAGCAGCTCAGCTCCCAAAGGGATGTGATGCTCTCTGAGCCGTGGGGAGATCCCCCAAACTCCTGGTGGCAAAGATCAAGGCCCTGAGTTTTGGCATCCTCTCTAAAATCACACAATCAAGAGATCAACATTTCAGGGGACAAGGGAACTTTCAGCTACTCCTGCTCTGGTGTAACAGAGTCATGCTGGGGTACCTGAGGAAACAGCTACAGCTTGGAGCACTACAGGGAACACAGAGATGAATCCATGAGGGTGAACTTCTCTGGGTGCTTTCCCAATCCATAAGGGCAGTGTTAGACACAAACAGCACTGTCCCCCCCTCCCAAAATGCCCAAGGTGCCCCCTGAGCATGGGCAGGCTCAGCTGTCTCTGCCTGACAAGGGTATGGGGGTCCCCTGGGCTGTGCTCTCCTGGAGTTTTGCTGGGCTCTTCAATTTTTTAAGCTGGCCCTGAATAATTCAGCTTCCATGTAGCTGGCTCAAGGTTGGTGAGCTCAGATGCTCCTTGGGTTTCTGCTTGACCCACTTTAACAGCCAGGAAAACCAGCCAGGCATGGTGCTCCTGGTCCCTGTGGCATGAGGGACATCCCTCACACACAACCCCAGCCTGGAGCCTTTCCCCCACACCCCAGATCCAACAGCCTCATCCCTCACCCACACTGCAGATTTTTAGAGGTATTTTTCCCTTCTCCTGCCTCTCCCTGCTGTCCCAGCACGAGTGGGTGCATCCCAGCAGGTTTGCAGGATTATGAGGAGGGATTTTCTTGGCTCCATGGACCAGCCAACACCCTGTGGCCACCTTGCCACAGCTCCTTGCTATGCAGAGCCTCACCTCACTTCCCAGGAGCCTGGATGAACATTGACTAATCCTGTCGGCAGAATAAGAAGCTGCTGATTCATTTGGCTCCGAGATGCTGGATTAGGACGATCTCCAGAAATGTCCTGTGTTGTTGTTTTTTTCCTTGCCCTCCCAGCCGAGTCAGGTTTTATTAATCACTGCTGTTGCAGAGGGGAGAGGAAGGAGAGACCTTTCAGTTGTCTGCACACCAGAAACCTCGAGCCAAGGCTTTAAACTCTTGGGCACCACGGGAAGGGGCTGTGCCCACTGTCCCCATCCCTGTGGGCACAGCCACGAGCCATCCCTTGGCTAAGGAGCTCCTGAACCAAGCTGTGCTCACCCTGCCAGGCTGCCCTGGTTGTTCTGTGCCCTGTGGGTGTCCCCTCTTCCCCAGCTGGGCTGGGGGACACTGGAGGGGAGGGCAGGCAAAGAGATGAAACATCTGCACCCCCCTTCCCACACCCCTCGCTCGGTGCTCCCGGGAGTGCTGCACATCCATCTTTTCCACTTCACGGGAAGAAGAGGCCCTTCCCAAGCCTGCAATCCCCTCTTGGAAAAGCTCCTTTAAATAGCACTGCCTCCTCTGCATCCTCCCTTCCCCGGGGTCTGCTCCCACTGCGGCCGAGCCGGGCGTGTGGTGCCAGCGGCGGGAGCGGCCTCGGCAGCGCTGGCTCTGCACGGAGGCGGCGGGGATTAATCAGGGATGTTGCCTCTTGGCTGGAGTCACACTCGGGGGATTACTGGGGCCTGCAAGGAGCAGGGAGTAGCCAGGGAATTTGTTCAATGCAAGCGAAGGGGTTTGTGACAATCCGATTGCCGGCGAACAGAAATCCCCAGTGCTGGCAGGAGCTCAGCACTGGAGGCCGCAGGGATTAACTGGTTTTTCCTCGAGCTTTGCAGCCAGGGTGGGGTGGGAGGAGATGCTTTAAGCCCAAAGCTCTGGGTTTAAAACCTTCAGGGAGATGCAGGGGCTGAGCTGAGCATCAGCTTTGGGGTACCCAAGCCTCGTCCCAAGGCCAAGAACCAAATTCTTCCACGTGGATGCCCCAGTTCTCCTGCAAGGCATTACTCTGCATCCCTCCTGCCCTGAAACCAGCCTGGGAGAGCTGGAGAAACCCTGGGAGGATACCCATGGCCTTTGCATTCCCCTCGCTCCTCTTTGTTGGAACAGATTTGCATCCATCACTAATTAATCCAAGATGAGCTCCTAATTCAGCTCCTTGATTGCAACTTTGCATAATTGCTGCACGCACAGGCAGAGCGGCAGGACGGGATAAAAAAGGAGACAATCAGCGGTGGGCGTGGAGGAAACAACGCGGGAAGGGCCGGCTCAGCTCGCTCCCACTCACCGGGCTATTTACAGACACAGGTTGGGAGAGACTTTGCTCTGGAAGGAGAAAATGGTGACAGTTACCCTTGGAGGGGGTGTTTTCTCCCCAGGCTGTGCTCACAACCAGCAGCCACAAAACCCTCAGGCAATGGGAAAACCAGGAATTACAGCCCAACCCCTTTTGGGCTATTCCTGTCATCGCTGCTGCCCTCCTCCCCAGGCTCCCCTTTCCCCAGAGTTCCCAGCACCTTCTGTAGGTTTTAGGGAGAACTTTGCACCAAGGTGAGCAGGGCAAACACATCCCCCTGAGCCAGGCTCCTGCCCCAGTCACTGTGTACATCACAGCCCGTGTCTGTGAAGGATGTGGACCCCCAAAAACGAGGCCCAGAGGGAAAGCAAACCCACAGCACGAGGGCAGCATGGTGAGGGCAAGCTGCCCTCAGTCCCTGATGGCACTAAAAGAATCCAAACCCCTGCTTTTCCTGCCGGTGATGCCCCAGCCCTCCCCAGGGGACTCCCATTGCCACCAGGATCGCCTGTGTGCACACAAATCAGCTCTGAGGCTGGCTCGGGAGTTGTTCTGCCACCTTCCTCTTCCTTCTCCTCTCACCTCCCACCCAGAGTGTCCCCCTGTCCCCATCTCCACACACCCCAAAGCTGAGCCACAGGGCAGCCAACAGGTCGGCCTCGCGCTCCTCGTTCCCAACCCGCCCTGCGAGAGAAAAGCCACTTTCAGCTCCAGCCTTTTCTCTGGAAAAATGCAGCTCCCAGCACAGAGGCCCCTTGGGCTGGCCCCACGCTGGGGGTGGGAAGGGGCTTTGGGCAGCCAGGCTGGCCCCACCACCCCTCCTAATCAGCCGGGGCATGCATGAAGCCTAATGCTGCAGGGAAGATTTGGGCACTATTGACACACACGGAGCGTTAAACGCCTTACAGGGATTATTTGCATAAGCTCGGGGAGGGAGGAAGAGCACGGAGAAAAGTGTCGACAATGGGAAAGTAAATGCATTAAAGTGCTTAGGGGGGAAAAAAAAATCTGATAAAGGAATAAACCAGTTAAGGGAATATATTACTCGTAGCCCCGTTATTCAAATCCTGCCTTATAGGAAATCCTCTTAAAGCGATCACCTGATTGTGTGTTAAATTCCTAATTGAATAATAAAAGAATTATGTATTTCTTCCATAACGGCACAAAGATGGGAGCCCACGAGGATGCTCGGTGCGGGAGAGGGGTCTTGGGGCAGCAGCAGCAGCCAGGAGAGATGTGATGGGAGATGGAGCTGTGAGGGAGGGCTGGGAAAGGGGAAGGTGGCAGGGCTGAGTGCCTTTGGGTAGTGGAGAGCTTTGCTGGGATGGGTTTAGCAATGAGGGTGCCCAGAGGGAGAAAGAGTTGATGGAAATCCAGGGCTCCTCCAGCCCCACTGGTGCAAGAGCTGAGAGGAGACACCAAACGTGGCCCCTGCCCTGGAGCAGAGCAACTGCAGCCCCCAGGATCCGGGCAAAGGGAACGTGGAGGGGTTGCAGCAGCTCCCAGAGCTGCTGAGGAGCAGAGGGAGGGCCCCTGTCCAGCCCTGGATGCTGCAGGAGAGGCTCAGCCCCTGCTGCCCCCTCCTTTCCCCAGCCAGGGCTGAGGACGGTGCCTCCGCTGCCCTTCCCCCCACCTCCATGCTATAAATAAGATGCAAAAAGAGGAGGAAAAAAAAAAAAAGAAAATAAGAAAAGAGCACATCACCTGGCACTCAGGAGGTGAGGGAGAACAGCAGGACTGACATGCACCAAACCCTCAGACTGTGCAGGGAGGGTGGGGGTGGAAAGAGGGGGGAGAAACAAAAGAGCTAAAAATAGCCCAGGGAGCTGCTTTCTTCCCGGAGATCATTTTTTTTCCTACCCAGCTGTTTCATTTAATAAACAGGATTATTTATTTATTTATTTCTCCCTCTCTTCACTCCACTTTTTACTTATGTTTTTTATTTAGTCAATGCCACTTTACCCTTCCTCAGGTCTCCTTTAAGTGTGAGGTAGAAACCAAAACAAAACACTCAAAACCAAGGGGGAAAACCCCTGAAACCAACAGCCTCGATGCCTCCAGCAATGCCTTGCATTGCTCCAGCCCTTTACAGGTAATTGAATATCCCAGAGTTGCACCTGCTAATGCAAACTCTGATATCAGTAAGTGCAGCAGTGAGGGCAGAGGCAGCAGCTGAGAAAACAAAGCACCAGCGCCCAGCGAGCCCCAGCCAAGCTCCAGGCTGTCAGAGGCTTTTTATTAGGCAGGGTTGGGTTGTGGGAGCCAGGTCCCAGCCCAGGGCAAGTGTGGGAGCTGGAAGGAAGCAGGGAAGAGGTGGGTCTGGAGTTATCCTCAGGGAACTGACCTGTCTGAGCCAAGGGCAGGGGGTGCAAAGCCCCCCAGTTCCCAGGGGAGCCCCCCAAGCCCCGGAGCAGCTCCAGCCAGAGCGAGGAGCTCCCAGCTTTGCTCTACTCACATCTCCAGCAGTACCTCCTCCTCCATCCTGCATCCTCCAGCAGCGGCCAGGGAAACCAGGGATGACAGGAGCAGTTAATTTGAGCCTGCAGAGGCCATCTTCCCATGCATGTGTTGTTTTGTTTCCAAACAGACTTTTAATAACGACTTTTCGGATGGCGAAGAGAAAAAGCTTGGTCCTGACCTCTTGAAATGCAAATTGCGTTTCACCCTGGGAGAGATGAAAGGCTGTTTCCTATCTGAAACGTTAAAAAGGGCTGAGATAACGTCCCTGGCTCTGTCTCCCGGCTTTCATTTCCAAAATTGTTTTCGGGTGAGGAGAGGAGAGATGCTCTGCATGGGTTCACCGTGCTTGGTGCCCGCAGAGAGCTCAGGGGGCACCTGGAGCAGAGCCCCCCTGCCCTGGAGGTGCAGAGGGAGGGGACACAGCCCGGCCTCTGTTTCTCCCTTCACACCAGCCCTGCTCCAGCTCCAGCCAAGAGCAGACATGGTGGGGTCAGGTGAAGCCCAGAGCTTTGCCCTCCCCTGCCAGAACTCAATTTTTGGCCCAATTCCAAAAGCTGCAGCGTTCTCTGCTCAGGATAACGCAGCAGAGCAGCGGCACAGCCCCCCAGCTGAAGCCAGACCCGCTCTGCCCTGGCCCCACCACCCTCCCCTCAGCCCAGCGAGGCTGGATCAGGCTCCAGGCTTGTGGCACACGCAGCAGCCAAGCACCCGCTGCCTCCCCCAGCAGTTCTGGCTCAGGGCTGGGCCAAGGCAAGCACAGAGCAGTATTTTTTCCCCCTCTCAGGCTCTGCTCTGGGTCAAGGAGCACAAGTGCAAGGCAGACGCCCTCAGCACACACAGAAGGTGCTGCAGAGAGCTGCTGGAGAAGTGGATGAGGGATGTTATGGGAGCAAACAAGGGAAAGGGCATGGATGCACCGAGGGGAAAAGGCTGGGATGCTGCCAGCAAAGGAGTGGGGAGGTTCTGGGAGAAAAACTGGGGTGCTGCTGGGGAACATGCAGGGATGCTCTGGCGGAGAAAAGGCTGGGATGCTCCCAGGGAAGGAGCAGGGATACTCCCAGGAGAGAAGGAAAGAACATGGTGTTTCAGGCAAAGGAGATTGGGATGGTACCAGGGAAGGGAAGAAAGAACATGGGTGCTCTGGGGACAGAAGGCTGGGATGGTCCCAAGGAAGGGACAGGGACACTCTGTGCCCCAGGGCCCTGCACCTCCATCCAGCTGCACAACAGCAGAGCAGAGCCCCCACTGCTGGCCCCTGGCAGCCTTCCCTTCACCAGCCACAGGCCCAGGCTTCTGGCCCACCCCTCTGCCTGCCCTCCACAGATAAAATAAATTATCAGCCCCGATCTGGAGCTGCTGAGGAGCAGTGGCTGACAGGCCCAGAAGGGCTTTGCAGTGTCACCAGCCTGCCCCAAACAGGGAGGAGGGGACAGCAGTGACAAGGGAGATGCTGAGAAGGTACAAACTGATCACATGGACAAAGCATCACTTGGTGCTCCCCAGCTCCTGACTGCACTTGTGGAGAAATGAGTCTCCCAGAGCCTTCCTTACCCCTGTAAAACAGTATCCAAAATACCAAAACACTGCCAAAACCCCTCTGACTTACCTGGACACAGCCATCTCCAAATCCTTTATTATAACCTGTAACTTTGTAAAACTCTCTGCTAGAATCCCCAACCTGAAACATAACCCAGTGCTGGAGGAGCCGGCATCAGCTGTCCTCAGCTCCAGCAAGCTGGGCACAACGCCCTCATTAGCTCACAGTGCATCATTAATTAGCCAAAAAAGCCTCTGCCAAGGGCCTGTCTGAGACTCAGTGGGTTGGATGTGGCACAGGAGAGGCGAGTGCTCAGGCACCAGCTGAGAGTGGTGCTGCAGGGAGGGATGAGCTGCTCCCAGGCTGGGCAGGGGCAGAGTGCTGCTGGTGCTCACCTCTGACCCCCAGCACTGCCCCAGCACCTCCTTTCTGCCCACTGGCTCTGAAAATGAGCGATGCTGCAGCATCAGCCTTGCAAAGCAGCCAGGCCAGGGGCAGCTGAGCTGCTCTGCCCAGCTCCTCACTCCTTCCTCTGCTCCCAGCAGCCTGCTCAGCTCAGCCACAGCCCAAGGGGGGCTGTTCACACCACAATTGGGCTTCTGCTCAGTTGTTTCATCTTGGACTCAAGTCCTGCCTAGTGAAGGGTCTCAGGCCCTGAGCACTGGGCAGATCATCACAGCTAAACCCAAAAGCCTGCTCAGTACCAGGAGAGAGCATGTCAGGAAGGAACAGAGGTACAAGTTCATGTTTACCCTTGTAGTGAGATAGATAATTGGAGATGGGATTGCTCAGTCCCTCCCTGGAAACTCATGCTCAGTGGGACAAATGCAGTAGCAGCAGACAGATGTCAAACTGCTGACCCAAAGGCAGCCATGGCTGCCCATTTCAGGCTGGGTGTGACCCCCTGTTCACAAGGTTTCCCATGTAATATTCTGCTTTGCTCCCCTAGGGCAGGAGCAGAGGGGCTGTTGGACCTCCCAAAGCATCAGTGGGTCTGGAGCACTCTTATCCACCTGGGACAGAGGAGTTGCTGGCATTGCCACGGCAGATGGAAGTCACTGCCACTTCCTGAATCCACCAGCAGCTTCCCTCAGATGTTCTGTTTGCTCCAGGCAGGAGACAGGGAAACATCACCAGCAGCCGAGTGAACAGTTTAGAGACACTCATCTGAGCTAACAGAGCCTGTTTTGCCTGGAGCAAAGGGAGGCACAAAGCAGCAGCGGCAGGGCAGCATTGCCCTCCAGAGCTGGATCAGGGGAGGCAGCGCCTGCAGCTCCTCAGCCGAGGCTTTGCCGCGGAAGAGCCGCGCAGGAGAACAGGGAGAGTCTCATCCCCATCTCGTCCTCGTGTGCTCCAACACTGCCAGCAGGAGCAGAAAGGCTTTTGCTCCTCTTGTCCACCCTGATCAAGGCTCTCGTCCTGCTTTGCAGGGGGAAGGATACAGAGGCAGGAGCTGCCTCCTCTCCCATCTGCAAGGGCTCTCTCCACATCTTCCTCCAGGGCTTGAATGCGAGAAGCAACAAGCCCGGAGCGACAGCACAGGGAGTGGGCTGGGTATGAAAGCACTGCTTGAAATGCATCCCATGAAAAAAAGGAATAAAGGCACTTCTCAAACTCACCTGAGCAGCATGAGAAAAATACACAAATGCAAGTCCTGGGAAGAGCAGCTTTAAGAAGGAACAAAAGGGAAAATTACATTTGCAAGCAAAATGTGCCAAGAAAAACTCAGCTTGTCCTTTCCCAGTCCCTGCAAAGCCCAAGCTGTCGAGAGCAGCTATGAAGCACAGCTGAGACTGAGGGCTCATAACTGCTGCTGTTTTGGTCTGAGCCACGCAGCATCACCCCGATCTTATCCGGCCCCATCTCCAGGTAGCAAACAAAAGGAAGAAGACACAGAATACTTATCACAACACAGATTTAATTTCTTAGGCAGTTATAAAATTACAAAGAGCGACGGGCTAGCAGTGAGAGCCAGACACTTGGTGAGGTGGAATGTTAGACAGATTTTTCCACTTATCGACACAGATACCAAACAGTCAGTGAGCACTGCAGGATGCAGGGTTTTCTCCAGGTAAGGAAGCAAATGCAAGAGCAAATAGATCCAGGTAGACCTAGGGCTGAGTCAAGGCCCCACAGAAACCCAGAGCTCCAGGTCTGGGGAGAAGTCCCCGCTCCCGAGTTGGACACATGCAGGGTCCCTGCGGCCGCATGGCCAAAGCCACAGCACTGACACCTGTAAGGAGCACAGCAGCAGCTGTTTGCAAGCCAGAATCACAACTTCTTTTCAAAGCAGTGTAAGATGAGATTTGCCAGTTGGAAGAGCATTGAAATGAAGGCATGTCATGATTAGAAAAATAGGAATTTGCTGAATTCCTTTGGTTGTACAACTGGAATCTGAAAGGATTTATTTACAGTCAGAGCCATGCTTTCTTCATTGCAAGCCTTTCACAGGCCAGCAGATTCCAGGAAAAGAAAGGCCTGCTCTGCACATGTGGAGAAGACACTCAGGCCTTGCTCTCAGATAGCAACAGGTTAAATAAAGTTGACTGTTAGCCAGGACAGCTGGAGCACAGAATAAAACTTCCCAAACCTCTGCAGTGATCAATCCCCACCAACACTTTGGACAAAGACTCCTGTCACTCTGCAAACAGCAGCAGAGCATCTGCACACACCAGTGGGACACTGAACAGCTCAGCAACCCACAGGGAAAGAAATTCTCCTGTCCTCCTGCATGCTGTTTGGTGCTAATGCCATTACTGGAGCCAAGAAAGCCCAGCATGGGCTGTAGCAGAGTGCAGTGCCTGGGCTCGGTGCTAACTCGCTCACCAGCCCGGGGCTCCTCTGCTCACTCCGCCCTTTTCACTGTTCCACACGGGTCAGACCCAGCTTCCTCTGTGCAGACACCTGTCACTGCATTAAATGTCTTCTCAGGGATTTATTTGCATTCAGGCAGACTTGAAAAGCCACCACCTCTCCCCCCGCCCTCTGCAAAAGACAGCCAAGAAACTCGCCGTGCAGGACCCAGAGCAGCGAGGTACAAGCACACACCTGATCCCAGAGGGAGCACTCGTGCCAATGTCTTGTTCAACAGGGCATCAGAACAAACAGCTTTTACCAACCTCTTGATGCTTTCTACTTCCTCCTCCTCCTCCTCCTCTGCCAGGCCCTGCCTTTTAACTGCTAGATTCATATCTATCACTTGTATTTTGGAAACAGTGACATAAGAAGAGACCAGGGCAGATAAAAGCTTTCTGCCTCAGAACTTGAAATGCAGAGTAAACAGACAGATGTCGAGACAGCAGCTGAGGACCTGCACTTGCTGCCCATTTGCACATCAAGAGAAACAGCTCCTTCCCTACGGTACTCACTGGGAACTGATCCCACTGCAAGCTAAGACCTGAGTTTAGGATTCCAAGTTTTTCAGTGTTCCCCCCTCCCCAGCTTTGGTTGTTTCAGTTCTCTGCCCCAACCCTCCACTGAGTTAAAAGCTATCAAGAAGTGCAGCCCATATGGAGAGAGAGACAGACTGTACAGAACAAACACTGTCCTTCCAAGGAAGGTCAGTCTAAACTGAGAGGGGCTGCACAGATGTTCCCATATCCTGTGACCAGGAGCTCGTGGCCACAGCACAGGGTTAGAGCCTCCTTGGCTTACCCTGGGTCTGTCAGAGCATCAGAACAGAAATGTTTAGACACCACCTGATTCACAGAGAACAACAGTGCAATCACATGCTCCACACTTCAGGTGAGGATGCAGCTGCAAACAGCATTTCTGGTTATGTTTAAAGAAAGAAAAAAAAATAGAAATACATCTTTGTGTCACTGGGATAAACCCCCAACCTGAAAGGCTTCTAACTTTGGTAGCATACCACAACAGGGTGGTTACTGAGGGCCTAAGGCCATCACAGGGAAATCACATCAGTCACATTTTATCTGAGAAAAAGTTTATATCCTCATGCAATAAACTTAAGACAAACTACTGTCACCACTCTCAAATACACAGCCAGTGGGGACCAGAAACAACCTGCTCCACCCTACCAGCTGGTCACTAACCTCAGAACATGAATATTTTTGCTCTATAAAAAGATTTTCCCAGTCACAACAGCAAGAAGATACTTTAACTGGCTTTCAGTTTCTATTTAAGAGTGAACCAAGTAGGGCACAGCAACTCCACAGCATGTGGCTCAGGAGCAGGAACACACTACAGCATATGGAAGACACAAATACAGTGAATATGGGATCTCCAACTCACCTGTGGAAAATAAGGTATGAAAATTAAGAAGGGAATAAAATTAGTACAATAAATGTTCTCCATTTTTAACAGTAAAGTTAGTAATTACATTTAGGGGTGTAACATGGCCTTTGTTACACTCAAGAGTTGCAGAACTTGTGTGCTTAGCAGACCTGTGTTGCTGGTGCATGTTGACTTCTAACTGTGCTTGTGGAGTCTAGGCCAAGCCTCCAAGGATGTTATCAGGAATGTTAAACCAGCTTTAGTCTGGAATGAGCAGACATCTCCTGGGTGGTTCAGTTTGCCAGCAAAGCTCACTGAGCTTATATTTACTTCAAGACTTCTATTTCACTCTGCAGCTCAGAACATCACAGCAAAGCTGAGAGCACTAGAGCAGAAAATAAATAAATAACTGCAGACCATGGAATTGAGTTGTCAGCCAGACCTTAAAGTCAAGAGACTATGTGAGATTTCAGCATGACTCAGGGGTTTGCTGTGAGTGTGCTGGGTTCTGGGGAGGACACCACAAGCCACTCCAGCCAACTGCTTAGGAGAGTCAAGGGTTTGCAGTGGATAAACAAGCCTGATGCCTTCTCTCCCACACGTGCTTGGGTACAAACACCTTCCACTGACATGGACTCACAGCAGCCTCCCTGGCAGAGCTCTCTGGGCAGGGGCTTCCACCTTCTTTGTACTTGTAGGGGCAGGGGAAGCCCACATGCCCACACAGGGCTTTGGGGACAGAGCCCACTGCCTGCTATGGCTCCAGAGGAGACCTGCTCATGGTACTGAATCCTAAAAGAACATCACTGCCTAGTTGTGGTAGGGAGTTCACACATAGCTGGAACACTCAGCCTCTGTCCTCCTCTCAAGATCTGCAATTTCCTTGCCTCTTTTTATATTTACTTCTTTGCAAGCAGTCAGTAGAGGGAAAGGAAACAACCCACATTGCTACACAGAAGGCAAAGCAGGCTCGTTTTGGCAAAGGGAAGTAACACTCACCAAGTACTTCACTAATCACTTGCTCAATAACTGTTATCCAAGACTTAAGAGAAGGCACATTACAACCCTAAAAATAGTCTGCAGCACTGCTCAGCCTTGGAAAGCCCTAGACAGTGTCAGGGCAGTTAAGGATTTATTCCAAAACTGCCAAAGAAACAACCAGTTCTTGAGTGTATCATAAGAGGTACTCTAATGAGTGGGGAAAAGGAACAAAAAAAAAAACTAGAAAGAAAAGAAAAGCATTGTTATGCAGCAGTAGAGAACCCAGAAGTAAATTAAATTTTCAGAATCATTTATATTTACATCAGTATCTGAAAAAAAAAAATCAAGAACTTTCACCATTAGAGCAGTACACTCAGCCCCAGACTGAGAAGAAGCAGGAATTGAGAGCCTCGTAGCAGGAAACCTTAAGGCTGTTTATAGAGTGGGGCTGCCAAACTCTACAGGGACTTCCCTCCAGCCTGACAGAATCCTTGCTTTGGATAATTTAAAAAAGTATAAAAAAAGGTTATTGCTACTCTGCCAAGAAAATAGGACAATCTACAGGAAAGAAAGAAAGTGCATTCCAAGTCTTTTCTCAAAAACCGACAAGCTTATCAGCCACTACAGACTACAGACATCCAAGCACCAAAGGTGTACAGACAAGATTCTCTAACAATTCTTCCCTCAATTCTACCTTTTCTTCCTGCAGCAATTCCTTTCCTTCCCTGTAAAGGCACTTTCTATATTCTATATCCTTACGCAGGGAAACACTTCCAGTTTTCCATCTCAACAAACAGAACAGTCCCACAAATACACAACATTCAGAAGGAATTTTAATTAACAAAATGGTCCAGGAAAGGGAAGGGAGAACCCAAAAAAAAAAAAACCAGGCCATTGCATTTGAAAGGTTGCATGTCAGTCACTAGGTATGCCTGCAAGCCCATGCACAGGAAACCATTTGGACCTTTGTCAGTGCAGAACTAGTCTCAGCTTCCAGAACCACTTCTCTACTCCTTCCTTATATAGGCTAAATATTATATACATATATAAAAAAAATACAAACTTGAGTTTGTTATAAAGTGGCTTCTCTCTCTCTCTCCCCCTCCTATGCTTGCTTGGCACATGAACGCATGCAAAGCTAAGTAGGCTCTGAGGGCTGCACGAACAGCAGGTTTTGGCAACAAAAAAAATAAACACAGCTAAAATAGATAAGCAAGATTAAAAGCCACTGAATTGAAAACCATATATTTTTCCAATTGTATAGAATTAGAACTACAGCTACGACTTAAAACTGTAAGAGTCTGTCATCCTCTCTCCCAACTCATGTCAAAGTTCATAGCAGCATAACACGAGATTCCTCAAGAAACATCAAGCCAGTGTTCTCTGCTTCAGGAGTGAGTTCACAGGTCCAAGTTTAGTCTGTCCGAAGGATCATGGGGGGATGCTCACTGTCTTCGTCCAATCTAAGTGAGTTGGTTTCATCTTCCAGGCAAGCTCCACCCACAGCACCCAGGTCATCCGTATAGGCTGGAGAGAAAGGAACAAGGAGTTGGGGAATCAGCAGCAACAAACTAAGGCTTGGATCCAGAGTGAATGAGTAGAGCTGAAATACCAGGCACTACTTGAAATAGTTTCACTGCCACCCTATGTTTGTTTTTATCATGACTCTGTTTCATGACTGTGTTTCTACAAGCCAAGAGCAGTTCATGATCAAAATGAAACTCGTGTGTGTGTGCAATGCATACTGGTGCTCTGGGCAGGCTGATGTTTTCAGTCTCCACTGAAGCAGTGCAGTACAGATGTGAGAAGTGCTGACTGTCTTCCCTTTGCAGTGAGGCACTAACCTGGGTGCCAGACGTGGCAAAAGCTCCACTGACTTGGAGAGCTGCAGCATTAACCAAGTTCTCATTCTCTTGATTTAACAGAGCAGTGAATCAGGCTAAAAGGTCATTGTTCCCATAAAGGAACAATTGCAGCATTTATCAACCTTTCATAAAAAACATTTTTAAAAAAGGGAGCAGGGCTATAATTCAGATGCTTTACACAAGGTCTGGGTGCAGAACTGCCTCAAGAACCGTGTGGCAAGTACTGATACTATCACTACAGCAATCCAGCACGACTCAAGACAAAACTCTACCCAGAAAGCAGCAAAGACAAGTGATCCAGCTACAGAAAGCTACTGCACAGCACCAGTGCTCTTTTCCTACTGCTCACCGAGGCTCCACCTCGCACGCGCGGTTACGCAAAGCTCGGTGCGGACGTGGACCAGCTCACGCAGCCATCTAGAAGGAAGCAACAGGCAGAGGTGCTCCCTGCCCCATCCCCAGCCTTCTCCTTACCATGCCTGCTGGGTGAGGAAGGCACATATGTACCTTTAGTCACAGCGGCACTGTACGTCTGCGCTACCAACGGCCGGTCGTGGGATGCAGACTCCAGAATTTCGTTGGCGGGCTCCATGCTGCCATCCAGCCTGCCAGGAAGAGAGGGGTTAGCTGCAGAGGTGATCTGCCTGGCCACCACACAGCTGCAGCTGGCAGCTACAGGAAAGTATTTCATCTGATGTGCATATAGAAATGCAACAGGAGGAACTCGGTCTCTCCGTTCCAGAGGCCTGGCAAGGAAGCACCTGACAACACTTGGTATTTCTCTGAAGACTCATCAGCATCATGTTTGCCTCTGACACAGCATCAGGATCTAAATCCTGGTAGCTCACAGTGGGAAAAGAAGACTCAAAACAAAACTGCATGATTAAAAAACCCCATTCCAATCAGCAGTATTGTACATTGTCTTGAGCTCTGTCCACAACAGAGGTGGTTGCCACAGATACTAGAAACCCCCTAGAGAAAGTATTAGAGCATTTAAAAGATTAACAACTTGGTAAAAGCCCCCCTCTCTGAGGCTCCACTTCATCTCTAACGAGAGGTCATGCCTTTACATGCTCAGATAAATGTATGATTTTTGACCATAACTGCAGATTGACCAAAGCTACAAACCTGAATTATCATTGCAAGTTATTATCTTTAATTCTATGATTGACCAAGTAATTTGACTGTATTACCCTAGCTTTTCCTGCCAAACCTTATTGAAAAACAGTGCATTGTCCTATTTCTGTAAGTGTTCTACAGCACTATTACAGAACATCAGCTGCCTGGCCTATATGCAAGGAAGTTTAATAAGGACACCAGCAGACAGAGAGAGAAGAGGGATAATTTCATAGGCCAGCTTCCCCTCTGTGAAGTCAGAGCCAGATCTTTCTCATGTTTGTAACCACTTCATTTATTGATGAAGAGGAAGGTGTCACTCGTTTCAAATTCTTGTTTAAGTAACTCAACTCAAAGTGCCAAGAGGAAACAGGAGCACAGAGAGAACAGCGATTGATCCCTCCCTGCACTGGGACAGGGTTAAGTTTCTGCTGCTGAAGCGGTGCTTGGGGTAGTGGATACCTGGAAGGAAGGCTCAGGGGGATTCTGAAGTTACTCATTCATGTCAGAAGTCTGGAAAAAGATTACTTTGAAGAAATGAGCCTTTCTAAGTTAGACTTTTCCAGAACACAACTAAGTTTGAGAAGAAATAAAATACAGCAGTTCTCAGCTAATGTGGACTTACTTGTGCTGCTTCATTAGTGTGCACTCGCCTCCTTCCTGGGGGTCTAGGTTGTACATGTAGAGATACCCATCAGCAGCTCCCACCAGCAGACGAGGGATCTTCTGGATTCTAGAAAGGTTTAGAGGAGAGGCTGTTAAATAACAGATTATTAAATAACAGATTATTAAATAACAGATTATTAAATAACAGATTATTAAATAACAGATTATTAAATAACAGGTTATTAAATAACATACACACTCTCTCCTCCCTTCCCATGATTTAATGGCTGGACTCGATCTCAGAGGGTTTTTCCAACCTAAATGACTCTATGACTTTAAGGCATTATTTTCCACATTTTTGCTTCTAGACAGGGAATGCTGTTAACAGTTAGAGCACCCAGGAAAGAACTGTGTGTAAAAATTTTACAGCATAACCACATTTTGGGGCTAACAGGATGCCACAAGAATCAAGCAATTACATATAACTGAGTAAAAGAGATTCAGAAGTTACCATCCTGTTATCAAGCTCTGTGCAACTCCAAAGACAAATATTCTAACGGGAAGGATTTACTTATTTAAGAAATGTTACAAAGCTTTAATTATTGCTTAAAGGGTGCTTTGAGATCAGAGGAGTGAGAGTACAGACATGAAGTCAATTTAGCATAAAAACTATAAAACCCCCACAAAATAAGTTTACTACTGCTCAGTTTATTACTTTGGTAGCTGTGCCAAATGGGACCTGCCTTTGAGGAAGACAGCATAAAAGATTAGATTTAGTCCTCAAAATTAACTTTAATGAATGCTACGCTGTTTTAGAGACAAGAATTATATGAACTTGCTTTCAAAGACTTCTTTAATGGTTAGGCTGGATTGCCTAATTTTGCAATTCACTAACAACATACACCATCACTCCCCATAGCACTAATGGAAGCAAATGCCATAAAGGCCCATGGGTCTGTTCTCAATATTCTTGTTTCAAAATTAAAAGACATCTTTAGAAGATATCTTTAAACAACACTTAGAAACAGGCTATTCCTACCCAAATATTATGCCCTTTCCTCCTTCTCTCACAGGGCTGTAAGGTGTTAGCTCTGACATGTTGCTCTTAAACTGGCATGATCACAGGTGACCTGCACATGAAGCTGTTTTACAGTGGGAGCCTCTCCAGAGCCCAAACAACCCAGCAGGGTGGGGAGTGCAGGCTGCATTTCTGTACTCACGTGGCAAGTGCACAGATGTTTTTGTGCCCACAGAAGGGCAGACGGACTGTAGCAAAGGCTCTACCCTGGTTGAACATCTCTGTTACTTGAGAGGGCAGATAGCTCGTTGAGGCCATCAGCACTTTTCCAAAGTAACCTGTCCAGGTTGTAGGCTCTTCCTGAGGTCTACAAGTCAGAAGAGAAAAGTGACCGACTGTGCCTTCACCTTCGAGAGAAAAGTGTGTAAACACTTGAAAACATTTTATTTTTACAGATATGAAGCAGCTGTTTCTCTTCAGAAATAACCAACACCCCTGAGAATTCTAACACACTTCATTTGTGCTACAGGACAAAGCACTCCAATACCCTCAGCCGGTTATTTAAGCATGTTTGATTGTAAACTGATACTTCTGCATATAAGATTGCATTTTATAACATTCATTATACAAGAGCAGAATCTACTGAAGCACCACGCTTCAGGATTTTATTAATCTGTTTATCACCAAGCAAATCATTGTTTCCAATAACTTCCACTGAAATGTAATTAAGGTTGTCCTCTCAAATCATAAATAGGGACATTTTACAACTTGGTGCCTTTTAAAGCCCCCTATATGCAGTTGGAAGGCATTGCTGAGATAGCTCTTCTCAATATGGATGTCAGAGGAGGTGAAACAAATGTATCTGAAAATGTTAAAACTGCTCGACATTCCTCTGTGAAGGATGGCCAAGTTCTCTTTGGCAGAAAAACACCTTTTCTACTCAGTGGGAGAACAGTACACAGCTCAGCTGTAGTTGCTGATTCATAAGTGACATCTTATGCCCTTTACAGTAAAAGTTCAAAAGAAGTCTGTCCACACTTTTGAGAGCTCATCCTGTTGAGTACAGTCAATTTTTAAGCCCTTCCCTTGGAAAACCTAAGGCACCTTTGAAACCTACTTTTCTTTCACAGTCTCAAGTTTGAAGATATGCACTGTCTCCGTGTTACTGGATGCAGACAGAAACATGCCATCCATGCTGAAAGCCAATGAACAGATGCTCACACACCTGGGAAAAAATAAAAAAGAGAAGAAAAATAATGAAGTCAAAGTATTTGGCTTAATTAAGCAGATTTCTAAAGTCACCACTATTTTGTAAACAAGGAAAAAAACCTTCAGTAATAAGCATTCTGAATTCTCTGATAATTTCTTGAAGCTATTCAAGCAGAAGATTAATGATGTTCAGCTCTGATGTTTACCAGATATGGCATCAATTAGTAACAATCTGAACTCAGTCTTACCCCTGTATAAAATAAGTAGAACTACAGAGTTACTGCTAAAACCAAACCACCATTTCACAATGGCTATCAATGGCCACAGCACTAGAAGGATTTAAAAGAGAGTAACAATATTAGATGTACTGCCTCAAATTGCCTTAAGAATACAATGTATCCTACCAAAGGTGACCCACTTTAAACAAGTTCCCTTGCCAATAAATTTTTTAAAGGCAAGGGGGAGTACGATTCTGACAGGATTGATTTGTAGAACAGCCAAGTCCAAAGGAATGAAATTGGAAAACATTCAAGCTGAAACTGTTATAAGCATGCATGCAGGGATGAATGAAGATGAAAACAGGCAAAAAAATCAGGATGCCAGCTCAACTGCTGAACATAGTGGAAATCAACCGTAAGGAATGAGAGTCAGGTAATTAACCCAGCTGAACTTTACCTCTTCACTCCCCTTCGGAATTCAAAGAGTTTCTGTCCCTCTGGAATGGAAAACACTCTTATTACTGTCCCCTGTAAAGCAAAAAAATAAATAAATCATTTTTCATTTCAAGTTCATTCATTGTGTATTAGCTCCAGTAGCAGAGTACAACTAGAAGCAGCAAACCACTTTGCTGTTAACTCATTGCTGTGATGCACCCCAGATTCTACATGAAGTATTTATGGAGCTTGTTTGTAGGATGTGTTTGAAGAGTACAGAAACAAGAGGTGGGAGCTACTAATGTGGAGAACAAGCTGTGTATCAAACCCAGCCCTTCTTATCATATTTGATCATGAAAATGAGCACACTAGAGAAGTATCCTGAGTGCAGGCACTTGGATGTCTTTGTGCCTTTACCAGATGCAATCAGTTATACCTTTATAGTCCAAGCTTATTACTCAAAGAGCAGAGGCTTCAGACTCTCTAATTTACACATATTACATGAACCATTTGTCATCACATGCCAAAGACTACGAGGCACTTCTCTCTGTTCAGATTTTAACTGTCTTGTTTTCATGAGGAAGACAGCATCAAAACAAGACAACTAATTTCTAATAAATAGCCTGCACTAAAGGGGGAAAAACTCAGAGGAATGCCCTAATTACAGCCAGATTTAAATGTTTTATTTAAATAACCTTATTATCCAACATTTCACACCATGGATATTGTGTCAAATATCATTACCAGACCTTAACTTAGATTTCCCATTGTAACCATAAGCCTTCTTTTCTGGCACTTGCACATGGAACTGTGCACACTTAAACTTAAGATACTAAACGACAAATTTTATTTTTATCACTGTTGGCAAGGCAATCAAAAGCTCCCTTACCTTTTCTGAGGCTGTGGCAAGTTTAGTACCACTTGCATCAAATGCCAAAGCAGCCAAGGGACTATCATGAGCTGGGATCATATTGGCAGCTCTCTGCAGTGAATCAAGAAAATAGAACCTTAGGTTAAAAGCTACATGTGTGCAGCTTGAGATTGCATATTTAAGCACAAGCAAGGCAAATATGGGTCTTACTTTGTGGACAACAGCTTCAATATTTTTTCAGTAACTGCTAAGTACATAAAATTATCACTGAAGTATATGCATAGAGAGTACAAGCAGCAGGAAGGCAATTCATATAGAATTTACTTGGTTCCACCCATTTGCCCAATTCTACTCATAAAATCTAGTATTAGCACTTGTATTTTCCTTGCTGACATTCTGTGAAGCCCAGCTACAAGAGATGCTGCAAAATGATGCACAGAAGCTTAACTCTGAGCAAGTTAAGTAATTTTCAAAACCTGCATCTTTAGAGGTGGAAACAGCATTCAAAGATTCTTACCAGATTGATGGTGTCAAAGACTTGTACTTCTCCAATAGTTGCACTCCCTGGATAGGCCAGGTAGCAGTTATCATTGTTTATTGATAAAGCACACAACCCTAGAAGAGATGCAGAAACAGGATTAGAAACAGGAAAATGCCAAGATTTATGCAGTGAAACTTTCTGATTCTATGCTCGAGTGTCACAAAAATAATTCAAATTATCAACAGAAAGAGAACCAAAGATGAGTAATCTGAGAATCAACTTGCAATATATTCAACTATTTAGCATAAGTTTAATATAAAACAGAAAAGGAAGAATACCAATAGAGTTACAATAACTGATTACACAGTAGAGCTTCCCATGTCTGCCATGATTACTGAGGCATTAATCTGACAAAGTCTTTAACTATACCAAATGCTGTCAAAATCCAGTTTTTATCTCTCCTGGTTTTCTCTAACAACAACACATCCACTCCAGGAGACCAAAATACTGGGAAGATGCAGTGCAAGGCAGAGTCTGCTACTTGCTCTCAGCTGGATCCAACACAGAGGCTTTCAGACAACACTCATATTTGTTACTTTTATTTGAAAGCTGAATTAGGAACACTACAGTTCCCTGTTGAGAGCCTCATACACTGACAGAGAAAGCACTTTTCAGAGTTCTGCTGGTTCTACAATGATATTTACCTGCAGGATTGGGAGGTGTCTCCCTGATTGTATGTAATACCTTCATGTCTCGTATGTTGTGAATATAGAGAGACTCTTCCAGACATACTATCAGCCTCTAGGAAAGGGAAAGAGGACAAAATGCTGACATGGAAATGGAGTTCATATGGATTTATCAATCCTAAAAAATAATTCTGTCTAAAAATGTAGCAGGTACCTTCCAGTAGAGAAGAGGTTGTACCCACCTGATGGGGAGAAGGAAGTCTGACACACAAGACCCAGCTCTTGACACAAACACTGCACGTGGTCACTTGAACTGACCAGTGCACCCCACATCCCTCAACCTCACCAGTGCAAACTGAAGACATTCCCATTTCTAGTTTAAGTTATCAAGCCAGAAACCTTCAATTAATTCTTACTCTGTACCAATTTACATGTGGAAATAATGGCAATTACTTTCTGCTTTTGCTAAACAGAGAAAACAGACAAGACTTTTTAACCATTCATAACTTATCCATAATCACTTATGAATGGCTTTTTTTTTTAACTCTTATTAAGTTCTTCATCATCTCATTTACACTTTGTAGACTACATTCTGATGACTAACTTTACTCATTTAACTCCCTGTGCCAGAAATCAAATTACCCACTCTTTCCCTCATGACTACAAACAGCAAACCCCTCTTTCCACACTCAGTTTTTGGGGGCAAAGATAGACTAATATTTTCTCCTTCAGATGCCATTCTCTCTAATTTGAATGAACTGGCTAAAGACAGAGAAGTCTGTGTTTGCTGAAGAGCATACTAATGATTTAGTAATACAGTGAACTTAACTTCCAGGTACTTAACTCAAAAAAAAAATGCATCAACTGAGTGACTTTTTAAAAAATTTTATTGTTTTGAGAAGAATTCAGCAAACAGTACTTAAGAATATAAGAATTTAATAGGTAACTTTAAATTTTGGCCTGAAGAGAAATTGTTACTCTCACATACTTTCACATTTAGGACTGAAAAGATGATTCCCACTGAGAGTGACCTGAGGAGGTCTCTAGTCCAACCCCCTACTCAAAGCATGCCCAGCTTACTCAGGGTATTTTCCTAAGTAAATAAATAAACACAGAACCAAAAATACTCAACCAAATACAAATACTGAGATGCCATACAGAACCACAGTTGGAAAAATACAAATAAATTTCAAACAGCAGTTCTGTCACCAAAGGAAGAGACATCAATCAGCAAAGGAAGTGCCAGAATAAGATCCACAAGCCCTTTCCCACATTTCCACCTAGGCAAAAATCACTACTCACCTGTCTGTTGAGTTTGACAGCCAAGATGGTGTTGGAGTAACTGTAGTTGCAAATCTCTGTCCCCTTCTTAAAGTGACAAACTTTCAGCTTGCGTGGAGCTTTAAGGCTAACTATGGCCACCAGACTACTGGAGAAGAGCCTCTCCACAATGCACACATCTTCTGTGTCAGCTGAGCAATCACAGGAACGAGGGAAAAATACACAGAGAACAAGAATGATGCACATCAACAGGAAATAGCAAGAAAATCATAGAATCACAGATTCAGTCTATGTAAAAATACAGTCTTACACCACAAACATTCTGCCACAACAGCTCAGAGTCAAGGCGGGGCCCAGGACAGGCTTTTAAAGCAGAAAATCTACACAGTGAGTGCTGATTTCCAAGTATTTCCTTCACTCTCCCCAAGGTGTCACACAAGTTTATGTTTCAGAACAGAGTATCTACTCCCCATGCCCAGAATCCAACAGAAAAAAATCCCAAAGCTACAAACCCCAGAAAATGATCAAATTCCAGAATTTTACAATCTTCTTTCATCTCTGCAGAAATCTAGGAAAACAAACATTTTTTGGGCTTCTTTGTGTGTGTGTTTTTTTGTTTTGTTTTTAAAGCTGTGTTATGCATGAAAGGGTTTCTGATGGCCCAAACTCTTGGCATTTCCATCTACCTCTCCATGAAGAAAAAAGGTTACAGTACTCAGAGAAGCTGGTAAAACTCATTTGCCACAAGCCTGCTGCAGCCACCAATTAGCATTTTTACACATAGCATCTTTTACCTGACAGGCCCTAAGAGCAATTTGTGCAGGAATCACTGATGCCCAGCATTCATGCAGAGCCATAAAACATCAGATTTGCCAAGTGCTCTACTATGGGAGCAAAGGAGGAACACAAATCCCTGTGTGAGGAAGACAGCAGGAGGGAGGAGAGTCCAAGATCTCTGGCAAAGCAGCACTTTCAGAGCATTTGATGATAACACAGCACTGGCCCAAGCTGGCAGGGGGCCAAGTCCCACCAGCCATGATCCTGCTATCTGTACCTCCCTCTCCATCCCCTAAAGCTCCTCTCCAAAAGCCCCAAGGACACAGATTTTAGGGCAGGAAGAAGAGAGTTTTACCATGTTTTGCAGTTCTTTCACACTGGCTACACCTGCCCTTTCATTACAGAACCCAATCAAGACAAGTGACTGGAGCCTTTGGCCTTGATCCATCAAAATAAATTTTTCAGGAGTCAGCTTCTGGATTAGCTCAATGCTTAACACATTCCAAACTATAAAACTGCCAGTAAAAAAAAAAAAAAACAAACCCAACCCAAAAGAGCTTGTTTCTAAAGGCTTCTGTTTTGGCCAAGAGAAACATTAAGTAATTAATTTGTACTGTTCCCATCACCAGTGACAGAAATTCCACGAAAAAAATTCTGTTCAACATTCTCAGCGTATGATACTGCCATCAGTGTGGGATATGTTTGCCTTCAAAGTGCTTTTTCTGGGCAGTTATTTCAAGAAAATGAACACAAAATATTTAATGTCCTACACTTTTTGGAGAGAAACAGCCTACTTACGAAAAAGGAACAGGTTTACACTATGCATTTTCAGTACTCCATGCAACATAATTGACTTTTATCTACATCTTGTATTTAATATGGTACTTTTCCAGAGAAGACATAACAGCTCACAGAGGCTTTGAAAATTCAATTTTCTCATGCAACAGGGATAATGCATTTTAGTAATTACTTTGTTTTCAAGGAATTGTTCTCCATTTTCCCGATACTACACAAAACACATGAAAAAGAAATACAAAAATCTGCTTCAATAAATATATGCAGAGCCTTTGAAATGCAGAAGTCTGTGTTCCTTGAATCAGAGTAGTTACATAAAAGACTCTCAAATATTTTACAAGATGGGTTATCAGCTTTCCATCTAAGCCTGGAGTCCTTCAAAATGATGACATCCTTTTACAAGAGTCAGAAGACCAGCACACAGAGACCCAAGCCCCAGTCTGATGGCTCCCTGCTCCAGGGTGAGCATAGCTTCTTTCCCCATCCAAGGATAAGTGTTCAGACACAGCTTCTGGGATTTATCACCCTCCCAGGCAGGCAGGAGAACTGGTATTTCAGAAGAGGAACAGCAGCAGAGATTGATATGGAAAAAGTGCTGTCCACTGATGGGAAGGGTGAGCAGCAGGGAAGGCACACAGGGAAGAGCACTATCAACAACTAAGCAACCAGAGAGAAGAAAATATTTTCAATAAGCAAAATGCCTCAAAGGTATTGATAATCCTTCAGTCTCACCATAAAAAGACTATACTACAGACAGTTACCTTTAGAGAAAGGTTTTGTGATGGGCATTTCATTACATTCACTTTCAAAATACAGGATGCACCTCTGCTCCTTTGTCTTCCTTTAATAGGAAGAAGAGATAAAATCTCTTCACAGCTGCCAAGTAATTTATGCTTCCCAACAGCAACTATTCTAGAGTACCAGGCTATACTGCCCATCCTATGTTCAGCTGACCTGAATTAATCATATGTTTAGCAGCACTAAAGCCCTATAGCAATGCTGTTACTCAGGTTTGGTTTTTTTTTTTTTATTAGTATTATCTCCTTTACACTACACAATTGAGCACTGCCAGAAACTCAGATTCAAAACAGAGTAAGAACAGAAAGAACTGCAAAACAAATCAAGTATCAGCAGCGAGGGGAGAACAAGCAAACACATAACAAGATTAGTTTCATAAACACAAGCACGTAGCATCACAGACAAGAGCTGGTTAGAGCCAGCTAGATTATGATCAGCTGTGCCTTTATTCCATTTTTAATCCAAGAACATGAAGCATGTTAAAAGCATTCATTAAGCCTTAAAGCAGCCTCCAATCTAATGCTTGTTTTTACAGTGGGATCAACTGCACAGGGAGTCAGGAGATTTGCAGTCACAGGAGAAGTCAGTGATGGGAGCAGCCAAATCTCCCATCTTTTTTTGTATTTCTCTCAAACACAAGACAGCTGAGGCATATTCTGCAGTTTAGTTTAAACACCTACACAAGAGTTGGCAGATCAATCTTCCAGAAGAGAAGGAGGGGACCTTAACAGTGCTCACTCAACACAAAAAGTCTTTAGACCCACTTAAACTAAATTGGGAAGTGGGAGGCACCGTGTTTGGGAGGCCTCAAGATACCTTTCCTTGCGGAAAGGAGGTACCCAACGCACAGGAAGCCCTCCACCCTCATATCAAGTTTTAACAGGCATGGTCTGCAGGTCTAAGACTGAAAATTATTTGACTCATACAAAGAAAATGAAGGCCTCTCAATATTTCAATCTGCTTTGAGCCAAGACTGCCTGGCTTCCACAGGCCAAACCATTGAATTTTCCATAGTGAGAGGACAAGGAGTAACAGGTTCAAACTCATAGAGGGGAAATTCAGGTTATATGGAAGAAACTCTTCCCTGTGAGGGTGGGGAGGCCCTGGCACAGGCTGCTCAGAGAAGCTGTGGCTGCCCCATCCCTGGAAGTGTCCAAGGCCAGGTTGGATGGTGCTTGGAGCAACCTGAGATAGGGAACTGGATGATCTTTAAGGTCCCTTCCAACCCAAACCATTCTTCTAAATGTTACCTCATACTCTGCTCAGCTTTCACAGACTTAACACTCAGAAAACTTAAAATATCAAAGAGTTGAAGTCAACACAAGCATCCCAGAACAATCTGAAGACAAGACTGGAATCAGCAGGTCAAAATTCCAATTCCAGCTGCTTTATCAGGATATTGCAAGATGTTGAACAAGGCACTTCATCCAATCTGTACTTTTTCCTCTCAAGGACTACCCAGAAGATGCAGTCCTGCACAGTGCAGCCAACCTCTCAGGATATTTTTCAGTGTCTTGTGTAACAGGAATCATCTTCACTGAGTTCCCTGGGGTGATAGCAGGCCAGATACTGTAAGTGCCTGACATGCTGCAGAGGTCAGGTACATAAACTCCACAGCAGAAAAAGGAATCCAAGCCACTTGTAACCAGTACAACCAGACCATGAGTCAAATAAGAAGATGTAGCTGCAACACAATTTAACCCAACCACAGGTGCCCAATTTGAACCTCACAATTACTTCTCTCCACTGGCTGTGTACAGAAGCAGGCTGTCATCCCAGGTAATAGGTGATCTGAATCACACCCCATTTCCAAACTTAACATGCCACAGGGTCAGGTCACTTTGGGAATGGAGTCTGAGGACAGCTCTGTCATGGGATCCCACTATAAATGCTGACATCACAGCCATTGGTACCACCTGCTCACATGGAGTTTACAAGAAAGCAAGGGTACTCATTCATAGCTTTCATAGTTGACTTATTAGCACCTTAAAAAAGGGAAGTCTATGAACTGCTGGCAGAACAGGCCTCCCTCCATTTCATCTCAGATCCTACTCAGCTGTGATCAGTACTGAGAAGTTATTGGAATCTGAATTATTCACACTTTTGGATGAGCAAGCCTACAGCTATCATGTTAAAGAATAATTCTCTAACAGAAAATATTAGGATAGAAAAATATAATTAAGGCTTTGTTTACTTATTTGAAAAGGTGTATTAGGGCTTCCATGCCCCAAGAGCCAGTATAAAGACCCAAAAGACACTCTCTCACATGAGTAAATTATTCTTTTTATGCCCAGCTGCTATGTAACCTGGCTAATGAATTTAATATTAAAAAAGCAGAGTTCTTCTCATAGCTACTACTAAGTTTCACACTATACCAACTAAATTTATATACAGAACACAGATTTACAGTTCTAACCTGCCTGCAATCACTGTTTTGTATTTGTGTGATATTTACACTTAAGGTTCCTTTTATGCCAATTTCAAGCAACCTGTGAAGAAATGAAACATTTCTTATTCTTCCCATATTAAGCCAACTGAGGGGACTAAAAAAAGAGAGGGGAAAAAAAAAAGATACTCACTGCATTCATAGATCTGCTCTAATTTGTCCACAGAAGAAAGAGAGAAGAATTTGTAGCCTGATTTACTGCCAACTGCAAGGGATCTGCAAAAGAAACAAGGCAGTCAGGAACATGAACTACATCAGCTGTGATTAACCTTGGACAGATTCTTACCCAGTTCTAAACCTCCAGCTGGGTTAGCTCAGTAAAGAAAGTGATAAAAAGTTTGTCCAAAAAAGCCACAACAGACACAGACAGCTTCCTCAATTCTGATTAGACCAAACAGCTCCAGAATTACAGAATTCAGGTGCAGAATTCTGCTTCACATTTATGAAATGAGAGTTCACAGCCTAAAATCAACCTACTGCCCAATTCTCACTGGTGATTTCTTCACACAGACTAAAAGCTTTAGTGTGGAGGAAAGATGATGACTTGAATAATGTAATGCAAACCAATTACATCATTGCCTCATCATTAGAGGTGACCTCCAAGACCTTTTCAACTGGGCTGTCTGGGGATTTTTGTTCTTTACAGTGTAACTGTCCCTGAGCATCCCAAAAGAGTTTCCATATTAAAAAAAAGAAGTAATTAAAGACTGCCAACTCTAATTTTCTCTGGCTTTATGTGATGATGTTATAGCACCTCCATTGTTAGGTCTCAGTCTTACAAATACTTATTCTGAATCTTTGATTAGTGGCACCCTCTAAAAAGTGCCAGTCACTGATGTTAAACAGATTTAACAATAGAAGAACATTAGAAAACTGACTAAAACCCCTTCTTTCCTCCATTACTCAATTTTCACACTTAGCTCACAGACCATTTAATTACTTTTCCAGCCAGAGTCAAAGGCAGGTCTTAAATTTTAAGCTAGAAAAACCTTTAGCCTGTCTTGCAGGTCTTTACACATTGAAGGAGCAGACAATGGCTCATTCTTGTTTCCCCTCCCCATGTGGAGGATGATTTTATGCCACAGATAAAGAAAATTAACAGTCAATACAGCTTTACAGAAATGCATTAGTATGCTTATAGTTCATATATTTCTTACTGCCAAGAGACATTGAGGAAAAACTAATTAAATTCCAATAAAATACATTTTGATACCCTAAATTGTGGCAAGCCATTCAACACAGGGCTGCAATCCAACCCTGCCAGTCAGCCTGCCAAAAATGCCTTTTTGAACTCAGCAAGATGATTCCCTACAATTCAGATGCACTAACAATTAATGCTCCATTTGGAGTACAATGAAGATTCCTAGATTTCATGTTCTTTCTGTATTTTCCACTCACAGCTCCAAAACGAGTCTTTTTTTAAACTTCAGCATACCCAGAAGATTAAAAATCGCTCCTCAAATAGTTCACCCTCTGAAATTAAGATCCCAAGCTACAAAATCAACTTCTGTAGGATGGTATGACCTTCTCTTCTAGAGGAAAATACAACTGGCACAATCTGGTTAGGAAATTATATTTGAGAAGGTTTAAGCCTTCAAATAAAAATATGCACCATGCAGGCAAGAGATTCAATTCCACAGATTCAATAAGCAAGATATTAAAAAAGCATATTAGGCTTAAAGATAGAGAAGCAATCATAAAACAAAATTTTGTTGCTGCTCCTCTAAGTCACCCTAGAAATACTGAATTTAATTTTCCTTCAGACAAAATCAGTATGTTCATCAGTCTTATCTGATTAATCACCAAAGACACTTCACAACTACTTTTGAACAACTCAATGAAAACCCACATTCTGTGAAAGAAAGCCTTGAAACTCTAATTTGGTAAAACAAAGCAACGAGCCAGCTTTTCTTATATCATCTCCTGCTTTCCTCAAAAGAAATTTAACAAAGATTGACATTAAAACTGTCACTTTCCAAAGGTAAACAAGCACTGCACAGAGTTAAAAATAAATGGAGTCACAGGACTCCTTGCAATATAAACGATCCACAAAAGACACAGGATGATTTCCTCATGGAGGACTCCACACAGCAGCTATTTGTATTACCAGGCAGAGCTGATTCCTGTGTTGTACTTGCAGCTTGAAATACAGAACACTGCTGAATCACTGTTTTACTGACAGGATCACTGAAGGCAGTAAGGAAGCCCCTTTTTCTTGTCCTATGACTATACCTCATTCAAATGAGCTGTAGACAATGGCAAACAAGAATTGTCTGCACAATAAAAATCATTAGACTGAGTAGAACCCAAAATGCAGAAGCACAGAATGGACTTTTCCATCCATGGCAACTGCTTTTTGTTATTTATTTCAGGATTGAGGTGATGAAGTCACAAATTATTTGTTTACACAGAGCAGTTCAAGTCAAGATAATTAAACCCATTTCAAAGTACAAGTGTAACTGCAAAATAACCCCTTTTTCTTCTGGAACAGCAGTCTTGCTTTTGGAGGGTTTGCTTTGTTGGTTTGGTTTTTTTAAATGTACTCTCAAATTACTTCTTATGAAACTACTGGAAAAAGCCTTTTTATATGTAATAAGAACCCACTAGGCTGAATTATACCAGCATAATCACAGTGATTTAAATCTCCCATCTTCCCCCACACTGATATTACACTTAAGCCCTTAAGACACCCCACAGCCATCTAAATGGCCAAATCCACAAAACAAGGACCTAGCCAAAATTATCTCACCTCTGAAAAAAATGTGCAAGCACATGGGCAAGAAATATGATCAATAAGGCACTCAGCTCTTGCTCAGATAGACACAGGCCAACAAGAAGCTGCTGTAGTTTATCAGAAGCTCCTTTTACAGCAGAGGTGTTATGCTTTATAATCACTGATTTTCAGAAGCTGATGAGAGACTGCAATTGAAAATAAATATTCTCTAAAATGGCCTTTTTTCTTCTAACATTGTGCTATACACATGTGGGTTTTTAGCTCTCTTCTGTGTAGCCTCTATTACACACTTTGGACTGTAGACTCTGAGCTATTTCATCATGAAAGTTGTCTCCTCAGTACAAAATTATCAATATAGCCATGATTTATGGAACTGTGTTTACCCACTTGCTGCAGAGATAATGCTGCAGTCTGATCCAAGACTACATAAATCTTGATAGTATTTTCAAGAGTGACTGCCATAAATAATTAAAACTATCCTCATCAAGCAAACAGTGCTGTGAGATTTCACACACTCCTTGGAAGATGCTGACACTCGCTCTAAGTGCACTCACCTAAAGTGGGAAATCAGCTGCCTCCATCTCTCTGGCTCTTTAGGAACAAGTTTTTTCAGCTGGGTTAGAATCCTAAGGTTTTCTTTTGTTTCTTTAATATACATATAGAAGGAAGAAAACCAGTTTTTCCCTTTCCATATCGCAGAGGACCTTAACTATTAATCAGAAATATTCTACATTAATCAGAAAGCTCCTAACAAGGGCAGCTCTCTCAAAGATTAAATCAATTGCAGCTGCAGCATAAACATGACTCTAAAAGTCATTACTACTTTAAATAACTGGTTAATTAAGCCTACTTTCATTATGATACAGTCTCATTAGTATAATGTTCCACCTCATTTCAAAACCAATGTAAATTTCTACAGACAAAACATTTTGGCTTATGATGAAGAGGGGGAAAATATAATAATAAAAGAAAAATCAATGAAGACATAAGAATTGCTGAGGAATTACTAAGGAAATGTACCTTGCTTTATTTCCCCCTCCAAAATACCTGCTGAAACCATCTCATGGACATGTCTTAACATCAAAGGTCATTATTTTGGAAAAGAGATACAGAACTCCATACATTCAGTGTTTTTGTCAGCAGCATTCTGACAACCCACAGGAGATTTTCCCATTATTTCTGTATTAAAAGAAAACCCACAAACTTAAATCTGCTACAGCAGAAGGAGACCACGCCTGCTCATCACTTAACAGGCAGGCTGGGACAACACAAAGTCCATAATCCAAGTAAATATCACTATTCTTGGGCCAAATCCCCATCCAAATGGTCACACACTGAAGAACAGTTCCTCTGGCCAGCCCCCCTCAGCTGCTGTGCCCTCTGCAACAACAGCAAGAAACACAACATACGGTTGTCTCTCTCAGCTATCCTCCCTGAGTGTAGGAGCTACGTGACCGCTCTGTCCTTCCTTTTTTTGGTCTGTGTTTAGCTTTAAAGTCTCCTTGGAATAGAGAGCTCTCCTGTCCTCAAGGATCACGGGTGAAGGACACCTGAACCTAGGAGAAACAAAGGCAGAGGAGTGAATGCTCAGCACCTAACCCTTGTTCCTCCCACCACAAGCAGTTGACTACAGAGATCCAAACATCAGAGAATAAGGGAGTGAGAGTACAACTTCTGGGACACAAAGCAAGCTGGATGCATACAGAGACAGCAGCATTTGCTCACAACGTAGAATGAAATTGATTTATTTGGGAAATAAAGGGCAGAATTTCATTGGAAAGAAGAAATATATGGACTGACACATGTCATGTGTAACTCCACACATAAATGAAAGCAGACTACTGAAGAAGTCCTTGCCAATAAGGCACACACCAGTGCTTTCCTTAGAAGTCCAAACATAAGGTGTCCCCTTCCCTTTCATCAGGAGTCCTCAGAACTGCAGTGATTACTTTGTTTCCAAACGCTGTCACACAATTACTTATTTTAAAAAATGGTGACTAAAACTTCTCTAGTCTGCCCATTTGCATTATTTCACAAGCAGGCTGTTTGGTGGGGTTATTCTCTGTGGGTGGGGAGGAAGTGGGAGCCTGTTTGTAAATTGAATCTGAACACCATTTGTAATGACTTCCAAAGAATACCTGTGCAACAGTTTAAAGACTGAAAGTTTTACCTATTATATATATACATTATGCTTTACTTAAAAAGTCACAAACTTCGAATCCATTAGCATTTCCCTTATGAGATTTAAAGCTTCTATGAGTTTGTGAGGTGTTTAATTTTTCATAAACGTATCTGTGCTCAGTTTTAGCAGTTCTCCCAGGAGTAATACAAACTGCACTCAGGGTTTTTTTTCCCCCCAAGTATCCATTGTTAAAGATTTACAGCTGTAAAACCTACCTAGCACTGAGGCCACCCACAAGCTTCCACTGCCTGGTTTTGCTGGGACACCCGAATTCCTGTTGGTTGCTCCACTTTGATCTGCAAGCTGGAGCTTCTGCCTCTCAATCAGGGAATGCCAGTCATGCCAAGTTGTGCAATGACTGATTCACTGGGGAAAAGGGCTAGGTCCAAAAACAAGCACACTAACATCTTCTGAAAATACCCTTCTCTGTGTTTTTACTTAATGAAAACATTATATCAAAGAGAAGCCACAAACCAACCGCTTCTGCTGCATTATAGGTGAAGTGTTTTCAGGCAGAGTTCCAGTCCCAGCCAATAATTCAAAACTCTCATGTAAATAAAGCTCAGGGCAATGTGGGATAAACAGGCAAGACAACACTTGCAATAATGCAGATACTATTCCAAGAGACAATGTCACTACACACGGCATCCATGAATGAAAATGAGCCACGGCTGGGAAAACCAAGTGACTAAAAGCAGGACAGAGGATATCTGCTTCAGTCACCAGGGATTGCAACAGCAACTTTCATGAGGACAACATTCTTCTAACTACCAGCAATCCAATTTCCCAAGACTGAGAGCCACCATGAAGCTCATCTTCCTACAGGACAGAGTAACTAATTACCAGATGTTCATAAAACCAAGGAAAAGTTAGCTTGATACTTATTGTCAGCAGTAACAAGCCCCATCTTTTCCTAACACGAGGAACTGGCTCTGCTGTGGAGGTAAGCAAGACACAGGTAAGCCTGAGTGGAACTGGCACCTCGTTAGGTGAAGGTAAAAGCCTTCAATGTAGTAACAACAATAAGCCCATGTCATTTATTTTCCAGTTTTGTCTGTCAGCAATTTTTCTAATTACTGAAGCATCTTAAAGCACGATGTGAGCTCTACTGACTGGGCAGACATAAACAAAGCTTGTCTTTCATATACTGCCTGAAAGAATATACATATGTTTACCTTGCCTGTCTGGAGAAGGGCTCCAGTTACCTGTAAAAGTTGAAAACAGGTGAGCTTTCTGAGGCCCAGCATGGGAAAGTGTAAGTCACTCCTAGTAAGTTCTTTCCAGCTCTTCTCACCTGGAAAACTGGGATCTCCTAGATATACAGAGTAATATACAATAAACCCAGAGAGCTGCCTTCTTGTTTCCCTGCTCACACAAAAAACTAGGGGAGAACATGGGTGTGAAAAAGGAAAAAAAAAAATCAAATAAACTTCTGTTTAAAGAATGTACACAAGCACTAAATTCTACTCAGTTTAGGAACTTGAATGTAAGTTGTTTGTTGTTGGGGCCACTTACCACATCAGACAAGTGTTTCTCTGAGAAGCTGCTCACAAAGGCATCTGCAGGACTGGTTTTATACTTACTACTCTTCTGGGAGAGTTTTACTTGAGACACTATTAGTAAGAAGAGATTACCCCACATCATCAACCACCTCATTTATACCAAATAAGGTGGCCTTTTAAATTATTCTCAGAATTTTGAGACAAAAATATGAACAGGAGCCTTTTGATATTTCTGTCTTTTCTACAACAGATACCTGAATTCACAAATATTCAAAAATGACACTAAAGACCTGCTAACCCAAGACCTGGAATTGCAAAGATCTATGGGCCAGGTCTGGCTCACATAAAAGATACATCACCAAAATTCTCATCAGCTAATTTCAAGGTGATTTATATATAAATAACATTTTTTAAAAATATCATTTCTTAACATAATGGATATTAAAATACCAAATACAAAAACCCCACATTTTTTGGTTATTTACAAAACTGAAATGGGAAAAGTAGTGCAGCAGCACACCCAACTGAGGAAAGAAATCATTAGCCAGGTGTCCCTTTTTTCCTCCTACAAACTCGAAGTTATAAAGAAATTACCTTTACTCTCCTTGAAGAAAGATTTCAAGGTGTACAAGCCAAAAATCACCTAGATAAGTTTGTGTTATAATTGCCTTTTTAAAAAATTGCTCTCTTGGTTTTGTTTTCAAGTCAACCTGCAACCTCTTGTTCAAATAACTGGGGGTTTTTTATGACAACTCAGTAATCTTTAGGTACATAAAGCTCTCCACAAAGCCAAGGTGCAACTGAAAATACAGAGGTGCCACACTGGAGAGCAGAACTGAACTTCAAAAATTTATATAATGGCCTTTACAAACTGCAGAAGACAGAGGTGACAAATCCCCTAGTTATTGTGACTTGGGTTTTTTCCCAGTAATAGGTAAAAAATGAATGGTAGCTGAGGAAAACTTGGGCATTTTTTATATGGACAGAGACAGAGTGAGCTCTATAAGGCACTCACTGAAAAAATGTGAAAAGCAGTTGCAAAAGTCTCTGCCTTGAATCAATATATGGATAATGATTTACTTACAAATACACAGAGCACTACTGCTCCCTCCCATCATTTACCATAACTCATTTACTGCCAGAGTCTCTTGCCTCAAATCTATCCAGCTCCAATTGCTCATCTCTTCACCCCCAAGAAAACCTACAAAAGCAAACAGAGTCTGTCCTGCTGTGATGTAACCCTGCTTGGCAGTCACCAGAAATAACCTTCTCACCTTCACAGCTCCCATATGCTACAGGACGTGCTGAGGACAGGCACAAATCTCCCTCGTGAGGGCAGGATATTGTTGCTTTCGAAAAGAACAAGTTGTTAAAAAAACAAACCCTCCACCACACACGTGGGTTACACTTCGTGATGCCAGCCTAAGATCATTTCCTCTTACTCACTTCCTAAACCAAATCTTCTTTCTTGAGCACAAGTTCTTTCGGTTTTTACTCCCCAGTTTCATCTCTCAAGTATTCACGACAGTCAAATCCTTCTTTAAATGATCTTCAGTGCTCCAATCCCAAATAATAGGGGGTTCTTAAATTAAAAATACTGCTTTATAATACCCCATATAAAAACTAATATGCACTAATTGATCTAAATATGCTGCAATGATTAAGTAATTTGCGAGACGTGCAGCCTGAACAATCAGAAGCCCAAGTAAGTGCAGCTTCAAGGATCAAAAGGCCTCTTTTCAAAATCAAAGCCAGAAGAAGCACGGGCTCATAAAAACGCCTTCGAGCCCAAGCCTCACTGCTTCAGCACAGCAGGTGACAATAAAACAGCCGCATGAAGACAGTGAGGAACTTTCAGATGAAGTCTTTGCACGTCCTGGAAGACTTGGGGCTTCACGTCAGGCCCTCCTAGGGCTGCACATCCCCGAGGAGCAGCAGGAGCCCTCCCTCCGCCCCTTTCTCCCAGCGATGCTCCCCAAGCAGGAGCAGAAGCTCCCCAGGGCAGCGACCCGGGGGATGAGAGGGCACCGCGCCGCCACGGCCCCGCGACAGATGCGTGTCCCGCGGCAGGAGCGGCCTGTCCGCGCTGAAGCCGGAGG
>VZRX01022561.1:29690-48142 GCA_013398075.1 Notiomystis cincta | reverse complement strand
AGATGCCTCGGGGACCCTCGGGGGGACCCGGCCGTGGGCAGCGGGGCCGGGGGGAGCAGGTGGGTATCGGGGGGAGCCGCCGGCTGCCGACACTCTTCCCCCCCCGATGCTTTAATCACATTTTCAATTCAAATCTGCTGCTATTTGATCCCCCG
This sequence comes from Notiomystis cincta, assembly GCA_013398075.1. NCBI lineage: Eukaryota > Metazoa > Chordata > Aves > Passeriformes > Notiomystidae > Notiomystis > Notiomystis cincta. Next base: position 47,987 of record VZRX01022561.1, on the reverse strand, counting down.
GGGGTGGCAGCGGGGAGGGTGGGGGATATTTTTAGCTGTGCTTAAAGCTGCCGGGGGGCGGAGGNCGGACAGCCCCAGCCCCTCCCCGGGCTCGGCTCCGCTGGGATGGAGCCCGAAAGGATCTTCAAAAGCTGCCGAGTGCCTCAAAGCGCACGGCAAGTGCGGGCTGGGCTTTTGGCTACCCGCTTTTCTGCATCCCTAAAGGATTCTCAGCATCCTTGGGAGCCTTCGCTGCCTTCCGCTGGGTCTAACTTCACGGCGGCTCTCCCGCTGCCGGGGGAGCAGGATCCTGCCTTCCCGAGGGAACAGACCCGGCTCCGAGCCCCCCGTGGAGGGACCAGTGTGGTCCAGGGTCCCGCTGCACCCCGGTGAAACCCCCTCGGGGTGGCTCTCCCAGCCTGGACCCGCAGGCTCAACAGGGTTCCCACGGGATGCGCCGACGGTGGATCCGTCTCTCCCTCCACCAAATCCCCCGGGAGCTTTTCCAGCAGCAGCCGGGACTTGCTTTTAAAGCTCAGGTGTAGCAGGAAACCTCACGGTGTTACCTGTGCGGGGGGAAACCTGAGGATTGCTGCGCACAGGTCAGAGGGCACCTGGCCACCCGCGCTGCTGCGGGATCAGGTGTGGCCTTGAGGAGGGAGCTGGCAGGTGACACGGGGACAACGTCTGCCCGCAGGGACGGGCCACACGGCAGCGGCTGCTGCACAGATGGGGCCGGGGGTGCTGGGGGTGCTGAGCTTTGCACCGAGGACAGGCTTTGCTGCCAGCTCCCTGCGACTGTGGCGGGGGTGTTTTCCTGCCTGGGGCTGGCACAGCTCCTGGGGGCTCTGTGCTGCCACTTCCAGACTCCCAGTGGCCCTGGTAGGGGCAGGTAACAGAGGAAAACTTGTGTGAAAAAGAAGTGGTGATGGTGTTTCTCACCTGCTCCAGGCAGGATGATCCCTGAGGGATGTTTGTCTGGGCTGGGTAAGGGCGGGAGATCATCCTCCTACCCCTTCCAGCCATCAGCTCCTTTCCTTCCAGGGGAAAATCCATGTTTGCATCTCCCAAACCTCTCTGAAACGTGGCTGTGTTGCTGCTGCAGCTGCCTCCTGATAACCTTTGCCTGGGGGGAGAGACAGGAGGCACCCAGCAGGTCTGCACAATGTGCCTGGTACAAAACCTTATGAAAATGGAAAATTCAAGACCTCCCCCTGCCCCCAATTGGCATGAAAAGGACAGAGCTGGGGGAAATGGTGCTGAGCAAAGCTCTGTACCCCACAGAGCAGGAGGAAACCCATACCTTTACCCCATGGCAGGGCTGCAGAGTCTCTTTGGGAACTGGGCAGCAGATCAGGGGCTGCTCCACTGACATCAGTGCCCCCAGCAGAACCCATCTGCCAACCTGTTGCTTGATTTATCCCAAATCCAGCCTTGTTGTGCTCCTTTCTGGAGCCAGCTTGTTAAATGGGATGAGGCATTACAGAGAGCCTTCTGGGGCAGTGCCCACGTGCAGGGCAGGGGCTGTGGGGCATGGGAAGGGTCAGATGCACAGGGAATCCTGCAGCTCTCACTGTGTGCCAGGGCTGGATGGGGAGCAGCAGGGGATGGGTGCTCCCTTGGCTTTCACCCCAAGAAAGTCACCAGCACGTGATGCTAACCCGGGGCTTCCTGTATCATCACAGAGATCCTCTTAGCCTAGGGCTTAAAAATAACAGTGGGATAATCCCCACAGCTCCCCCGCACTCCATCCACACCAGCTCTGCTCTCCATGAAATCCTCTGCTGGGGCATATCCCCAAAGAAACCCTAAAGCTGCTTCTTCCTTTGTGCCAGGGGTGCTCTTGCAGCTGAGCTCTGAGGTGGGAATTGGGGTGAGCAGAAGCCAGGGGACTCTTGGTGGCCTGTGTCCTTTGAGGCAGCAGAAGCATCTCAAACCCTGTGTCCAGTTTTCCCTACAGGAAAGATGTTGAGGTGCTGGAGCAGGTCCAGAGAAGGATAAAGGAGCAAAAGTCTGATAAGGAGCAGCTGAGGGAGCTGTGGGGGGCTCAGCCTGGAAAAAGGAGGCTCAGGGGGGACCTTCTCAGCTCCCTGACAGGAGGGGACAGCCAGCTGGGGGTCAGGCTCTGCTCCCAGGGAACAAGGGGCAGGACAAGACAAAATGGGCTCAAGCTGCAGCAGGAGAAGTTTAGATTGGATATTAGGAAAGATTAAAAGGGTAATCAGGCATTGAACAGGCTGCCCAGGGAAGTGGTTGAATCACCATCCCTGGAAGTTTTGAAAACCACCTGTGGATGTGGCACCTGGGGCCATGGCTTAGAGGTGAACATGGCAGTGCTGGGCTGATGGTTTGACTCCATCTTAGAGGTCTTGCCCAGCCTTAACAATTCTATGATTCCATCTTGCAACATCTTTTCAGAGAACGAGGCCTTGCTTATGATGTTCCTTGAAAAAACAAAACAAAACAAAACAAAAAAAAATAAAAATCAAAGTTTTCCTTGTAGTGGAAAAGCCTGGAACAGGCTTCATTTTTCATGTCATTTTATCTAATTTTGAGCGAGGACCAAGAAAGGAGGAACTTGGCCATTGATACACCCACCCAAAGGAATAAATAAAACGCAGTGTGGTGATGAAAGACCTGTTGTGTGAGAACACAAAGAGATGAAAAGCAGTGATCAATGTGGGAACGTTCTGTGAATTGCCAGGAGAAAACTCAGCGCTGGAGGGGCACCAGCCCCTCTCCAAACCCCTCCTGGCTGGGCTTTGGAGATGCAGACTTGGAGCTGGGGCAGAGGGGAAGAAAGCAAAGGGAGGAGGTGTCCCCGTGGTGGGAACAGGGTGCAGGGCAGCGCCTTTTGAGCACACTTGGTGATAAATGAGGAACTGGGTGGTTCCAGCTCTGCTGTGGGGCCCAGGAGGCTCTTCCATCACTGGCACCGTGGGGAAATGGAGTTTCAAAGCACAGTAGCTGCAAGGCTTTCCCTGTCACTCACACCCTGCACCCTGACAAGCCATATCCATCTCCTGCCCGACAGGCCGAGTTTAGCCACACCAGGTGTGAATCCTCCTGCTTTTTCTGACCAGCAGAGGGTTATCCCCCCACTCCCCCTCCACTCTTCCTCCCAGCTCACCAGAACCGTGCTGGGTCCCTCCCAGACCAACAGATCAGACCAAGCTGCATCTTTATCACTGGACTCATTGGTCAGGTTACACTGACCTGGTAACCAAACCCTCCTTGCACCTCACCACCACCTTTGACCCCATTTTGGCCCAGTTTTAACTCAAATATGGTCTGGTCCTTCCTGCCCACGTAGCTGAGTATCTCCCTGTGGGGATACTGAATGCTTCCCAGACTTTGGCCATCCAGAGCTGTAATTGGAAGGAAACATGATTAATCAGGGAGCTGCTGTATCTGGCCAGCTTCAGCATCTCTGGAGCAGCAGTGGAGAGGGCTTTGCTAGGAACTGCAGGGCACTGAATCATCCCCACAAACTGATAGCAGTTCCTTTGATTCATGGAAAAGGCTCTAAGTCTTACTGTGTTTGCTTGGCTTGCCCTGTGTGGAATAACACGAAGAGGAGCAGCTGGGAAAATCCACATTAATGTCCCAGCCCAGGAGCAGGGGCCTCTCTGGGGGTCTCTGGAGGTGCATGGTCCAGGCTTGTCCTCACCTCTGCCACCTGAGGGGATGGAGATCTGAACTCTACACTCCCTCAAACCCAAATTCTCTTGGGGAAAGGCAGCTGGGAAGCCCTTCCTTGTTTCTCCCTGCACCTGAAATTTTTGAGCAAGGAGACACTGATGAGCCACTCCAGCATCTCTGGCCAGGACAGGGAGAGGAGAACCAGCAGGAATAGGAACAATTGGAAATGATGAGGTGCTCAGACTCCAAACACAAGGAAACCAATGCCAGGCTGACAGCCTGGACAGAGCAATCCCATTGGGAAGACCTGTTCCTCCCACTGCTTTGCCATGAAAACATGAGCAGCCCTCGCCTGCTCCCACACACTCCAAGATGCTTTCCAAGAGCTCTGCTTCCCCCACAGCTTGTGTGGGATGAGGCAGTGAGAAGGGAAATGCTTTCAGTGTTGATACCACAGCCTGAAGCTCCTCGAGAGGCAGGGGATGCTCACCTTGCAAGCACTGGCCCCATCAAGACCTGCCAGTCTGTCCCCAGCTGAGCAGAGAGACCCCCTTGATGCAACAGCCACTGCTCCAAGAGATGGGGAGGCCCCCAAAACGCCTGGGAAAACCAAGATCAGATGATGTTGCCAACCAGTTCTGTGCTGGTTGCTCTGTGGAGCCAGGTTGACTCAGGAAACCTCTTAAGACAGCACCAGTAGAGTAATTTCATGTGGGTTTAGATGCTCAGGGTACGTAATTGGAGCCAGATATTTGGAAGGCAACAAGCCCTCAGAGCAGCATTTTTGGTGGGATATCCACTCAAACTGCCCAATTCCCTCCCCTGCAAGGGCTGCAGGACAGGCTCTGCTGGGGCCACCACACTGAAGATGTGCATAAGTGGGCAAACCGAGCCCCAGGCCTTGTGCTTTGGGGAAGGATGGTCTCTTGGCTGCCTGGGAAACACATGATCTTTCCCCTCCTTCAGCTGGTGTTGGATATCAGCCTGATGTGATTCTTTGGCACAGTTTGCTGTGCCCAGCTTCACGAGGTAGCAGCCAGCACAGCCCATGGGAAATTCAAGCCAGTGCCCAGCACGGCAGGTCAGTGACTGTGAGAGATGGGGCTGTGCCAGGACTGGTCCTGGGCTTGCCTCCCCTCCTCCTCCCTTCCCACACCCCCAGCTCCTCAGCAAGACAAAGCCATGCCAACCAACTACAACTCCCAAAGAAAGGAAGGGAAAAGAGCACAACTTACCCCAGTCCTTCTCTCCTGAGGGGTGCCTGGCTGCAGCTGCACGAGGAGGTTGGTTGAGTCCCCAGAGCTGCTGCTGCCAGGGCAAGGCAGAGGAGACATGGCCAAACACACAGATCAGGTCTCTCCAAGTGTGACAAACTCAACATTTTCATGCAGTGAGAATGCAGAGCCTGAGGGGCTCTCTGTGATAACACTGCAGCCTCTCAGGATAACACGATACCACAGGCGTCATGTTCCTGGTGGATGAGTTGGATACCAGTGAGCTGAGCCAAGCAGGGCTGACCTTCAGGAGAATTTGGAGTCAGCTCTGTGCTCCTGTTCGAGTTTACAGTCCAGGTTTGCTGCTGCTGAGAAAAGGATTTTGTGCAGAAAGAGATCACCAGGTCAGGGCAAGGAGTTGGCTGCTCTCTGTGCTGAGCAGCACTAGAGACAGCCCTGCTCTCTGTTGTAAGAAATACTAATGGAAATCTTACTGTCTGCATGTTTGGCTGGTGAAATACATGATTTTCCCTCCATGCCTTTGCTATCCAGAGGCATTTGATGAATAATTTACAAATATGATTTGTACTTGAGCAGCATCTGGGAATCCCAAATGAGAGCCTGGCTGTCTCAGGCCATGCTGTGGGGAGATTTTATGAACCTGGGACAGGGTCACCTGCCCATGTATTTCACAGTCACAGCCAGGGTTAGAGGCTGGGAAAGCTCCAGCCCTCAAACTATCTGAATCTTGTGCCAGCAGGCACAGGGTCCAGTGGTCACACTCACTGCTGCCCACCTTGGGCTGCTGCAGTTAAACAGGCAGAGCCAGCTCAGGATTTATCCCACTAACTCCTTGCTCTAGGCAAGACAGCAAGGAACATGCACAATGACTTTCCAAACAAGAAATTAATGAATAATAGAGGATTTGCAGTTCTAGAAACAGTGCTTCCAACAGTCACAAAACACCTGGGACATCAGAGTCATTTTGTGACTAATCAGCTGTTGTTGGATGTCTCAGGAGTACCAAATGAAACAAGAAGTCCCAGCTCAGAAAGTAATTTGGGAAACACTCACCAATTCCATCTGTTGTGAATAAACAAACAGCTCTGCTGTGGTTGCAGGGTCATGAATTGCCTTGGAAGTGGTAGAGATACCATCTACACAGAGATCTGGGGAGAAAAAGAAATACCCCTGCCCAGAGGATGGGAATATGGACACTTAGGACCCTGCTGGGAATTATTGCTGAGTTTTCACCACCAACCAAGCCCTGCTGGGTGTATTTTGGCTCTTGTGGGTGCAGAAAGGGTCTATGCCTGCATTCAGCCTGGCTTGGAGCCTCCCGAGCTTGTCCCTGCTCGGAAGAGGAGCAAGAAGGGAATTGTGTATGCCCTTGGTGTGTTCAGGGGAGTAGCAGCACATTCCCTCCTGCACCCTCTGAGGCAGCAGGATGTGTCAGGGGGTTGCCTCCTCTGTCCCTGCTCAGGGGACATCTGTGCCTGTGGCTCAGAGCCAGGTACAACACAGACCTGGCTGAGCACTCGGTCCCTGTCCGGGAGCATCTCTAAGTCAGCAGCAGCACTTGCTCAGCATTTCTCAGGGCATGCAGGTCGTGTAGTGCCAGGGGATGGTCTGCAGCCAGCCCAGGGTGCTGGTACACGTCAGAGTGCTGGGAATGAGCAAAACTGGGATGGGAGGTGGTGGGTGACCATTGGAGCTGCTGCCTGCTTGGGCTCACTCTGGAAGCAAGGCTTGCTTCAGGGGGATCTGGGTGGGTTACTCCAGAAATCTGGTGACCTGCTAATTTACCCATGAGAAAGGTAGAGAAATGCTGCTTTAGATAAAAAGCCTTCCATTTTCTGCTCCCTACCCAAGCTGCCAGCTCCTTGTGCCAGGAAGTGTGACAAAAGAAAACACTGAGTTGTCCTGCTCCATCAGCCCTCCTGCCCCTCTCCCAATGGATGGGCTGGGCTGGAGGCACAGGAGGGCCCCATGGACAGGCTCGTCCCAGCTGCCCCATGTCCCCTGGCCCCAGGAGCTGCCCCACAAGGTTCCAGCAGGCATGGCTCAGCTCAGCAAAGCAGGAGGGCCATATGTTTGTGTGGGAGCAGGCAGGCTCTGAGGGATGGGCGTGGAGGGGAGGTGCCAGCTCCAGCAGGGCCACGCAGCCGCGCTCGTGCCCGTGTGGGTGGCTCTGCAGATGGCAGAGCTGGGCACCATCGGCCTTGGTGCTCCTGCTTCCCAGTGGCAAACGTCCCCATGCCAGTGGGGAGGAAGGAAAAGCAGGATTTTGCAAGTGCTCCTGGGCTGGATAAAGCAGTAAAATCTGGGGGATCTCCTGGGCTGGAGGTGGGACGTGGGGATTTCCTCGTGGTCCTGCTCCGTCTCTGAGCCCTGTGAGTGTGTGCCACACATAAACAGCCACCAGGCTCCAGGCCAGCACACACAGCTCCCCAGCACTGAGCTAATTACAAACCACAGAGGAGCTCAAGGGATTGCAGTGTCTTACCAGGGCTGCAGCTGGAGCGTGACCAGATTCCGGGTCAGAGGCACAGCCCTTGCCAAGCCCCAGCTTACGGGGATGCCACCACAGCAGCTCCCACGTGAGCACGAGCCCCAGGACCCAGCCCTGACATCTGTGCAGGGTGTGCAGCCTCTGGGCTATCAGAGTAAACCCAGGCCGTGCACTGAAGTGTCAGAGGCCAGTCTGTCCTGCAGGGACACATCTGCTCCAGCACTGTCACCTCAGGCACTCAACACTTGTTCTACTAAGGGACAGTCCTGGCAGGACTTGCCACCACTGCTGGTTGACATCCAGCAAATCCAACCTCAGTCCTTCCTCTCTGACCACCACCAGGATCTTCCTCTGTTGCTTTAGAAGCAGCTGTGACATCCAGTCTCAAGAGGAAGGAGAAATCTTCTCCTTTTGCAGCCAGATCCCAACACAGCTTGAAAAAGCCCCAGCTCCTCAGGCAGGAGAGTGGCTGCACAGCAAATCCATCTCCATAGGCTTTAGGCCAACTCCTGAGCAAGCCCAACCCTTTTGTAAGTCATTTGCAAGTGAAACCTGTAGATATGAGCTGCTCTGGGGAGATTTGTATCACCTGGGATAACCTTGGACTTGCTGACTGCTCCTTTGTCCCTGTGGCACCCAGCCCACAGTGCACAGACACACAGACACATGCACAGCCTGATTTATGGCAGGGCTGGGGAGGGCAGGTGTTGGACCAGCTCTTTCCAAGGGCAGGAACTCAGATCACATCTCCACATCCACCTCTTAGAGGTGATTTTACACCCTCCTCACATTACCCACCCACTGGCTTCCCTAAAGGATGTCAAAATCATTATCCTCACTTGGAAAGGGGGAAATGTGGACTGAGAGGGACATGAAGAGATGTGGCAGAGGCCAACTAGGGAGTTGTATGAAAGGCAGACCTAAACCCCATCTGTCCCAAATTGCAGCCTGGCTTGGGTCTCCTTCAGGATTGTTCCCCTCACATGTGCAGGGGACAGCTGTCCTGCAAAGTGTCCCATGGCCCTGCTTGTGTCAGTGTGTGGTGACCATGGAGTGACTGATGCAGGTTCTCTTGGTGCCCTCAGGAGAGCTCAGATGGTCCCACGTGAGCCCTTCTGAGGAATAATTTAACTTAATCCCTTTCTTCTTCCCACCCTGGCAAAGCAAGAGCCAGGCAGATCTGCGTGATTTTTGAGGCTGGAATTCTGTTCTTGCATAAAAGTCTTTAAAACCTCAGTAAAAACCCCTAAAGATATATAAAAAAAAACCCAAAACAAACAACCCAACAGAGTGGGAGAAAGAGCAGGAGAAAGGAACAGGCCTGGGAAGCCAGCTCTGCACTTTGCCCCGGCGCCCAGGGACAAGGGGCTCTTTGTTTCCCTGGCCAGAGCCCGCTGTACTGGCCCTTTTCAGGCTCCCCCCCTGGGAAAGGGGCCAGGGGAAAGCAGGCACAAGCAGGGCAGGCAAAAACCCTGGGGCTGCTGTGAATAACCCCTGCTCAGACCCTTGCCCCCCCCTCTTCACACAGGCAGTTGTAGGGAGTTTGCCAGGAGCAAACCGGAGGAAAAGGTGCCCGGGAACCCTTCTGCTCCCTGCTTCCCACACACCATCCCTGGACATGAACTCGTGCTCATGTTCCTGCTGGCCAGGAGGCTTTTGTGTCTTTCTCTGTGTCTTTTGGACTTTGCCATCCTGAAGCACCTGCTGGATTGCACCAGTGGTGTGTAAACACCTGCCCGTGGCTTCCTGACCCAAGAATCACAAGTGCTCTTTCCAAATGTGTCCATCTGTCTGTCCAGGATGGAGCTGTGGTTTGAGGCAGGTTTTGCACACTGGTATGGCAACTGTCTGTAGGCTGGGGATGCTGCAAGGCTCCCTGTGCCCTGCCCTACACCCATGCCAGGGATGACATGAGCTGATCCATAAATCCCAGGGGAGCAGGGGAGGAAATGGCCTCTGCACCCCTGGGAAATAAGGTGCAGCCAGGGACTTATCCTGCCTTGCCAGGAGATGTGCAAACACCAGCTTCTCCCATTTCTACAGAGCATAGAGGACCGCAGAAATGTGCCAAATTAGCCCCAAAAAACAATGCTGGTCCCAAGAGTGGGACTCAGGCTGACCAGAACTGTGCAGGTCCCACACCCGTGATGCTCCATTTCCCACCATCCATGGGATGATGCTTACTAGAAAGCAGGGCAGGAAAATAAGAGCAATCTCTCCCCAGGCCAAAAAAAAAGAGATTTCTCCTCATGACTGCGAAAGCAAGTGCTCATGGTGTCCCACACCAGCACAGCTTTGGGCTTCAGAAACATAAACACTCTTCAATCTCATTCCATAGGGATGGCTTGTGTGGTCCTTCCCAGCTTCTCCATCCCTGCACCAGAGCTAGGGAGGATATTTGCACCCCAGGGACACCTTCCCAAAGGGTCTGGGTGCCCCTCAGCCCGAGGAGGGGGCTGTGGAATTGGTTCTGTGTTGCTGCTCTGAACAGCACCCGCCAGAGCAGAGATGGAGCAGGCTTTGTTAAAATCAATAAATCCAAGGAAAAGGCCTTGAACGTGTTTCCTCAGCAACTGTGACGTCATGTGGACGTCTGGCCTCCCCTCCTTCCCCCCTCCTTGTTATTATTAAAAGGGAAAATAAAGGGAAGCAGACAGTGAAGGGGAGCTGGGGACAGTCTCCTGGCAACGCTGGGGACAGTAACGTCCTCCTGCCAGGGGGACATGGCAGCCGCCCTGCCAGGCCTTGTGCCTGCAGGGGTGGATGAGGAGGCCATCCCTGGTGTCCCTGGGCTGGAGGTGACAGCACTCCGGGCACAGCCATGTCCCCAGGGATGCCCAGATGATTCCCAGCCCTGTTGAGCCCTGATTTACCCCATATGAGTCCTTGGTAAGCAGAGCAGTGCGAGCTTGGCCCCTCCATTCCCACTCTTAATTCCAGACATTTTTTGGTGATGAGGACTCTGGATCTTTTCCCACAGTGCCAGGGGCTGGCAGGAGGCACGGCAGGACAGGGGCTGGGGACAGGGTGGCTGTGGGTGTTGTCACTGTCACCTGCTGGAGTGCCCCTCGCCCTGCTGTGGCCACACAATTCCCCCCAGCCCAAATCCTTGTTATTTGAGCTATTTAATCCATCCTGGCTCAGTTTGAGCAGGCAACAGCAAGAGGCTCAGGCAGTGGGGCCGAGCAGGCAGGAGATGGCAGACAAGTCCACACAGGCGTGGGTGGCCTGGGGACAGGGACAGGGGACTTTTGCTGCCTTTCCAAGCATCCTGGACTGAGACATCACCCTGTGCCCAGCAGCAAGGTCTTGCCAGCCCCTGAGCCCCTTTGCTGGGCTCCACTCAGCTGTGAAGTGCTGCAGATGGTGCTGGAGCCGGGGCAGCCGGGCTCACAGAGCCCGGGCCCTGCGGAGCAGCCCCGCTCGGCTCGGCCGGGCTGGCCCGAGCCACGGCAGGAAAGGTCTGAGAAACCCGGATCCTCCGGACCAGGGAAGGAGCCCTCCCCATCCTCCTGTCTCTCATTCCCTTTGCTAAGCCTCCAGTGCTGTCTCCTGCCAGAAGAGGGAGGTGAAGGAGGCTTTGCTCCGACCTGTTATCACGGATGCACATTTAATTTGCTGTTACATACCCAGCAATGGAGTGACACTGGTTTTTATTGCTGTGTGTTGATCCAGCAGGGGAAATCGATACATTCCTGTGAATGCCACGAGCAAGCTGACGCCTCCTAAGAGCAAGAGAAACAGAAATAAAGATGCATGTTTCCAAGGGAGGGCAGCAAGGTTTCCCCCACAGCAATCTGTGCTGGGATGTGCAACCCTGGGGCTAAGGGGCAGATGCAGGGGGTACCCAGGGACCAAAGGCATCACAGGGAGACCCTTTTTGGAGCTGGGCACGCTGTTGTGACATGAGGCTGTCACCCCTGGATGGGTTGGGGACCCAGAGCTCTGCCCACTACCCCATGTTCCCTCTTCGCTGCTGGGGCTCTTCCCACCTCTGCCCACAGCAACAGGCAGAGCTGGCTCCTGCCTCCTGCTCTCCAAGCAACAGCAGTTCCCAGGAGCTGCTTCAGCCTGAGCCGTGGCTGAGCAAGACCTGGGGACACCTGGGGACAGCCAGATGGACACGCTGTGCTCTGCTGTCACTTGTGCAGGGCAGCTGGAGCACAGCTGAGCCACGGTGGGGCTGCAGGCTGGGGGTGGCCCTGTGCAGACCCCTCCAGAGGGGTTTTGCTCCATCCCTGTCCCCTGAGCATGTTTCTCTCCCTGTTTTCCCTGCAGGTTCATGAATCACCGTGTCCCATCCCACTGCAGGTACCAGCCCACGGAGTACGAGCACGCGGCCAACTGTGCCACCCACGCTGTGAGTCCCTGTCCCTGTCCCTGGTGAGGCAGGACGGTGCTCATCTCTTTGGGGATCCACTGAGGAACACCTAAAAATGTCTGTGTTCAGCCCTGGAGCAGCCACTGAGAGTCTGAGGGCTGTGATGAGGCAGATGTGCTCCTGGGGGTGGGATGCTCTCCATCCTCCTGCCCTGGGAAGCTGATGTGCACCTCCCTTGCTCTCACCCACTGTGGCCCCATGTCCTGGGGAAGCTGCTGTGGCTTGGTGGGGCAGGAGTATTTTCAAAGCTCCCTGAAAATGGATTGTTTCACAGCAAAGGCTGCGACAGGTGCCCATGGTGCAGCAGTGGGAGGGACCTTTCTCCCCATCAGAGTTTCTTTTGGGAACTGACAGTTCCCACTCTGAGTCCTGGGAGATGACTCAGAGACAGCCATCTTCCTTGTGCCTTCCTCCTCCTCCCTACCTTCTGGACAAACTATTTTGGAGCTGCACCACGCAGGGAGGGCCCCTGCCTGCCCCTTAGGGGTGGTAGCTTTGACCAGAAGCTAAAGAAACACCTAAAAGAAAAAGTGGAGCTCTATTGTAGCTGCTCAGTGGAAATGCAGAGAATCAACAGGAGGTTTGCTTCCCCTTCCAGTTCTGGATCCTGCCCAGCATCCTTGGCAGCTCCATCCTCTACATCCTCTCTGATGACCAGTGGGAAACCATCTCAGCCTGGATCTATGGCTTTGGCTTGTCCAGCCTCTTCATTGTCTCCACCATCTTCCACACCATCTCCTGGAAGAAGAGGCACCTCAGGTATCGTCCCTGCTTGCTCAGGGCTTGGGAAGGGGGAGAGGGTCCAGATGCCCCCAGTGCTGTGACCTGTCTATCTGTCTGTCTGTCCTGCAGGACTGTGGAGCACTGCCTGCACATGTTTGACAGGATGGTGATCTACTTCTTCATCGCCGCCTCCTACGCTCCCTGGTGAGTTGCTGGTGGCTGGGGGCCTTCACCTGGCCCCACTGAAAGGAAAAAAGTCATCCTGGTTCCAATAAATAGGGTTTCCCTCTCTGGCTTTGCCCCTTCTCAAGGCTGTACCTTCCACAAAGCCTTCACATCCTTTAGATCTCAGCTTCTTGCAGTTACAAGCCGGGAAGAGCTTTGGTGGTACAGCTGTGGGGGTGAGGGGGTGAGCCCATCCCGGGTGCTGCCCCAGACCCACCTCACCCCAGACCTGGCTCCTGCAGGTTGAACCTGAGGGAGTTGGGCCCCTGGGCCTCCCACATGCGCTGGATCATCTGGATCATGGCATCCATCGGGACCGTCTACGTCTTCTTCTTCCACGAGCGGTGAGTGCCCGGGCGCGCCCCGAGCTGTGGGATGAGAAACAGGGACTGCCATGAGTGGCTTCTTCCACGTGGTGGCACCAAATAAAAAGCCAAAGGCCACAGGCGGCTCCCCAAAGTCCCTGAGTGCCTGGTCCCGAGCCAGTCCACGTGTGAGGACGTGGGACCTGCTGTGATGGCACTGCCACCCCTTTCCCCGTGGAACTGCTGTGGAAATTACAGGTGTAAAACTCAGCCTGCCTCTGCCCCTGCCCCAAGCTGCCTCTCTGTCTGCCACAGGTACAAGCTGGTGGAGCTGGTGTGCTACGTTATCATGGGCTTCTTCCCTGCCTTGGTCATCCTCTCCATGGTAAGGCCCTGCTGGAAGCTCTTGGGCTCAGCGTGAGGGACAGGAGGGGTTTACAAACCCGAAATGGTTTGTCTCTGGTGGCTTGGTGCAGTCTCCAGGCTGTGTGATGGACAAAGCCATCCCTGATATGGTGTGGGACAGCTTGGTTTTGCAGGTGCTTTGGGTGCCCAGCAGGCATCATGTGCATTTCCCCCAGCCCCCCTGCCTGGGCTCTGTTGTCTGGGAATTGTAGGATCACAAAATCGTAGAATGGCTTGGAAGAAACCTTAAAGATCACCTAGTTCCATTTCTCCCAGGGCTGCTGGGTCCCTTGCTGGAGAGGAGGGGGTAGCACAAGGCAGAGCAGTCCAGCGCTGCAGCTGGACAACACTTCTGCTCTCAACAGGGTGGTGGGCAGGGAGCAGAGGCCCCTCGGCCTCACTGGACCCTGTGTGCCCCCAGCCCAACAGGGACGGCCTCCCGGAGCTCGTGGCCGGGGGCTTCTTCTACTGCCTGGGCATGGTGTTCTTCAAAAGCGACGGCCGCATCCCCTTCGCCCACGCCATCTGGCACCTGTTCGTGGCCCTGGGAGCCGGCGTGCACTACTACGCCATCTGGAGGTACCTGTACCGGCCCGCGGCGCTGGACACACGCACGGCCCGGTAGAAGCCTTAAAGTCACTGCTCGTGCCACGTGGGGACACAGAGGGCAGCGGGGACACGGCCCCACGGCACCTCCTGGCCCATGGACAGCAGCCGTTGGTGCCCTTCCCGCACAAACAGGAGAGCCTGGAGGTTGATTTTAAGTGTTTTCCTTTTTTAACCTCGGGAAGCGTTTATTTTTTTAGGCAAAGGGTTCAGAACACAGTGGCTGACTGGGCTGTGGGTGACAGGGGAGTGACTCTTCCCTGGGAGCTTCGCTCGCTCACCTGGTCTCGAGCATCCCATGGGACTGGGAAGCTTGGCCCCACCATGTCCCTGGCTGTGACACCCTGGTTTTGGCTACTGGAGTCCTCAGTGTGTGCCACTGAGAGGACTGGAGGAGTCAGGATGAGGGGAGAGAGCCAGTGGTGGAGAGGGACGTGGTGACACCCCTGCACCACCTGGACTGGCTCCTACGTGGTCCTAAGTCATGTCAGCATGAACTGCTCCATCCCGAGCCCTTGGGGGGATGGTCCACGCTCAACAAGCCTTACAAGAGATTGAAACTTGAATCTCTTCCAGGGCATCCCAGTCCCTGAGCACTGGGAAACCCTTTCTCTAAGCCAATATTAAGTGCACAACTCAGTACATCCCCCCTAGATGGACCCTGGGATCCCCTATGGACATTTCCTCCCTGGAGTGCTTGGTTTTCCTCTCCAGCCTCAGTGCCAGGGGCAACCTGAAGCACAGCCCTGCTCCCAGGCTCTGCTGCACGTGTGCCTTCAGCAGGGAGCAGAGCTGGGACCTGGCTCCTGGCATCTCCCTGGCTGAGGTCAGCCCATCCACTTCAGGGGATCCCCTTTCTCCTCAAGGGAGGGAAGTGAACCTCCTTGGACTGGGATCACGGGGCTACCTGCCTTCTCTGCTCCCATTTTGCTGATGGGCCTACTGCTCATCAGATTTAATTCCACTTTTGGAAAGATTTCTGGCATCCCCAGGATTGCTACAGGGCAGAAATGCATCCACACAAAGCTTGGAGGTGAGCTGTGATGGAGGGGTCCTAGTGATGCTCAGTTTTTAAATGCCTACCCAGGATAACGAGACATGGAACATCCAGCCAGCTGTTGGGGGCAGCAGAATGGGAAAATCACACCTGATCCTGCTCCCCCAAACCTCCTGGCAGAGCTGCTGGAGCCAGGAGGGTGTGATGTGTGCTGGGCTGTGCCTGCACCTTCCCCATCAGCCCTGAAGGCATGGATTGCCCATCACCTCTTTTTGGCCTTTGATTAATCACAGCTGCAGCCCCTGGCACACCTGGTGAGCAAAGATTTATGGCCACCATCCCACCTCTCCTGTTTTGCCAGCAGTGTTTCACACTCCCACAGAGCCTAGGGCCCCCCAGCCTGTGGCACCCAGGGCTGGCTCTCCAGGGCTGTGCCATTTTGCAGCAATGACCAAAGAGGAGGTATCTGGGTACTCACCCCGTCCTGATGTGGTTGTGATCACCAGGCTGGCAAAAATATCCAGTGGGTTTTCACTTCCATAGGCAGAAGGTTCCTGCAAAAGGCTCTGGGAGCTGTACCCAGCACCCCAGCCTGGCCTTGGGCTGCTGGGGGTCTGTGCCCAGGGCACCCCAAATCAGCCTTTGGGCTGGGACTGCCCTTGGGGTGATGGGGTGAATGAGCTGGTGTGAGCCCAGACTCTGCTGCTGCCTCTGCCCAGCCCTGGCCCTGTCACCTGCCACAGGTGGAGGGGTGGAGGAGGAGGAGCTGTGAGCAACCAGCAGTTGATGGAGCATATCTGGGGTCAGAACAGCAGGATCCAGAGGTCCCAGAATGGGAGCTGCCATATTTTCTGTCTGAGAAGTCATTACCCTTCTCTGTGCCTCAGTTTCCCCGTCTGTAAAATGGGGGTGAAGACACTGACCTACCTCACAGTGTGAGGACCCCATGAAGCACTTGGAGGGCAGCCAGTGCTCCACAAGCACCTGCTTCAATTTTCTCTGAGTCTGGGGGACCAGGTGCCCAGAGCCACCGTGGGGCAGGGTGACAACCTCGGCTCAGTGTGCCTGGCTCTCCTTCCCCTCTGTCACTCAGTCCCATGGAGAACCACCCTGGGCTCAGACCTGCAAACAGCAGCCCCAGCCACAGGCAAACCTCCCCTGGCAGGGGCTGAGGGTGCCCAGGGACCACCACCATGTTTTCTCTGGAGGCTTCATCCCAAGGGATTTATCTCGGAAACTGTTTTGTCATTGTGGTCTTCTGGCCCTAAATCTGTCCCAAGGGCTCCTGGGGCACAGGAAGGTGCCAGAAGGACCTTTCTGAGGCTGCTTCAGCTCAGTCTCCTGCTGAAAATCCAGGGCAGGACAGATGCCCAGGCAGGAATGGATGGCCTGGCTCTGTTGGAACATCTCCACCCTGCCTTCAGCCCAGATTTGCTGAGTGGGCTTCTCTGTACCTGAGAGGTTCCCCCTCTTCTCTTGCTCCTAAATCCTCCCCTTGCAAAGCAGGAGGGGGGACACAGAGCAAGTTATGGGATTGTCCTCCTATTTTATACCAATTTTAAATGACTCATAACATTCAGGATGCTCGTGGAGGAGGGCTTGAGGAGTCTTTTTAGCAACTCATATTTTTCACCATCCATCCTTGTTCAATCAGTATTTTATATTTAACACAGTATTGGGTCAAATACAAACAAATGTAAGGAAGATAACGCTAGTGGATATTGTTTCCTGTGGAGTAGGATTGAAATAAAAACTCAAGATACCTCACTCTTGCCTGCTTGTTAAATCAAAATTAGTTTCCCTGCAGCATCTGGAAATAAACTCATTTTCTATCTGACTCACCCCACGTGGTATTGCTCCCTGGTGAGGAGAGGAGCCACTCCACCAACTGCAGGATGCTGAGCACTGACTCACCTTGGTGCAGGGATGGCATTGCCAGCTGCTGAACAAACAAACAAATGAATGAATTAATCAGTGAGTTTGCTGACAGTGCCCCTGTGGTGCCCAGAGGTGCTGGCTGAGAGGCTCATCAGCATCTCACCCTCCACGCCTCCATGGCTGAGTCAGAAGTCGAGGTGTGGAGCCCCAGGCTGGAGCTGCAGGGGGATGAAGGATGCCAGAGCCAGGAGGAGGAGGAGAAAACCTGTGGCAGAATGGGCAGAGGGAAAGCAGAGCTGCTGCTGACCCCACAGGATGGGGGAAATCCACCATCACCCAGCAGCTCCCACCAGCCTCTCCCATGGGCACGGGCTCCTCTTGGAGGGGGGGAATTTTCCCCCGTGCTGGAGCTGCCTGGCCTGGGCTCTGCACATCCACTGTCTGCCCTCTCTGCCATAATTACACAGGGCTGAATTCCCCCAGGCTGCCGTGCTCAGTGGCATTCCCAGAGAGCCAGGGAGGCTTCCCTGCTTCCAGGGGCAGCTGAACTCACCCCGAAACCTGACCCACAACTTCCACCTCACCCATCATTTCTTTGCTGCTGGTGACTGGGCTGGACTGGGAGGCCTCCTGACTTTGCTTTGCTTTGGTGCTGTCATTCCCAGAGGGTGTCTGGGTGGCAGAATTGCCTTCCCACCAGAGCACCTCTGGACAGGGAGACACCCCTGGACAGGGAAGCACCTCTTTATTGAAAGGAGACATTTTCACCCAGGGAAGCAGAGCATCAGTGACCATCTCAACTTGAACAACCACCCAGAGTAGTCACAATCCATCTCTTACTCCTTCCAGGCACCAGCCTGTGTGCAGTCTCTGCCTGTGTGCAGCTCTGCCTGTGTGCAGCTGACCTCCAGGTCAGCTCTGGAGCTGCTTTGATAAAACCTGTTTGGCCAAAGCCAGCCTGTGCTGCCTGCACAGCCCTGCCTGGCTCGCTCCTGGTGTTTTCACAGAATCCTAGAAAGGCCTCGGTTGGAAGGAGCCCTAAAGCTCATCTTGTTCCAATCCCTTGCCATGGGTAAGGACACCTTCTTCTAGACCAAGCTGATCAAAGCCACTTCCAACCCAGCCTGGAACACTTCCAGGGATGGGGCAGCCACAGCTTCTCTGGGCACCCTGTGCCAGGGCCTCACCACCCTCACAGGGAAGAATTTTTTCCCAATATCCCATCTAACCCTGCTCTCTGTCAGTGGGAATCCATTCCCCCTTGTCCTGTTGCTCCATGCCCGAAGTCCCTCTCCAGCTCTCTTGGAGGCACTGGAAGGGTCTCTAAGGTCTCCCTGGAGCCTTCTCTTCTCCATCCTGAACACCCCCAGCTCTCCTAGCCTGGCTCCACAGGACTGGTGCTCCAGCCCTCGGAGCATCTTCTCTGCCCC
>VZRX01022561.1:14976-29629 GCA_013398075.1 Notiomystis cincta | reverse complement strand
TGATCCCCGCCATCTCTCCTAGCCTGGCTCCACAGGACTGGTGCTCCAGCCCTCGGAGCATCTTCTCTGCCCCACACCGACAGCTCCACGTCTTTCTGTGCTGAAGATCCCAGCGCTGCGTGCAGCGCCCCGGGTGGGGTCTCAAAGAGCGGGGCAGAGGGGGGCAAAACCCCCTTCCCACACCCCGACCCTTCCCACATCCCAACCCCTGCCCTNCCCTGTCTGGGTCGGGCGGGAGCGTTTGTTTCTCGTCCCCTGGGGACGGGAGCGGGAGGAGCGCGGCGGTCGGGGCTTGCCCGGTTGCCGTGGGAGACCCGCGCTGCCCGCGGAGCCGCTCCGGGCACGGCCGGCGGGAGGGCAGCGCCGGGAGCCGCAGCGCCCGGGGGTCCCTGTCCCATGGCCGGGCACACCGGGAGCCTTCCCCACCTTGCCCGCCCCTGGAGGTCCGCGTCCCATTGCACATCCCTGGGGATCCTCCCCGATCCAAACCCTTCGGGCTCCTTCTCCCCACTGAACGCTCCTTGGAACCCGTGTCCCCATTCCGTTCCCCTTAGGATCCGTCTCCCCGCTGCACGGTCCTTGGGATCCTTCTCCCAGTCGTGTGCCCCTTGGGCTTCTTCTGCCCCTTGCACGCTCCTTGGGATCATGTCCCCATTCCATAGCCCTTGGGATCCGTCTCCCCATTCCATGCCCCTTGGGATCCTTGTCCGCTTGCACAGCCCTGGCGATCCCGCTGCTATCCCACACCCTCCATTTCACCTGTATTCAGCTGCCTGCGACTGTGGTGCATCCCAGGCCGTGGCAGGGAGGTGCTGAGCTGATCTGTGTCCCTGTGAGGCTGGAGCAGTTTCATGCTGAGTTGTAACTTCAGCAGAGAAAACTCAGGGGAGTTTGCTACTTGCTTGGGAAGTGCTTATTTTCAGCTCTCTCCAGGACCAGTTAATTATCGCTGGGAAAAAAAAATTATTGCTAAGATCTTATAATTAGGCAGCCTACGGAGACTGTGGAGCTCGGGAGGCAGCAGAAAGCAAATGCTCTTTGTGCAGTGTTTCTGGGTGTGTGAATAGAGCTGCCCGGGCAGAGGGCTGGCATTTGCACTGGTGCATTACCGGAGAGCTGCTGCACGTTGGCGGCTCAAAAGACCCTGCAAAATAATTACAGGGAAAAGAAAAAGCCCAAACGAGAAAAGAAAACCTGCTGACAGGACTCGTGCTGTCCTTGTAGAATCAGTTACAATGTTTGTGGGGCGACAGCTGCCTTTGGGACGAGGTGCTGGTGTTTGCGGGGCCGGGGCTGCCCTTCCATCCCGTCCCCACAGTCCTGGGGTCCAGGCTGCTGCAGGGTGCCTGCTGCTAATAATAACGTGGTAAGGAGTTTACCCGCCCTGATCCGGCTAAAGACGGCACCGAGGCAGCCATGGACATCATCAGCCTCCGATCTGCCCCTAGATTAGATGGATAAAAGTCTCACAAGGAAAGGCCGGGCTCTGGAGCGGAGGCTTGATCCCGAAAGGAAGGGAGCGGGCTCCGCGCTCTGCCCGGGCAGCCTCGGTGGGGACGGGATCTGCGGAGGGGCAGGATTTGGAGCCGAGGGGCAGGATTTGGAGCCGAGGGGCAGGATTTGGAGCCGAGGAGCTCACGTCAAAGCCGCCGCGTCCAGGGCGTTCTCATTTCCTCTGCTCTGCCGAGTTCTAATTTGTTCCACATTGCAGCGCCGGGGCGGCCTCTCCCTCCACTTGCAGCATCCAGGCTGCGGTCGTTGCCGTTAGTCCGAGCCTGCCACTCCAGTGGTTTCCATCCACAAAAGAAAATAAAAAGAGAGAGAGAAAAATTTCAAACAAAGATCTGAGGAAACAGCTTTCCTGGTTCCTGTTCTGGGATGGTTGTAGCTGGAATCTCACCACCCATCCGTGCCGGGATGAGCCGCGGGGAAATTCCAGATGATTATAAAAGTGTTTATAAGAGTGTTGCTGCTCTTCCCAAAAGGGAAGAAGATGACCTGGTAGCTACAGGTTGATTGGCTTGATAGCATCCCCCCAGGGAGAAGAGGGAGAAACCTGGCTCGAGCTTGAATTGATTAAAGACTTCAGCACCAGGAATAAATTCCTGCCATCCAACGTGGCTATATGGAAAATAACTCCTGGCAAGTAGAAATTATTTCAGTCTCCAGCATGAGAGGTGACTCTCTGGCTGTAATACACTTCTGAGAAGCATTTGAGTTATGGGAGGTGAGATTCTTGTAAAAATCTGCACTTTCCAGTATTAAAAAAGTCAATCCAGTCCAGTATTTAGAGCTAACATTACACAGTGTCAAGAAAGCTGGTATTAAATAAACGTGATCCATTTCCAAGGCAGTTATCAGGGAGATTATCACTGCTGGGCACTGCTAGCTGGTAACATGCACTTGGTGTTTTTATCACTAATCTGGAAGAAAGGAGATGGAAATGATTTCTGGAAAAACCTGGATCTGACCCAGAGCAGCTGAGTGTTAATGGTTTGTACAAATCCCGGTGAGAGCTGGGTGAGAGAAAGGCATCCTAACTGGAGCAGAATGGAACATGGAAATCTTTTACACCCAAAAATAATAACTGTGGCTGTACGTGGTTTCCTGTCCCTAATCTGGATGGTAAATTCTCGGCTGGAGCTGCTCACAGATGCTGGGAGAGGCAGCACAGGGGTTCACCAGGGAGCACTTTGGGGGTGGCTGCTTGTCTGTCCCCAATTCTGCACTGGAGAATTGAAAATCTTCAGGATAATGTGAAATCTGGCTCAGGAAAAAAAAAAAAAAAAAAAAAAAAAAAAAAAAAAAAAAAAAAAAAAAAAAAAAAAAAAAAAAAAAAAAAAAAAATAAAAGTGGTTATTTGCATTTCTGGTCAGAACCAAATTTGGGCTTATGGCAGCCAAATCCAATATTTCCTTCTCAGCAGAGGAGATGTGGAGCCTGAGGGGAAGGGACCAAGGGGCTGCAGAAAGGGTCTTACAGCTGGAGAGGAGGGGCCATCCAGTTAGTCCACTCATAAATCAAATCAAAGAGGAAAGAGGAGGGCTTGGCAAAAGCATCTAAATACTCTCGCAGAGGAGAAGACACATGGTAGCCAAAAGCTTGTTAATTGAGCAGAGGAGAGATGGCAAGAATCAATATCTGGCAGCTGAGGGCAGACACGTTGGAAATAAGGCATAAATATTTTACCAGGAGGAGTGATCAATCATCAGAAGAGACGTGGAGCAGCAGAGGTGGGGTCAGCACCTCTTTGCCTTTCACATCACAACCTCCCACAGCCCCAGAGCTGGGCCAGCAGGAGGGGCTGGATCGAACCACACCGAGGCCCTGATTAGGTGATTTAATTAGAGGATGATACACTCATCTTTAATCATGGTGGAGCCATGGAGAAGAGCAGTTCTTGTGCCCTGGTGGCTCTCTCTGAGGAACACCTGTGAAATCCCTGGAGGCACTTGGCAGGTGCTTCTTCCAGCTTTGTCTCTTGGTTAGCAGTGGTGGTGTTCTGGCAGAGCTGTGGTGGGAAGGCCAGGGGACACTGCTCGAGGGGACAGTGCTTGGTGGCTCCTCAGTGTCCAGGCTGAGACTGAGGAAGAAAAATCTCTGTGAGCATCCCTGCCTGCCGTGGCTGCTGGGGGAAGGAGCTGGTCCAGGGCTTGCTGCCCACCCAGGGGTTGGAGGGTCCCCAGCCTGGCATCCCTGGGGACACGTGTGCTTGGAAGGAGGAGATAAAGGTCGTGGGGCTGTTGCTGGTTCCATCTCCTCCCTTTTCCTTTCCTTTCCTTCCTTTTCCTTTCGCTGTTCTCTCCTCGTCTCGTGCTGTTGGTTATAGGGGGTATAGATGTGGCTCAGTAGCCCACATGCAACCCTGAGGCACATCAGGAGCATGCTGCAGAACCTCTGAGCCTTCCAAACCCACCACACTGTGAGCAGCTGATGCCCATGAGCAGCCCAGGACCTCTCCTCTTCCTCTCACAGAAACGCGACAGACGCCTGCTCAGGATGATGCACAACGAAGGGCAAAGATTGCTTTGAGAAGGAGGATGAATGGAAGGAAAAAAGGCCCGTGAGAAGGATGGCAAGGTAGGGAGAGGCTTTTCCTGACTGCTGGGTGAGGGACTGGGAAGGAGCTGCTCACCCATAACGGGAGCAGGAACCTCAGGCCTGCAGGAAAGCCCGGCGGGCGCGGAGTCGGTTGTGGTGCTGGAAGGACTCGTGAATACCGAGGGCATTGGTCACAGCTCTGCAGAGCTCAGACAGACAGCTGGCCGTGCAAATAGCTGCCTTTGGTGTGGCCAGGCTGTGAGGAGCTGAAGGATCCCTGACACGAGTCTTGCTGGGAGGCAGTCCCAGGGTTTTGAGTAATTCTGTGGAGCCGTTGGAGAGACAACGTCCCCGAGTGCTGGAGAACGGGACTCCGGGCAAGGTCTGGGCCACCCTCCATAGCCGTGTGTCCTTCCAGGGACTGGCCTGCGGTGAGCACGGGGCTCCCCTGGGCTGGGCACGTCCAGTGTGGCCTGCAGAGGGCTGTGCCCAGCAGCGGGGCCGCTCCTGGCTTGTCCCGGGCAGCCGGCTCCAGCCGCAGCATCCCCGCTCGCAGCGGACCCAGCGGTGCTGCACCTACCGGAGATTTCCTCCTGCTCGCGGGAGACGCCGGTGCCCGGCGTGTCTGAGCGCACGGATGTGGGAGGAGCTCACTCATTATCATCTTATCCTGGCCATTAGAGTCCTCCAGGGGGGGTTAAAACCGGGTGTGTTCCGCTGTCTTTGGGAGAAGGCTGCGATTTCTCAGGTCACCCAGGCTGGTGCCTGGTAAAATCACTCTGGTGCTGCCCTAGATGCTGAAAATTGGGGTGACCGGGCTGGCACCTCCTCCTTATCCAGGCTTCTTGTATTTTCCTGGTGAAATGTCTTTGCCTCTGAACTCTGTAGGAGCTGCATTTGATAGAAAGAGCAGAAAAATAGCTGAGCTATAAATAACACATTCAAAACCAGGCAGGGACCTGCAAGAAGCAAGGATGGTGTGTCTCTGATGTGGGCTTGGAGGAATGATTTTGCCACCAGCAGATGGTAAAAGGTTTCCCTTTGTGCTGGGGGAAGTTCAGGGTGGAGGAGATTAAATCCACGAAACCAGTGATTTGATGACGAAGTTTTGTCTTTTGCATCCTTGATGACAAGTCCTGTAGGGGCTCTGGGGCAGTTTTCCTCCTGGTCAATGGTAATGAGGGCTGGCAGGGCCGTGCTGAAGGCCTGGGGCAGCTGTTCCTGAAGCTGCCAGTGCCCTGACCTGCTCCCCAGGTCGGGGCTGCCCCGGCACTCCCAGGAGATGTCACCCAGCAGACATCAAGGGATGTCCCCAGGGATGTCCCCGGCAGGAGCAGCAGCTCTGGGCTCAGCTGGAGAGGGAGGAGCAGCAGTGTGGGGGGAGCCAGAGCCCCAACCTCATCCCTGCCTCAGTTTCCCCACTTGCAAGGTGGGAGCAGGAGCAGCCTTACCTGAACCTGACTTGGGGTGAAGTTCTGGGGCACCATAAAACACAAGGTGCTCAGCCCTGCTGTCCTGTGCCAGGACTCCTGCCCTTCAGCACACCGGGAGTCATTTTGGAGCCAGCAGGTTGGGAAGAAGGACAAACCCCAGCATTTCCACAGTCCTGGTGGGGCTGGGAAAGCAGTGACTTGGGGTGCAGCAGCATGGCAGGATTACACAGCTCCCAGCCACATCCTTAGCACTTGGTGCCTCAGTTTCCCCATCTGCAGCATTCCGTGGGCTGGGGGGGATGCACATCCTGCAGCAGCCCCTCTGTGCACGGCTGGGAGGTGGTTTCTGGGTTAGAAGGTGACCTCCTGCATCAGCAGCAGGGACACTCTTTTTTCCTGAATTAGATGGTGGTTTGGAGGCTTTCCAGGGCCGACATCATTCTGCTGATAGCGCTGAGTTGGCTCTGGAGGGGAGGCTGTGCCCGGGCCAGGCACAGCTGGATCACCCCAACTGCTGCACCCCTGCGCTCTGCCAGCTGTGGATGGGACATTTTGGGGGGCCTCTGTGTACCCATGGAGTCCCTGCACGCGATAAATCTGGGGTGAGGGAGTTCCCAGCCCTGTCTGGATCGGGAATGCTCAGATTGCCTTTCCAGACCTCTCGGTGCAGCTGGGGGTTATCAGCACCGGGTGCTGGTGCACCCAGGATGGCATTTCAGAGCCATCCCCAGATGGTGACAGTGACAGTGACATCAGGCAGGAGTGCTACCCACCTAAATCCAGAAGCGATTCGTGGTTCCCAGTCCGTTCCAGGGGATCGAGGAGCACTGGGAGCTGCCACAGAGCCTCGGCCACATCTCCTCCAGGCGCTGCCCACTCGGGGCTGCCCCGAGCAGCCCTGCCCCGGGCTAACGTGACAAGGGCAGCCTTGTCAGCGATGCCACCCTGTGCCTCAGCGTCCTCCACAAACAAGCAACAGCCGAGAGATTTGCCGGAGTCAGGACATTTTTAGAAAGGCTAATTAAAGCCCATTTTCACCCTGTGCCTCTCGCTGAGCAAAAGCATTTAGCAGTGACCTCAGAGTGAGTGAATTTGCACTTGAGCTTTCCGTTTCACCTCTAAAAAACGGGATTGCTCCGTAAACTCGTTAGTGAAAGTAACTCCTGATGCCTTGGCTCCTGACCAGGATGGGCTCCGCCAAGTCCTGCTGGGCTCTGCTCTCCTCCCCCTGCATTTTGCCTGGGTGAGAGGGACCTCTTAGCACACGATGGAGGAATATGGGGCTTCTCCAGGCTCTGCTTCCAGGGACAAACCCACCCAGGGGTAACTGTGCTGGTGCCACGGAGCTTGGCTGAGCTCCTCCACTGGTGTTTTGGGTTACACAAGGGAAAGGCCCTCCCTTGATCTGCCACCTTGGAGGTGACAGTGGCTCCTCCGTGGCCACCTGCTGGCCCTGCCCTGGTGCAGATATGGCCTCCGAACCTCTCACCTTGCCCTTCTTGCTCTCCCCTGCCCAGCTGTGCTTCATGACGACCTCACGCACCATGTTCTACGGGCCCTCCTCCACCATGGCTCCCCCGTCCAAGAGCCGGCTGAAGCGCCAGGGCCGCCTCTTCTCGCAGGTCCTGTACCGCACCCTGAGCTACAAGGACCGCAGCTCGGCCTCGCCGGCGCCCGCCGAGGACGACCCGGCCGAGCTCTCCACCCAGCTCTCGGCCCCCGGCATCCTGAAAATCTTCGGGGGCAACATCTGCGCGGGCACCAACTACAAGAGCGTGCTGGTGACGGGCAGCTCGGGCGCGCGGGAGCTGGTGAAGGAGGCCCTGGAGCGCTACGGGCTGAGCCAGCTCAGCGCCGGGCAGTACGCGCTCTGCGACGTCATCGGCCGCTTCCAGGGCCCCGACAAGCAGTGGCACACAGAGGGGCTGAGGGTCCTGGGCGACCACGAGAAGCCGCTGCTCATCCAGGACCTCTGGAAGCCCAGGGAGGGCTTCTCGCGCCGGCTGGAGCTGCGCAGGAGGGCGGAGGTGGAGGAGATGGCGGCCAGGGACGTGGACACCACCACTGCAGGTCAGAGCTGGCTGTGGGGCAGGGAGAGGGGCTGGGATGTGGTTTGGGTGCAGGGGGTGGTGGCCGCATTTTAGCCTCAAGGTCGAGGCAGGACTCGGCACTCTCCTGCATCAGTTTGGTATCTGCGACCTCAAATATTTACCCCAGCCAGTTTAGGGGTTAATAACAAACCCTGCTTATGGCTGGGGAGCAGCAGGCAAGAGCATCAGTGCTTCCTGCTCTTCCCATCGGTGAACCAGCACCAAGGCATCCCCAGCTTCGTGCCTGGCAGAGCATTGCTCTGCTCCTCAGCATCCCCATCTCCCTCTGGGCATCCCCCAGGCCTGACACCCCGGGCAAATCTGCAGGAGCAATTAAGGAAAATGAAAAGCTAATGAAGAGAGAGCAATGTAGGGCAGGAGAGCCCCTGCAGCTGTGCCTGATGGAGGCCAGGGCTGGCAGGAGGAGATAAGTGCATCATTAGGAGCCAGCAGGTTAATAAGTGACCCCAGCGCAGAGTAATGAAGCTTTCCTCCTCCCACCCTCAGATAAAAGCCCTGTGAGGATGAGGGCAGAAAGGTTTAAAATCAGATTTTTACTTGCACAATGTGCTTGCTGGGCCAGACCTGCTGACAGAGGGGTCTGGACCAGGCTCCAGAGGTGCCATCCTGGGGGTGTTGCTGGGATGGGCCCAGAGCGGTTCCTCACATCTGCAGAAAGTGTTGTTGCTGTCAGAACTAAACTGATGATGATGATGCAGGGTCACTCTGTGTGCTTGGCAAAGAAAAGCCAAGTTTCTCCCCCACAGGCAGCAGAACAAATGGTCCAAGCTGTGCCACGCCAGGGGAGACACAGCTCCTCTGCCACCCATCCTAACAAAGGCTGGAAGGGGCCCAGGCACATGGTGAGGGAATCCAGCCATGGGCATTCTGGGGGAGAGCAGAGGCAGCTGGAGCCCCCCAGCTGCAATTTTCAATGGTGATTTCACCTGGCACCTGATGAGGAGACAGGGCCACCTCCATCCTCAATGTGCCTGCTCAGGGAAAAAATGCCACAGGTGGTCCCAGCTCGTTGCATGTGGGACACAGAGACAAAGAGGTGGCTCCTGCCAGAGCCTGGGCCAGGCCAGTGGATGCTCTGCTCTTCTCTTCAGCTCTTTCTCCAGCCAGGATCAGAGGGATGTGAGGCACTTTGGGAGAGCAGTGACTCTAAAAACAGCTTCTGTTGAATAGAGGGAAGGGCAAGAGCCAAGTGCAGTGCTTGCAGCACACGTGGCAGCTCCCTGCCGGAGCCCAAGGTCACATCCACTCGCCTCAAATCCTCCCCTCGGATGCAGAAAGCAACTTTCCTACCCGTGCCCTGGATCCTGGGCGGGCTGGGAGCCGTGGGAGTCCCACACAGGCTGGGGGAGCAGCAGGGGCTGGGCTGCCCAGCACGGAGCTGGCCTGGGCCTGGCAGCCTTTGGCCATTTCCGATGGAGGAGCAGTTCCTGATAGGATTCTGTGCTCTGGATCTGGAAATGAGCCCGTTCTGCTTTCGTTATCACTTCATTTGTTTCAGCACTCCTGGGTGGGGCCGTGGAAATTCCCCATTTTTTAACCTTTGGGCATTTTGCACAGCTGACCAAGCTCTTCCAAGACAGAAGCCTACACCCACAGTCAGGCAGGCTGTCTGCTCTGCAGACTACACAGCCCATCGTTGTCCTACCTGGTAAAACCTCACTCCTGCAGCCCTCTCTTTTGGTGGCACCAGGGGCTCTCTCACCAGTCTCACACTGTGCAGGTGGCCCTGGGATGCTGTGGGGCTGGGACAGCCTCTTCCTGCCTCATCTGCAAACTGCCAGGAATGAATCTGACTCATGCAGCCTGTGACCCAGCACCCCAAAGAGACACAAAACTCGTGGTGTGGGGGGTACTGACCATGAATGCCCTCCACCAGGGTCACCCTTGTCACCAGGCTCAAGCTGGCAGAGGTCCCCTTGCTGAGCAGCAGCTGCTTGCCCAGGGTGGCGAGGCACTGGCGTGGAAAACACGACATCTGTGCAAAAATAAAGGGACTTTCTGCTTGCAGCTGCCTTGGACAAAAGCAGAGGGATGCTCCAATCATCCCCAGGGCAATACCTGCAGGCCCTTCCCCACGCAGGCATCGCTGGATCAGCAGGACTGGGACCACTGGGGTCATGCAGGTGCATCTCTGCCTGCTGGGCTGGTGGCTGGGGAAAGGCTTCACATCCATCCCTGACCTGTTAGCAAATAGCTTAAGAGTTTTATCTGATCGGTTACCCATTATCCTAATTAGTTTATTAGCTGCTTCCCACTGGGGAGGACAGTGCTGGCTCCTCCTGCCACTAATTAGCAGCACAGGTAGAGCCTCTCTGCAGCAAATGAGGCAGCCCCTCTCTCCCTGCTACACCCAGCCCTGATTTTGGGGGCAGCAGTTCTGGAGATGTGGGGGAAACACCCACAAGCTGCAGGGTGCTGGAGGGAGGTGCAGCACTTGGCACCTCAGTGGCACTCATTTTCCAAAATATCCCCATTTTGTACCAGTTCCTGTCCTAACTGGAGCTTTCCCAAGAGGCTGGAGGCTGAACTGCACACACAGCTCCAGAAACTTGGGATTTAAGCCTATTATTCTAAAAGATGTTCTGGCAAGTGCCTTTGAGGAGCTGGCTTTGATATACCTTAGCACAAGTGCATCCAGGGAAGATTCCCTGCAGAGTCTGTGGAGCAATTACATTAGGAAGGACTAGCCTGGTGTTAGTCCCTCCTGGTACATTCAAAGCATTTCTTCTTTCCTGGGGCCCACGGAGTTATTTGTTGATTTATTTCTCAGCCAGGAAAAGTGAACCTCTTTCCTCAGAAACAGAGGCAGATCCCAGCCAAGATCCCAGCAGCACAACCAGCAGTTTTTCCCTTGGGATGCAGGATGGGGTTTAGAGGCAGCAGATTGGTGGGGTCTGGTGGGTGCCCAGCTCTCCTTAAGGATGTGACCCAGCCCTGTGTTAGGATCTGACCAGTGAGAGCTGCCTCTGCCTGAACTAAGGAGCAAACAAGACAAATGCCAAAGTGAACAATACAGATTTTATTAACAATGAATGTGAGGCAGAGAGAGAGAAAGAAAGAGAGAAGAAGGGGGACAGAGACAGAGACAGAACTCTTGTTCTGAGTCAGTGGTGTCTTGGGTTGGTGGCTGTGACTCTCCCCCTGCCACAATTACCTCTTAGCCAGTCAGAGCTGATTCAGCAGTTGCTGAGTTGCTTCTATTAGTTTCTTCCTTATCTTGGGAGTTCTGCCAAATGTCCTTGTGGCCTGTAAATTCTGTATTCTTTGTGCCCACTATCAGTGGTACATCCTTTTTCCCAAGCCTTGTTAACCTCCCCCTAGGCCTGAGATCATTGGAACTTGTCCAGCCCTAAGCTTTAACGTGGCCTAACACCCCAACACCTTTATACAGCCCAAATCCTGGCTATCCAGGGAGGAATGTAATATTTGGGGGTGCTCTTTAACACCTCACACTCTGTTCCCATTCCAATCTCTGTCTGGGATTCAGCAGCCACTGGCTCTGCCCTGGTTGTGCTGCACTGGAGGCATTCAGTTTTGGGTGGCATAACCTGCACATGCTTGGGAGAACAAAATGGTACCAAAGGATTCCAAAAAACCTAACCCAGTTTTATGGAGGGACTTTGTTATGCTCAGGAAAAGAGCTGTGTTTATCTTTCCAGCACAGCCCCGGGGTTAGTGGGAGCCTGTGACAGGGTAGTGAAAAAGCAGCGTTTCCCTACACAAAATAAATACAGAAGCTTCCTTTCCCCTCGATAAGGGGCTGGGAAAGCTTGTCCCCCCAGTCCCAGCAGCTCCTGCTCTGTCCCACTGAGCTCCAGCAGGAGCTGCTCCCTCCTGGCCCACTCCTCCCTGCTCTGGGATCTGCCTTGCCCCAGCTGTCCTTCATCCCTTTGGCCCATTTCCATAATGTGGGATGGGGACAGGGCTCCTGGGGGGAGCAGAGGTGTCCTGCAGACACGTTTGGGGTGGCCTCTGGCACCCCCAGCAGCGTGGCTTGGGTGGCCCTGTTGTTCTCCCTGGGTTCCACGGTCTGTGCCTGCCGGGATGGGCACGGGATGGGGACAGTTGCCTTTTTGAGAAGGACACGGGCCACGGGACAGCCTGGGGTGGCCTGACCGTGCCTTGCCCTAATCCCGAGGCACGTAAACAGCAGGGGCTATTTTCTCTCTGTCCCACCCCCCTCCCCATCCCCATCTCTTTGATTTTCCCAGCAAAGGAGCGCTCCATTTAAAACAAACAAACAAAAAAATGTATTTCAGAGCCGGCAGCCCATTCCTCACCAAATAAGGCAGATGACTTTTTTTCTTTTTTGGGTCTGAGCTTGTGAGTGTCCCTTTAAGCAGCCCTGGGCACCAGGCTGTGCTTTGCCGTCCCCAGATCCCGCCGGCTGTCCCCAAATCTCGCTGTCCACAGCCTGCTCCGTGGCCGGCCGAGCCAGGAGAGGGGCTCTGGCTCTGGTGCTGCGCCGACAGCGCTGCACCGCTGCTCCTGCAAGCAAATCCTTTAGGGCTTTTCTCTCTTCGTCCTCCCCGAATGCCAGTGAGCTGCTCCCAGGAGGCTGCCCAGCTGAGGTACGAGCATCACCCCTCGGACACACAACTTCCTATTTCTCCTGCAGAGCTCCAGCCACGCTTGCAGCACGGAGGGACCCCCGGGGATGCCCCCGGGCGTTGGGGATGCCGTGTGAGGGGCTGCTCTTGCAGCTCGGCCAGGCCTATTCATTCACTCCACTCCTGTTTGTCTCACGGACAGACCGCTCAGCCCGAATTGATGCTTGGGAGAAGTTAATTACAGCTGGTTTCTGCTGCAGCCGGGCTCCACTGCAGCTCCCATGCCTGGCTGATGCTCCGGGGAGTTGGGGGGGGTCCCTGCGGTTCCCACTTGCTGCTGGTCACCGATGCCGCAGGGCTGAAAGTAGAATCCAGGCTCTTTTTTTTTCTTTTTAGCAACGATTGGGTGAAATTTCTTTTTAGCGGGGGTTTCCTCTCCCACCAGCCCTGCAGGGTGGCCAGGGCAGGTGGGGGATACTCTGGACCGGCTGCCCTCTGTTCAGTGGGGTCTGGGGGCCAGGGAGGACTGGGACACCCCCTTTTTAGCGGTGGCATTCGGACACTAAACTCCCCGCGCCGGTGTCTTGGCGTCACCTTTCGGGGAGGGCAAAGGACCGGGGACACCGAGCCAGGGTGGGTGCGCAGCGCCGGGAGGGTTCCGGCCGCTCCATCCCCGCTCCGAGCTGCAGCATCCCTCCAGCCGCGGGGTGCTGCGGCGGGCCGGGGGTGGTCCCGGCGGGGCTGCAGGGGCTGAACGCCGCTCTGTCTCCCCCCCCATCCCCGCAGGCATCAACGCCCAAGCGCGGAAGCTGCAGCGGCACCGTGCGCGGGGGGCCCGGCGGGCGGCGGGGGCTGAGCGGCNTGCATGGCCGGAGCTGCTGGGGCCCGGGGGGTGGTGGTGGGGGTGGTGGTGGTGCGGATGAGCATCGTTTAGGAAACGGGCTTGGGACTTGCAGCCTTGTCCTCAAGACTGTCCCCAGCCTGTCCCCAGCCTGTCCCCAAGTACGGGGCACACGGAGGCAGGACCGTGTCTCCCTGCAATGTCCCGGAGGGATGGAAGGTGATCCCCGAGCAGCATCCCTGCCCCGGCCTACGGGGTTCTGCGGGTGGTGGCTGAGCTGCCCCGTCCCCTGTCCGGCTGCTTCCTTAGTGGCGAATGGAACCAGAGGCTGCAAGGAGAACCAGCAATGTGTCTGCTGGAGGCACTTGGAGAACTGCAAAGGGCAGGGACGGCTCTTGCAGTTAATGGCTACTTTGTGCCCCTTGAGTCTCCGGCTGTTCCGAGCTTTTTGGCAGGGTGACACCGGCACTGCAGCCCTCCCGTTAGTGCTGCTGGGGAAACTGAGGCACGGGGTGGTGCCCTGAGCTGCCTCAGGGTGTGCGGGCAGACTGTGGGGAAAGGCAGGGCCGGGGTGGATGCTCTGGCCGGGATCCCACCGTCCCCCCGGGCAGGGGGCGCGGGCATCGCTGCAGTGGGGAGGAGAAGGGGGGAAGGAAGAGCAGCTGCAGAAGGGCTGAGGGGGACAGGTGGAAGGAGGGCTCCTCCTGCCCAAAGCAGCCCCATTTACTGCATGCCCAAAGTCACTGTGCCCATTTATTGGCGTGCCCAATGCAGGAATCGCTGCTTTCCCGCTTGGCAGCGAGGAGAGTAAGATAAAAACCCGTTTTTACCATGCAAAAGTGCGTGGGGGACATCTGGGGACAGCGAGGGGACAGCTGGGGACAGCGGGAGGCTGCAGCACTCACTGCATGGCAGGGAGGAAGGTCCCTTCTCCCCCCTCGCCGGCTCATGCGGCGCCTCCTCGCTTGGCAGGACAGCTTGGTGTACCTGCTGAACCGCGAGCAGCACACGGTGGGCCAGAGGACACAGGCGAGCAAGCCCAGCATCAGCCTGTCAGCCCCCGACATCCTGCCCCTGCACTGCACCATCAGGAAGCTCCGGCCCTCCCGGCACCGCTCGGAGGAGAAGCTGGTGCTGGAGCCCATCGCCGGCGCCGGCATCTCCGTCAACTTCTCCGAGGTGGCGCGGACGGTGGTGCTGCGGCACGGGGACCTGCTGTCCCTCGGCCTCTACTACCTGCTCCTCTACAAGGATCCCATGAAGGCGCAGCCGCTGCCGGCGCAGACCCTGCTGAGGCTGCGAGCCCTGCACGCCGAGGGTCCGCACGTGTGCGGGGCGTGCGGCAGCCTGCTGAAGGACAAGGATCCCGCCGCCAAAAAGCGCGGCCCCTCGCCCGCCGCCGGCCCCAGGACGCCCCGCAGGAGGCTGCAGCTGGAGTTCGAGCCGGCGGCCGAGGATGTGCTCCTGCGGCGCATCATGACCCTGATCGAGCCCGGAGGGGACGACCACAAGCTGACACCCGCCTTCCTGCTCTGCCTCTGCATCCAGCACTCGGCCACCAACTTCGAGCCAGGAGACTTCGGGCAGCTGCTGCTCAAAGCAGCCAAAATGATCCAGAGGACGGTGTGGGTCAGTGGCGGGGGGGCGGGGGGGTTGTGGGGGGGGGGGGGTTGCCCG